>CM029367.1:12871445-13232145 GCA_017165825.1 Hepsetus odoe
AAAAAAAACCAAAAGAAAACTGTACTGTTTATTAAAATATACTAATGGTCACTAGACTTATTGTAACATTACATAATAAAAAAGTGAAAGTAAATAAAATGAGTGAAAAGAGAGCAAATGCAATATTACAATAAACAAAAAAAATTCAGATAGTAATTTGGGTGTTTTAGTTAGTTAGTTAAACCTTGCTTAAACTAAGCCATGTGGAGGCTGCACTTTAGCCTAAATTCATAATATTATTGGCATTATATGGTTTAAAATATTGTTTTAAGACCCATTCATTCCATTAAATTAATATTTAATTAATTTAATATTCATATCAAATTTCTATTCAAGCTCTCTGTTTCTATTTCATAGCTGAAAATTTGCAATTAGAATGACGAGAATGTATATTATACTTAGGCTTGTTTCCCATGTTGAATTTTACATCATGTTAGGATGCACCATCTGATATACAAAATGTGGGAGGATATATTTTAACGCCTAACAAGGGGCAGCGGTGGCCTCGTGGTTAGGGAGTCGGCCACAGGGTCGGAAGATTGTGAGTTCAAACCCCTCACCAGTAGGTTTCCCTGAGGTACCCTTGAGCAAGGTACCATCCCTGTCACTGCTCCCTGGGCACTTTCATAGCTGCCCCCTGCTGCGTGGGTTAAATGCAGAGGTCCAGTTTTGTTGTGGTGTGCTGTGACCTCGCAATGACAAGAATAGTCACTTTCACTTTTTCTACTAATACTGTGGTTTCAAAACAAACTGGGAATATTTGGAGAACAACTGTGAGCCGAAACATGTTGCTTGTTAAGAATGGACGATTCATCACTGCTGTTCTGAAATCCCTCACTGTGGGTTTAAACACCATTACTCACAGCATCATTACTTAAACTGTGTGCCTCAGTCGAGTGGTTTCCTATTGAGCCCCCTGACGCAGCTCTGTGCTGAGGCCTCCCTGTCTGCACTCTTGAACAGTGTAGCAGCACTTGTGTGTGTGAGTTGAGGGATTGTTTCCAATAGCACTGAGTGGTATGTGGCCGTGTTTCTGGCTGGTGTGGCAGGACCCCTGGCATGATGGATGAGGTTCTGAAAGCTCCTGCCTTGCAGAGCGCCAGGGCCCGTTAGCTACATTCCGCCCTCTCTCACGCACACACACACACACACACACACACACACACCACAGCTGGGTTTGGTACTAATGAATAGAAGGGTGTGTTTTCTGAGGGGATGGTCTAGGACATTGTCAGTAGTCGTGTTTTAGATTTAATCAATCTTCTTCTCTATTTATATTATAGTGATATATTATTATATATTACATACATACATACGTACATACATACATTTGAATTGTAATGTCCTTTGTGCTTTGAGACCATGCCTTTGGTCCAGTCACTTGATTTGGTTCCTTTGAAACCTGAGCTAAAAAATAAAGAATCTCTTACCTAACTGTTAAAAATGTTTCAACTACAGCTAACATTTAATGCATGCATAACACCCTGCAAAACCGGCGCTAGCACCACAACAGAAATACTGTCCATCATAACACTTGTTCCTGTGGTGTGTTAGTTGCCAACAAGCTAGCTTAAGTGTCACTCTTTCCTGTGTATGATAAGTGCCAGCTCTCGTCGGAAAATATTTTTTATGCAATAACAGAAATAAATTAAAAATTGATAAAAAGGGAAAGAAAGTCTCTTCTCTGAAACAGGCCAGAAAATAAAGGAGAGAAGAAACAGTTTGGTGTTTGGTCTTCCTAATCTCTCCTAAAGCCAATCTTACCATCTGGGTCATTCTTTAAGGGGCAGCAGTGGCCAGGTGGTTAGGGAGTGGTTGGATCGGAAGTTCGAGTCCCTCACCCTGAGGTACCCTTGAGCAAGGTACCGTCCCTGTCACTGCTTCCCAGGCACTTTCAATAGCTGCCCCCTGCAGCACATGTGTTTATGGGTGAAACGCAGAGGTTGAATTCCGTTGTGTTGTGCTGTGCTGCGTTTCACAAGGGTAGTCACTTTCACTTTATATATTTTTAATGGGACACTGTGTTCCATTTATACTGTAGTCGGCTGTATGTTTTTTAAAATGATTTGATTTGATATGGATATAACAGTAGCGTCACTGTATATCATTACGCACAGAGGAGTTATGCCTGGGGTTTGTAAAGAAAGGTTCAGTACAAATAAGTCACTCAGTACATCTGTGTTGAGGTGTTGGATATTTTTGCATGAATGTTTACATACCATTATATGAAATGATTGTAATCTGGAAATTATTAGACTTATTACAATTGCGATGCTTTGTCCAAAAGCTCATAACATCATCGGCAGCAGGTATAGTGTGGAAAAGGCTCAAATCCACACTGGAGAGCCAAGGTGCGGCCTAATGTTCACGGGGCAAAAACAACAGTTTGCAAATATAAAATCCGGACAGGTTTAGAAAACTGTGAGGGAAAGTGACGACTTGTCTTTGTGAAACACAGCACAGCACACAGTGAACCACAACAAAATGCAGTCTTTGCATTTAACCCATACGCACAGGGGCAGGGGGCAACTATTTAAAGCTCCCAGGGAGCAGTGAAGGGTACAGTACCTTGCTAAAGGGTATCTCAAGGCAGCCTACTGGTCTGAAATTTGAACCCATTTGATCCTGGGGCCTAGTCACTAGACCACCGCTCGTTAGGGCAGTTTTTTGCCTGGAGTGCCACAGTCCTCATCTAGAAGGAAAATTCTCTATTAACTGAAAGGAACTTTTTCTTATCTGAAGAAAAGCCTGCAGGCCAAACACAACTCTATACACTGAGGTTAAAAGCCATATTAATTGCATAATTTCAATAATAGTCAAGGCACTGCCATTCTTTATCTGGACTGGGCTACTCAAAGTGTTTCTCAGGAAATACGGCTGTTGATGATGGAACGGTCACCAATCCCACAAACACCAAATTCCCTTCGTTTTTATTTGATATGAATTGATATATACATGGATAGTGAGTGTGGTCTGTGTCTTTTTAAAGCTGACTGCTCTTCTTCAGTACAAGCTGTTGACACTGGTTTGATGCCAGCGTATGCTAATGGAAAGGCATGGAGTGTTGAGGCGTGATTTGGCCGCTTTACTCCGCTGGCTGCCACGCTCCCTTTCACCTTCCCGCCTCTGCTTAGTGTCGATGGTGAAAGCAGCCGTTTCCAAAAAAAAAAAACTTGCTCATTCTTTCCTCCTCATCACACACTCCCACCCTCCCTTTCGTACTTAATTACTCGCTGAGCTGGGTGACTTCTCTCCACTCCTTCAAACGCAATGAGGTGTTGGCATGCTATTGCTAGGAGACCAGGGCTCGCAGAGGGAATGTTTTGGAGCCTAGCCACAAGGTTTTCAAAGGATTACTGTGGATTGGTCTGCAGCTTCAAACCATCCCCTGTTAATCTCAGCTTTTTTTGTGTCTTCACGCTGAGCGGGGTCACTAAGCAGTCACAGGGAGATATTAAAGGCTTGAAACAGTATGGTTGTGTGTCATAAAGACAATTGCAATGATGCAATTATTGTTACAGAGCAATTACTTATGAGTCTGAAGCTGTATGAAGATTTCTCACTGAAACACTTATAACACTTAATAAATGCATTAAATAAATGTATTAAAAAGCTTTCCTTGGAACAATACCATAAAAGGGAAAAACATGTATATCAGTTGAGGTTTCTTCAAATACCCCTTCCATATAGTATAGAACAGGTTCCGATTTTTATTTATTTATTTTTAATGGTTCATGGGAATCTCCTCTCTTGATTATTAGGGGCCAATGCCATTTTTTGTAAATGTGATGTGCAGGTGTAAACAAATTTTAAAAGAACCTCCACATAACATAGAGACAACTCATTGTTTTAATGTAGAATTTTCCATCCAACCATCCATCCATCCAACTAGGCCCCATAATCAAATAGTTGTAGGTTTGAGTCCCAGTAGACAACCAGTAGACAACTCTGAGGTACCCTTGGGGAAGATACTGCTTTTCCGAGCCTCAGTTGTGAGGTGGTTCTGGTGCTCAAAGAACAAAAAGTGGAGAAAAACCCTGGACAGGTCACGAGTCCATCACATAAGTCATTTAATGTCCATCATCTACACTCCTGAAAGCAAAAGTGGAGGAAGAAAAATTTTTGGTCTCCTAAAGAACAATAGATGGATCTTAGAAGGTCCATTTAAGGTCTTCCACATTGTGTAAGGGTTCTTAAAAGAACGGCTTAAAAATGGTAATTGGTGATTGAAAATAAATTATATCCACCTTTGAAAGGTTTTCCACATTCATCAGCAAAAAAAGATCTTTAGCTCAGAGAGCACCTTTTAAAAGAGTTTACACTTTCTTTGCAGATGCATTATATACAAAGACTGAATGGTGCAGCAGTCATCTGCAGTATCTCCATCTTCTTTCACTGCACTTCCTTTCCAGACCAGCTTTAGGACCTGCTGCTGAATCCATGTCTAAATATTTGCCCAGCTCTGCCAAGATAGAGGTGTGTTGATTCATGGCTAAAGCCACAACATACAAGAGTACACAAACCTGACTTTCTTCCAAAAGAAAAAAAAAAGCACAACCATCAGCGCAAACAACAGTAGGATGGTGAAAAGGATTATGTCGGAGCAGTGTCTCAGAGGAACTACTTTTGAGGTTCACTTTAGACCCTTTTAATGGATGTTTCTCAACAGAGCTTTATTTGTAAATGAGATAAACAAAGGCCAAAAAAAAAACAGCAATAAACTTATGATTAAAGAACATGCATCTTATGTAAAGTTTCTATATAATTATTTCCTTTACAATTATATATCCATTTAAAAACTTTTTGAATTAAATAAAATAAAAGAACATGAAACAAAACAAAACAGCCTTTATTTTTCTAAAGGCTGATATTAAAATATTGGGCTTTGTTCTGCCACATTCAAAAAGCAGTCCAGGCTGAAACACTCTAAACTGCTGGAAGCTCAAAAGATACAAATAACAGAATACAAAATGGTTCGCTAATATGTAAACTGGTTGGTTCTTCTGACAAAAAAAGCACATTCAAATCTGTTTTTATAGCTCAATATGCATTTCTGGGCAGGATGGATTGAGAAGTGCTATGTTTAACTTGTTATGGTTCTTTTAAAAAGGTCAGATTGACTGGATCTCTTTTGAAGAACTTTACCACCTATGTGTTCTCTACCTGCAACATTCAGGGGATGCAAAAAATTAGAAATGGCAGGAAGATAATTGTGAATTAGTAAGAAGCTCTAATGTTTTGAAATGTGATATATTTTCTGTAAGCAATGATCAATTCATTCGTCTAATGAAGTATGGCTTTGGGGACGTTTTGCTGATGAAAAATAAGAAAGAGCTGAGGACAAGGGACGAATGGGGACGGGAAGAGTGTGAATCAGAGGGAGAGGGGAAGCTGGTGGCTGGCATTAGCAGGAAGGATGATTCCAATTAAGCAAAGAAAACAGTGCGCAGCATTATGAATGATGAATGAACTGAAGACAGACCTCTCTTTCACTTGACCAGAGGACACACACCACAGCTGCACCGCAACCGTGTCTTCTTATTTCAGTCAGTTATGAAGACACTTAAGGACGACATGTAAAGGTGTTATTGGGATTCAGAGATACACAGTGCTCCTTGGAAACAATGGTGTGTTATGGTATGGTAGAAAAACAATTGCTTTCCTATGATTAAAAAAGTATTTTCCATGTTTCCTTGAAAGGTTAGATATCTTATATTAAAGGCAATTTCAGCGTAAGATCGGTAGGTATTATTAAGAAGGTATTAAAAACAGGTTTGCCTCCCTTTGCTTTACATCCTCTTTACAGAAAGTTTGGATTTTGAGTAACTTTGATGGGATTTTGATTATAAGCTACGCTGCTACACTACATTGAGCTACACTGCAATGAGACTGATTCTGCTAAAAGGAAAATGCATCCTTAGACTAGGCTTAATCTGGGTCAAGATTTTACCTACAACAGGGCCAAATTGAGATTTTAGGATATTAGGATATCAAGGATATTACACGGTTGTCTCCAAAAGAACACCATTAAAGCCCTGAAGCTTTGCTCTTATTGACCGCAGGGGACCCAGGAAGAGGAAGTCAAAAAGGAGCCCCCTGTGAAGCAAATAAGGTCAAGCTGGGCAGCTGCCCCTCTACAGCACACACATCTGGCTTTTTCACATGCCTGTCCAGTGACTTCTGGGTAATCCAGCCTGTAAACTCAACGTTGACAGAGGCGTCCCACTCATTCTGTCGACGGCCAAGACATCCTGACTCCAACCACTGCTGAGCTCCTACAAGACAGCAAGGAGCTGACATTTCATGCAATATGGTGTGTGTTCATGTGTGTGTCTGTACTCACTTGCTCTCGTCATCCCTTTTCTCAGACATCTGTTTCTTTTTTCGCATCTGTTTCATTTCATCTGCGTTTATGTCCTGCTAAGCTCCCGGGCAATGTGAGAGGGTGTGACACTAAGTGTAATGACACGGGCATGTGTGAGGGTCTCTGAGTCAGGGGTTTGGCCAGGCTGGGTGCCAACACTTCTTGGCATTTCTATCCAAAGCCAGCCTAGCTGCATACACTCAGTACCTTTTCATGGCAGTGGAACTGTGCATGGAAACTTGGAAAATAAAAAGAAAAAAGGCCCTTTAGTTTAATGTAGAACCTGGCTGGCAACAAATGCTATACCCATGTGCCTCTTTTATGACACATGTAATAGACATATCTTTTAAAGTATTCACGCATGAAAGAACACAAATGTATGAAGGGGTTGTGTGTATTTAGGGAAAATCCATGTTAACTCTAAATGTGGTAGTATATCAATGAGCCACAGGGATTTTGGACACAAACAGTAGAAGGACAAGGGCTGAAAATGTTGTTTTGTTACACTATTCTGCTTACTCTTCTGTTTTCTAACCCTTCTTGTACACGGCATCTGTTGTTTTTCAAAATAAACAGAAGTTAAAAAAATTATGAATGAGGATTTCATATAATAAAATAATATATACTTTATTGAATACTATTTCTTTACATTTTTAAAAGCCTTTTTGTCCATATGTAACCATTTCTGTGGATATTATACACACATGTGATGAAGTATATTATCGATAAAGTATATTATCTATAAATATTGAATTTTACATATAATTATTAATATTACCTAGGGGACTGACTTAGCACTACAAACACAAATGTTTGAAGTCAGCTATTGTGGAGAGTGAAGGAGTACAGGGGCATGTGGGGAAGCTGGCATATGAATTAGGATCCAGCCTGACCTACACTGCACACATTATTGGCATCATTGTTCATGAAGTACTCAAGTTTATGACCAATATTTCACTTAATATTTTTGAAGTCCAAACATTTGTAGATACTTGTTCTGCCAGAGTCTCTTCCAAACTCTAGAATATAAACAGGGGTGGTTTTCCTCCTTTTGCTGCTGTAACAGCTTTTACTTTCCTGGGAAGGCTTTAAACAAAATGTTGGAACGCTGCTGTGAGGACTTGACTGCATTCAACCATCAGCTGTTGTGTAATGATGTTGGAAGGTTAGTTGTGGATTAGAAACTCATCCCAAAGGCATTGGATGGACCTCTGTCAATCCAGAGAACACAGTTCCACTATAGCCCTAAGTCTGGGGGCTTGATACCCCTCTAGCTCATGCTGCACATTGGTCATGGTGACATTAGGGTCCTGTTCAGCTGCTGCAGAAGGTCCCTTTCTATTGGCAAAACATTTCTATGGAGATTATCCAAGTTGTAGGTGCACAAACGCACATCTGTATAGCAAGCATGCAGCTCAGCTCACAAATTAAAAGCAACGTCTGAATACATTTGGACATGTGGTGTATCACTCCGATACAGTCAGTCACTGGCTTATAAGTTAATTCCTGTATTAGGTGATGATGTTTGAGTAGGGGAGAGTTTTGTAACACTTCTCCAGAGACTAGCAAGTGGTGGGGGTTGCGTTTTGGAAAGGGCAGAGATTGCAGGAGGAGGGTGGGGGGTGGGATGTGTGTGATTTATTGCAGAGGCGAACGCAGCACATCCAGTTTCCTCTCCAGCCGGACAGGAACGGCTCTATATCAGCTTGCGATCTGCAACATGTGGGCATAAATCACCCTCTAAACAGGCAGCAGCTGTCGTCATATACGGCCTACGTCCTGCTGCCAAATCCTGGGGTTACTGACCGACATCACACCCACTAATATACGCCCAGAGCAGCTCCTGGAAGGCTCAAAGTTCTTAAAGTGCTGTAATATTCTACAGGAAGTTGCAGAGTTGACACGCAGGAGAAAGAGGTACAAACAAGGGGTGGATGTTATGTGACTTAAAATAAACTGGGCCTAATGTCCAGGAATCCTAGTGTTGACATTCCAGGATTAAATCTAGGATTTCTGGATTAAGGCTAGTTAAACTAATCCTTATGTTTTGAGAAGTCATATACAAATAAAGCATTTAGTCATGCTGAGTAAATAAAAAAAAATACAATTCTCATGACTGTCCACAGACAGTGAAGTCTCCACAGACATCGGTGTTTATAGGCTTCTGTGGGGAAAAACAGGGGAGTTGTTGGACCATAAATGTCAATGAAAGGGAACTGTCTGCGAGAAAAGGACAATAGGAATTTAAGACCGTGTAAAAACATTTAGAATTGATGATTTGATGGGACGCGATGCTGTCTTTCTTCTGGACAGGCTGTGGCCGTTCATATTTTACAAGCCTTGTTCAGCTTCAACGCAAAGCCCTCGTGCACACAAAGCGTTGACTTTACAGGCTTGGTGGATTCTTGTAAATCAGAAGCAGAGATGACATTCCTTCCAACTACTATCTGTACTCCACTCTGGCTTTTCCAGAGATGAGAAATTAGAAATTCCACCAGTTTTACATGCACATTGATTTCTTTCACATTTAGTCTCAAACTAACATTGGAGCAAACCTGAGTTTTTGCTGTGTATGGATGCACTAAAATTCAGAAAATCAGTCCAAAAAATGACAGCGGAACAGCATTGGAAGATAAAAAAAATGAGTTTAAAAAAGAGTTTAATGAAAAACGGAGGCACAACACAGTGTCTATTTGTGTACAGCCATTTCTTTTTGCTGTCTGTTATATGTATATAATCCTGACTTCCTTTAATTTACAGGTTTCTTGAACACACTCAGATACACAGGTACTAAACTGACACTTGGGTGGTTCCTCTTGGGTCACTGTGGTGGTACCTTCCAAAACCTTTATTTTAAGGACCTACAACCTTTATTTTCCAGAGCGAAAGATTATCTGGCCAGTTTTAGAGGGTGAGAAACCAAATTCTTTGTACTTTTACTTCCAGAAAGAGCTGCAGCTTGTGGTAAACTGTCACTGGTGTTATGTGTACATGAAAAAATCATTAGAACTTCGGGAAGCCTGAAGCAATATTGTTCTGCTTGTTGGTCAGTCTGGTTGCAAGTACACAGCTGAGAAACAGGACACATAAATGGAGACAAACACAAGTATATACATGCAAATGAGTGCGCTCATGCACTCGTACACAAACTCATTTAGGCTGTTTATGGGCTTTTGAAGGCCAAACAGAAGATCAACGTCACTGCTTGAATGACCACAGTAGTATATTAAATCCAAATGAGTGCAGCAAGCTGCTAATTTGACCCAGCACTGTGTGATATTTCAGAGAACAACAAGTCAGCATAGCGCTTTGGCGTTACTTTAAGCTAAGAGCTGATCTGAATGAGCTCAAAAGCCTGGGGAATAGTGGGGGGGGGGTTCATTTTCAGCTCTCAGTGGTGGGACGGCTAGTTCCAGTCCACTGGCAGTGCAGACCTCTTTCCTGCAGGCCCGATCGGTATGCATGTTGCATCCTGCTGCAGTCAGACGACTGGCACTCCTGTGTTTTGAATATAAACCAGATCTTACTATTTCTAATGTATCTGGTTTATATTTCCATGAAAGGGAGTCTATGAATATGGCACTCATTTATTTTCACTGTTCTAAGTGACCCCTGCTTTTTACTGTAATTAATGACTTTGAGTTCTAGTGTTTGGGGAAACACGTTTGATCTCTTTTCCCCCACTGGTTTCTGGATCTGAAGCATGATTGAATGTGCTGTGCTGAAATAAGAGGGTGTTGCCTCCATCCTTGGCTGTGCTCATGATTTTGGTTTCTCTTGCTCAGGCCTTCTTGACATTATGATAAACTAGACTTACGTCTGAATCACACTTACAGACACACACGTATGCACGTGCACTCTTTTGCCGTTCCTCAGGGCAGCCCAAGACTCTGTTCATTGTAGGCATAAGGACCATTGACATCCCATCAGGCTTTGCTCTAACTTTAAAGGACCCTGAGAGGGCCAGTTCTGGAGCCAAATAATCAGCTTTTGTTACCTCACACACTTATAGCCAATCCAAGCCTGATCTCTTTCTGCAACATCTCTACAATATTGACAATAATTTAGATGTGTTTCTCTGGACTTGATGATCTTCAGCTCACTTATGACTGGACATCAGGCAGAACTGTTTGAAGAACTGTTAGTAGTAGAACTTTCTAATAGGAAACTACAAACTAATTACAGTCTTAACTAAACAGCAAATATCATGCAAACGTCAAGTTTATGCAACTTTCCTGCACCACAGGCAGCAACACATTGAAAAGCAATTCTGTAATTTTCCCCAAGGTTTTCTGGTATTCAGGACAAACCTGCAAAATAAAAAAAAAAATTCAAAAAAAAGAGAGAAAATCACCTACAGCATTACAGTGGTAGTGTATGCTAGAACAAAACCTTGTATCTCGTATTTTTTTTTACATAATTTAAAAAAACATCAGTTTTATTGCTCTGTATTTACTCCACTTTAGTTGCTTAAATGTACTTGTTTATAAACTTTTTATTAATTAAATGTAAGTTTATAATCTATTCCTTCTGTATTTAAAGCTTCAATTTTGAAGATATTAGGTTTTGTCACAACTCCAGGGATAAACATTTACTGAAATTCAGTATCTGTCCTCTTGCTCCTGATATAGGTGTGTTATATTTAATTTATTTTATTTATATTTTATCCTTTTATCATTAAAACCAAGGAGTAAGGAAGCTGACACCTCTGTCTCACTTCAGGAATTATGAATGTGAATATGTGGTTCACATGAAGTGAATATGTGGTTTAAATGCTATATAATGTATTTTTTAATGTTTCTTTCTTCTTTTTTTTGTTGTTGCAAGAATTAAAATATATTTCTTATAAACACACAATTTGAGGTGTATATGGATGCTGTCCATACAAACACAAGGGTTTTACCCAAACTAGAAAGAAACAAATTGAGATTTAATGCTTAAATCAAGAAAAAGAGCTGCCGCCAATTTCTTAGCTTCCTTTACAAATCGCATGACACAGAAATGAAAGTGCACCACTTTTTTGAGTGATCATGTTTGTTAAAAAAATTAATTTCACCTTTTTTTTAAAGGGAAGTCTTAAACCAGGAGATACTTTGGTTATTAAAAGTAAGGCCTGCACTGGATTATATGTTGTACATCCAGCATAAGTTGAAAAAGATTTGTTTATTTATGGAGTCTGTTATGTATAGGCCAATGGAAGCATGAGAGATGGTGCATATGGTTCTTTTCCTTTATGCCCTACCAGTTTGTTTATTTTCACCAGACCCAGGACAGTCCAGGTCTGTTGCTCTGGTGACAACTAGAAGAAGAACAGACATGGAGAAAGAGGCTGACAAACACAGATGCATATATACATACACACACTCTTTATAAAGAGGAGGGGGCTGCGAACGAAAGTTAAAGACGTGCACCAGGAAAGATGTGGGAATCGGGTTTAAGGGTTCAAGAATGAGGAGAAAAAGAGAAGAGGTTTGAACAGAAGCCATGTGAATAACTTTCACATGGTTAAAGATATTAAAGTCTCTGGAAAAGCTGGCAGATAATGCTGCTTACTGAGCAAAAGGCCATGAGAGACATAAGACAGATCTCCCTTAGTTAGAGGGGGCTGAGTGGAAGAAAGCGATGCAAGAAGAGTGCAAGAGGACAGAGAAAGAGAAAGCCTGTAATTGAGTCTGAGTAGAATCAGGTCTGCTTTGTACCCATATGAAGGCAGACGCTACAGCGACCACAGAGCAGTGTGTAAAGCCAGTAGACATGTCGACTGTAACTACTGTAGGAAGGTCATCACACGGAACACTCTGTAAAGCTTTGCCATGCCTGGAGCTCTTCTTTTTAACTTGCCTTCAAAAGACCTGAGCTTCTGCAGTGTGGGCGAGAGCGTCACCGCGAGAGCAAATCCTGAAGCGAGGGAAGAGCAGTGTTCCGGGCTGAGAACTCCTAATGGCTGCAGTTTCCTACTAACAGCTGAAGCACAAATAATTTCAAAATATAATAATATTAATAACATACAATACAATAATAAAGCATAATTTACATGTTCATATGAAAAGGTGCATTTCTACTTTACTATATTTGCTATATTTAATAAAAAAGGAAGCAATTTTTTTTATCTAAAAAATAACATTCAAAGACTACAGATTGAAACAACAAAAAAGGGGTTTTCAGTAAGACAATAGCTGCATATATGTTGAATTAAACCGCAAACTCTGGAGATGTAATTCTGCAGAAATTTGAAAAAAAAAAATTTAGATAATAAGTAAAGACAATATTTACAGAGCGATCCCAGTATAAAATGGGAAACTGCTGTAACATTTAAATTAATACCAGACGCCCCTGGCGTTTGGATAAAGAGTGAACTTTTATCAATTTCCTAAACTGAAGACACAAGAGGAAAAATTGTAGAATCATTTGAAAATCTTACAATACTTCTACCTACAGATAACTAAGTATATTTTTGAGCTCAATTAAATATAATTACTTAGGTAATATTTTCAAAGCTGAATTTTCCATTTTGTTCTGTTTAAGTTATCAAGAGCAGTTGCAAAAAAAATAGTTAAATGAACAAAAGACCAAAAGACCAAACAATTTTTAGGCCTTTTGCAAACTCTTATTTACAAGATGCACATTTAACATGTGTACAGACATAAACTGAAAGATGTCTTGAAAATTCTGGTGCTATCATAGCATCCCAACCCACCCCCTCACATCTAATGTTATCTTCAATGTATACTTTCACTGTTTAAGATGTTAAAAAGATGAATAATGAATTAATCCTATTGATGATTTGGAACCAACTGTATGATGACAGTTATCATGGATGAGATGTGTTATAAATCTGCATACTTAAAGTGAAAGTGACTATCCTTGTCACTGTGAAACACAGCACAACGAACCCAGCCTCTGCGTTTCACAAATACACACACATACAGCAGGGGGCAGCTATTGAAAGCGCCTGGGGAGCAGTGACAGGGACGGTACCTTGCTGAAGGGTACTGCAGGGCAACCTACTGGTGAGGGAATCAAACCCACAATCTTCCGATCCTGGGCAACTCCCTAACCACTAGGCTACCGCTGCCCTTCTTACTTTTGTAAGAAGCTGAGAAACTGGATCTTCACTCATGAGTTTACATCTGTGCCAGTATGTCGTTGAGGGGTCCAGTGAAGAACTACAAACTTGTTCTAGTCAGATGAGCGATCAAAACTGTGCGTGCTTCCTGGGTCAATACGACCCTCTAAATGAATGATATCAAACAGATTCCTGTAGCGATCACATGGCCTCTCTTTGCTCAAATTCAGCATCCAGGGCCGGTCAGCGTGCGTTGCATTTCCTACTTCAAAGCCCTGTAACCCCAAGACACTTTTGATCACATTATATGACTTTATTAGATATCAAAGGCATTGGAGCGCCTGCTGGAAAACTGCTCTCAAACACAGGGAGAGGTGCCCCATGAGCCACTGCTTCATCTGTCCGTGTCTGTGCAGTAAATCTTTTTCTGGGGAAAACTGGTCCAGGATCGTGCTGAGCAGGAGATCAGCGCTGCCTCTGGTTTCCGGGCCTCTAAGCTTCAGGCTCACAAAAACTTCTGCTGATTCTAGTCACAGCTGCAGCTTTTCTCCGAGTAGCAGTCAGTTTGCTGACTGGATCTGAAAGCAGCTGCACCAACTACAAAACACTATATTGTTTATATACTAATAACAAATGTTCTTATTTTGTACCTCATTGTCCTCACATTCTGATATAAACCTTCAGTGTTTTCAGTGTGGTCTTTGTGTTCCCATAAATTTAACCATAGTCAAAACAATGTAAACTGAAACTCTGTGATATTTCATCTTTGTGCAACACCACACTTGTGGCCTGCACTGCTGAAGAAGATGAATGTGTTGGTAAAGATGATGAGGAGCAGGAGTGCAGTGATTTAGAGAGAAAAATGAGGAGCAGGAGTGCACAGTGCTGGGACAGGGGTACAACAGGGCCATAGAGGATATCACCAGTTATGAAAAACATCTAGCCTATATATTTTTTTAATTATAGCTGTTGAATTGATCATATTTATATATTATGGCTGTATAAGCGTTACCATCTTTTTGTGGCATTTAATTTGCTGAAGAACATGTATCTGTACTGGGCTCATGTTAACTTGGACTTGGCTTTAGAATCGCCTGTATTGGCTCTGGAATCAACCTAAGGCTTGGCTGTACTGATTGAAGATTCAGCTTGAGCTTTGCCCTGTACTGACACACGACCCAAGTCGAGATATACCTTTATTAACTCTGTGCTCAGTTTGAGACTGGCCTGTACTAACTAGAGTCATACCTGCTGTGACTGTGAACTCAGTTTAAAACATCCCCTTTATTGATTCAAGACTTGACTTAAGTTGTAGCTGGCCTGACAGATCGTATCAACTGTTTTGTCAGAGTTAACGAGGAAAATTGAAAACTGTCCTGACCAATCAGCTGCGGCTAAGATAGAAAACAAAATGAAAAAAATGTGATCAAATTTTAGACTAAATTGGATTTAAACACTTTTCCATGATATCCACGCTGAACACTAGAGTACCAGAGTCTAATCTTGTTATATATTGCTGCTCCATTGTTGTCATCGATGACTCTCTCTTCATGAAATGCGAGAAGTCTTGGGTTTGATTCCCAGGCAGGGTGGATCAGCTCCTTTCTGTGTGGAGCATGTTCTCCCCGTGTCTGCATGGGTTTCCTCCAGGAGCTCCAGCACCAACCGAAGGCATACAAGTCAGGTGGACTGGAGATGTTAAATTGCCCCCAGGCTGTGTGTGAGTGTGTTTGTTTGCATGGTTGCCCTGCGAGGGACTGGCAACCTGTCCAGGGTGCTTCCACACCTTTCGCCCTGTGAGAGCTGCAATAGGCTCCAGCTCTGCCTGTGACCCTAATCAGGACGAGTGGCTATGAAAATAAGTGAGTGAGAGAGTTAGAGTAATGCTCAAACAAAAACACATCTATGTTCCATTAAACCAATGTCCATTTTCCCTGGAGTTTACCTTGTTATTCTTAACAAAAAGCTGTGAATATTAATTAAGACCGCTTCATTCTGATGCATATCTATGTTAACTGCTCTCCTTAAAAATAAACATCAAAGAATATGATCATAGAGAGGCGGGCTAGACAGAGCTAACCCTGACCTTTTGAAAAAAACACACGAGGCTTTATTTTTTTTGTGATGTTCTCACAGCAGCAAGAAGCATTTATGATTGTAACTAATTATACAGACGGCCCTTTATAGTAGGATAACATCCAATTTAGAAATAGGACCCAAATGAAGCAGTCACGCTTATTCTGACCTCTAGTGGTCACTAAAATAAGCACATTTGATGACACTAAAGATATGGAGGCCAATTGCAAAGTGGCAAAGAAGGAAGGACAGAGAGGAGTTGCGTGTGTTTGTGCGTAGCTTTCCGTGTGTGTTCTTATGTGTCCAGTGAGAAACTCAGAAATGCCTGATTTTTTTCTGTGGGTAATGAGAGCCTGTCCAAATAATGACCTTTGACCTGGCCCCTTTCCAATAAACAAAGCTGCAGACACACTGCAGAATCGTAGGCCATCTTTGAAGGAATTCAAATAAGACATGACAGAGAGAGAGCGAGAGAGAGAGAGAGAGAGAGAGAGAGAGAGAGAGAGAGAGCGAGAGAGAACCTGGTGTATGGGCAGTGATAGAGACTGGATTCAGCGTTGTTGCCGATAGTTGTAGCCATGCTTCAACGCAGAACATCTGTCAAAGATATTCCTGCGCAATGTGGCATGAAAGAGTGAGAAGGAGGGGCTGGAGGGGAAGTGGCTAGACGCAATCATCATGTCAAACACTGTAATCTACAGTAATCAAGGCAATGTGGGCAGAGAGGCCGAAGCGCAGTGTAAAACGTGCGAAGAAGTAACCTTTGTTTATGGATCCAATCGATAATCCATCTGACTTCGCTTAGAGTATAATTGGGTTTATCTTAAGCTGCACACCCAATCGAGCATCATGCTGCCGCAGCACACCGGCTTTGATGTTGGCAGAGCTTGAAACGAAGGAGGTGGTGTCCCACAATTCCTTGCATGGTGTGTATATGTGCCATTAAGTGTGAGTCTATATTTGTGCTTGCTGTACTACCTTTTGTAAAAAAAATATAAATAAATAAATTAAACATTATTACACTTTTATCGATTACTAAAAATAAATCCTAAAACAAATCGTATTTTCATTGTTTGAAAAAAATATGATAGTTAAAGGCAAAACCTTCATAACAGCAATGAATCCTAGTATTTCTGTGTATTCCGGAGTTATTGTTCCATTTGTCATGAAATGTTCAAACAATGTAAATAAGCATTAAAATTTCCAAGTACTATGAAAAAATAACAAGGGATAGAAGAAGCTGAGTGACGAGGTTAACAACGATTGAAGAAAATGGTGGTGCACTAAGGCCAACTGTTTAGAATGAGTGTACACATATAGGCTCTTTGTGCATGAATCATAGTTCTTGAGAAGTACCACCCACAGGGATGAATGTGGGTTGGCAAAAGCTTGTTCAGTTGTGTGTGAAACAAGCTCATTACATAATCTGCCTTTAATCTCCTTAATCTGACATTCAGTCTGTGCATTAAAGAGCCAGTATCGCTCTATAGTCTTATCTGCAGGACTTGAACAGGAGTTTTTACTTTAAAGAGTAAATGATCTAATATTTCTGCACAAGAACATGTTACATGGGGACTAACTTGCTAAGGACCGGGCTTTTCCTCATTATTTATACGGGTCGCGTGACTCCAGATTGCTTACTTTGCTAGCTGCTTGGCAACAATCTGACTGCTGAGCTACAAAAACCTTTGGTATAGTTTAATCATATTTAAGTTTAATCATAGTACTTTAGCTTTTTCAGCTTCTTAACCACCAAGCATGCCTTATAATAAGCATGCCTTCACGTTTATTTAGTTTGTTGCAGGAATTATTCTTAAGTATAAGTATTCTTCTTGGAATTAGTGGGTTAAAAAAATCAAAAGGTTTTTGTATGGTGCTTTCAGGTGGAATGCTTCTATAAGCAGGTGTAAACGCTGCACCAATTTCTGCACCAAATGACAGAGAGGTCCTCTACTGAAAAAATAAGAGAGCGCTAATTCAGTTTGTTTTCAATAGTCCACACCAAGCACAAGGGAGCACAACATCAGACCATTCTTTCCTCTTTTTTAAGGCTACATCAGCACTGCACTCTCTCCACAATAACCCTGTTATAGCATTTGACTCTTATAACACTTGACAGTCAAACTTTTGTTAAAATGTCAGTGAAATGTCATACTTTTGTAATATGTTACTGTAACATAGTTGTGAATTTTATACTTTTAATATTTTTGACAGACCTTATTATTAGCCTTATTATGACCTTATTAGCTTATTAGTCATAAAGAAGCAAAAACAAAACAAAAGAAGCAAAACATTGCCTGTGTTGACTGTGATAAAGAAAGAACTGCCCATCAAATGAAGAAGATGAAGGCAAAAAAGGAAGTTCTTCTGATGAGAGAGGACATGCAGGCAGTTAAATTGAAAGAGATAGATGCAGAGGACAGGAAGATATGGAGGTGGCTGATCTGGCGACCCCTAAACGGGTGTAAAATTGAATATACTTTTACATCTTGTTTGTATACTTTAGGAAACAACCTAAATGTAAAAGGATATTCAGTTTTAAATTAAGCAGAGCAACTTACTGCTCAGATATTTCCTGGGGCAAAGGGGCAAAAGAACATCCTCAATTTATAATCCCTGTTCAATTAAAAAAAAGCTTTATGAGCTGCTAAAATCCATGCAGATCTCTGTTTTTCTCACTTCCAGCTCATGTAGAGAAAAAGGTAGGAAATGCATGCAGTTCTGTGAGCTACAGTTCAATGTAAGTTAATGGGTTGTGGGAGGAACCTATGTCATTTTGTAATTAATTTACACTAGTAGCACATACTATATATATATATATATATATATATATATATATATATATATATATATGGACTATGATGTCAGTCAGTCAGTCATTGTCTGCCGCTTGTCCCCAGTGGGGTCACGGGGGAGTGCTGGAGTCCATCCCAGCTCACACAGGGCGAAGGACGGGGACACACCCTGGACAGACTATGATGTTTCCTGATGAAATTGTGATCTGTAGGGAAAGTATGGAACAGCTTGAGGAGACTCTGGAGAAGTGGAGATAAATTTAAGTACTTGAGATCAACAGTTCAGAGGAATGGCGAGAGCGAAAGAGAGGTGAAGAAGAGAGTGCATTTTGGAGATGAAGTAGAGAAGCAAGATTGCTTTGGTTTAGACCGAGGAGAGAAGAGGATTATACTGGGAGAAGGATGCTGACTAGGTGCTGCCGGGAAAAAAGAAAAGAAGACCAAAGAGGAGGTTTATGGATGTGGTGAGAAAGAACATGCAGGTGGTTGGTTTGAATGAGGAAGATGCAGAAGACAGGAAGAAATGGAGATGAATTATCTGCTCTGGTGACCCCTAAATGGGAACAGCCAGAAGAAGAAAAAGAAAGATATATATATGCTATAATGTATTTTATGTACCCCCAAACACCCAGAAATGGCAGGCAGAGTATTCCAATTTGAATAAAATATTCTCACTATCACAGTTCTGTGGTAGGGTACTTGTCTATGGACCTATGGATCAAGAGGTCCCAGGTTTGAATCCCACCTCTAGCACTACCACCACTGGGTCCCTGAGCAAGACCCTTAACCCTGAGTTGCTCCAGGGGGACTGTCCCTGTAATTAGGACAATGGAAGTCGCTCTGGATAAGAGCGTCTGCTAAATGCCGCAAATGTAAATGTAAGCAAAGCCTGCCCTGTTCCTCTCCTTCTAATTTATTATAATTGATCATAAAGATCAGGCAAGAGCTAACAGTTAAGCCCCTGTAATCACTAATTCCTAAATAAAGATGAGTTCAGGTCAGGGATGGGCAGCTGAGGGAGAAGATGATAGTTTGAACTGGACTCAGGGTTTTTAAAAGAGTAGTTGTTGTGCTGCTATGGTGGCCGGAAACAACGACTGGTGCTTAGTATCTCTGTAAGGGGGGTGAGAGAGTAAGATTTGAGCTTCAGCAAAGTGATGAAAAATACACTAAAGCAACATGCAAATGATAATCTTTATTGCTCAGTTTAGATGTTTTACTTCAGTCCACTTTTTCTGTTTTGATGCTTGACATTTGTGTTTGTAAACTGATCCATATCTGATCAGATTTCATGTTCAAGCATTCAAACCCATCTGTTTCACATTTAGTCAAAAAAGTCTGATTTGTGCCTCATAGCCAATGGGGAGAGAGAGAGAGAGAGAGAGAGAGAGAGAGAGAGAGAGAGAGAGACAGATGGGTGGACAGGTCAGTAGAGGAGACTGGAGAGCTCTCTGTATGCTGTGGTGAACTGTGGCCTGCAGCGGGTGAGATCAAAAGTCCACTCTGAAAATTATACAAAAACCAAGCAGAAAGAGCTACAGGTTGACTGCAGACACTGATATTCTACCATATGTACCCTCAGAACCTGATTTCAGATCCAACAGGTAACAAGATCAGACAATCTAGAGACTGAGTCACAGCAGATCAAAACATTCTACATCCCCCCATTCTTGCCACACTTGCCACACCTTGCAAAAACCTTGAGCATAGTGACACACAGTCAGCCAGAGGGAGGTAGCCTGCTGAGTCAACGGCTTTGATTTGTTTTTGGAACAGATCTTCTATGTGTTTGCTTGCTTACACACTGATAATATAAACTCTCTTTACCAGTTAACAAAGGGAAGCTCAAAAGACAGAAGTCAATACAATGCACGGCTTGCAATATGCAAGCATACAAAATGCCATGCAGAAGGCGCTGCAATTAAATACATACAGTTGACTATTCAAGAATCAAGACTTTTATTAAAGTGAAATTCTTCCTTTGCAAATCTATTTCCCAAAAAGTGAAAGTGAGTACTTTGTGGCGCAATGGAGCAGTGTTGAGGTACGGTACCAGTTTAAAGGTACCTCAGGGCAAACAACTGGTCTTGAGTTCACATCCTTCCAATAGCCTGCCTGCCAATGATGCTGTGGGCCTTCAAGGTCACTCTGGTGTGGTAGACGTCCTGTCCTGCAGTGGCAAAGGCTGCTACTGCAATGAACTATGCAGCTTAGAGCAGTGCAGCTTTCATGCCAGACCATAATCAACTACAGATTACACACAGTTTGTTCAGAGTTCAGACCAGGTACTAAAAAATAGAAGAAGGAAGGGTGGGCTTGGGGTATGAAAACTTGAGGAAATGTAAAATGGAGATTGAATTTCAGAAGGTGAAATAAAACAATGGGTATATGGAATAGAGAGATATGACTCTTTTGAAATGGAAACCAAGGAAAGAAACCAAGAAACCTAGGAAAGGCAAAGGAGAAGGGATGGTCAATGAACATGAAAAAGGGATAAAAAAATGAAACTGATGAGCCAGACAGCATGTCACAGATGTCCAGTAGTCAACAACCAATTTTATTCATAGCATGGGAACGAAAGAAGCCGTACACAAAGTAGTGCAGTTGCAGTAAATCTGAACTACTTGGAAAATTAGGAGGATCAGAGAAGAAAACAGGTCATTCACATCTACTTTAGATATGCTAAGTGAAAGGGACTATTCTTGTCATTGTGAAACACAGCACAGAGTGAGACATAACGAAATCTCTGATTTTTACCCATACACACATGAAGCAGCTATTGAAATTGCTTGGGGAGCAGTGATGGGGACTGTATCTTGCTCACGGGTACCTCAGTGCAACCTACTGGTCTGGGATTTAAACCAGTGACCTTCTGATCCTGGGGCCAACTCTATAATCACTAGGCCACCTCTGCCCCAAACAACCCCAGCATTTCAGCCATGCACACATGTGCAGCAGAGGGCAGCTATTGAAAGCACCCGGGGAGCAGGGATGGGGTCGGTACTTTGCCCAATGGTACCTCATTGCCACCTAATGGTCTGGGAACAGTTCTCAACAGCTTTTTTCATGGCACTAAACTGGTACTAAAAGAAACTATACTGATTCTAAACAATCACATCACTGGGGTGGCAACTTCAGTACATAAAGTAACATAACAGGCAGCGGTGGCCTAGTGGTTGGGGAGTTGGCTACAGGATTGGAAGAGTGTGGGTTCAAACCCCTTACCAGTAGGTTGCCCTGAGGTACCCTTGAGTAAGGTACCGTCCCGGTCACTGCTCCCTGGGCGCTTTCATAGCTGCCCCCCAACTGCACGGTGTTTGTGTGCATGGGTTAAATGCAGAGATCCATCTTGTTGTGGTTCGCTGTGTTGTGACCTTGCAATGACAAGAATAGTCACTTTCATAATTCTACTACTTACCAATTCAGTTTTAATTTTAAGGTGGTCTTCCACACTCAGTCCCAACTCCAGGCTTTTATTTCACTGTACTTTTTTGAAACTTTAGGTCATGAAAAGTACAAATCTGACCCTTTTTCTAGAACAATCATATTCAAGGGACAAAACTGGACCTTAAAAACCAAGCATTTTTTTCTGACAGTATACCTGGATGTGTATTCTTATTTTTCTTTGTAAATTGTAAATTGCTCTGGATAAGAGCACCTGCTAAATGTCGTAAAATGTAAATATAATAGTAAAAAAACATATATATATGTATATACACATAACCTTTGTGTCAGTAATGATAAACATAATAAGTATTCATTATAGATCTGAGTCCCCCTTTTTTATATTCAGCCCAAAGCCATATTTTTTACCCTTATCTTTGCTGCTCATGAACCCAGGCCTGGAGTGAAGGTTGCTGCCCTCTTTGTCGTGATATTTAGAGGTTTTTCCTGCACCTTTGAAGCCTTTTTGAAAAGGTTTCCTGTGGTGCTGCCCTCCCAGGGTTGCTAGGCTAGTTTGCAGTGTGTCTGCTTTGACAGTGATGTATGTGTTCCTGTGTTTCAGAGACATATGTTCCTTCATATGCCTACATGTGTGAGCCTGCTACGCAAAACACACTCTCACATATGCCCCTTTCTAATCAAACACCTTCTCCTGAGAGCTGAATGGGATCGCAGATGGTTGTGTATGTATGTAGTTGTGGGTTTTGGGGTGGTTGGTGTGGGGGGAGGGGTGTTGATTAATAAGAAAAGTTCAGCTCCGAGTATCTTGACGAAACGTATGAAGCGATATATTAATAGAAGTTCTCACAGGATATAGCCAGCACATGTTTAGACATTTAGACACACACGCACACATACACACACACACACACAAGTCCATTATATTGTATGCAGCAGTTGCCAGTCGGAAGGGTTTGTGGAGGCCACATGAAAGATGCCATTAAAATTCCAGAAGAGGCAATTTCTTGAGTTTTGAGACTGTGAGTGGGAGAAGTCACAAAGTTTCCAGCTCAGGCAAGACATAACTTCTTCATAAAAGCCAATACCATCCCCATAAATACAACTTTTCTACTCCTTAAGACAGGTCTTACTTATTCTCTCTCTCTCTCTCTCTCTCTCTCTCTCTCTCTCTCTCTCTCTCTCTCTCTCTTTCTCTCTCTCTCTCTTTCTGGTAATTACGAATGCTTGGAACTACATTAACACGCACACATACACATAGCAGCCAAATGGAAAAACCCACCTCTAAAAACCTTATGCAATTCCCTCAGGAGCCTCATTTAGCACATTTAGGTAGAATCCTTTTGAGGAGGATCACCTTTAGTCCAATAATACTCTGCTACTGATTGTGTAAAAGTGCTTTTTAACAAAAATATTTATGTTTTTACCTGAAAGGATTTGAACCAAAAAAAACAGTACTATGAGAAAGTCTTAAGCAATAATATAGTTCCTTTATATTTGGCTAGAATTCAGAGACAACAAGGACAATGATTTATTGCATCATGTGCGTGACTGACTGTAAAACTTAACTGTGCGGTATGACCACTTATTCTTTACACATCCCTCTTAGGAAAGCTTTTGTAATTTCTTTAAGTCACCTTCAGGAACAGCTTTCCAGGCTTCTTGAAGGACATTCCAAAGCTCTTCTTTTGACATTGGCTGTCTTTTGTTTCTTTCTCTGCCAAGATGATCCCACACTGCTTCTACCTTCAAAACTGGTCAGGTACAGGGACTGCACTAAATATGAGTGGCAAAAACTTTGAAAGTCCAAGCTTGAAGAGCCATTCCTCAACAATGCATTAAAAAGGTCAGGACTTCAGAACAGTATTGTAGATAGATAGATTGATGGATGGATAGATGGACAGATGGACAGACGGACAGACGGACAGACAGACAGACAGACAGACAGATAGATAGATAGATAGATAGATAGATAGATAGATAGATAGATAGATAGATAGATAGATAGATAGATAGATAGATGTTCTACAGCTCAAGTCCATGCCAACCCAAGGAAATTGCTGTCATTAAAGTAAAAGAGGGACATATTTAACATTACAGTTCAGGAAATTCATCTACTCCTCACTCAGCTGTTTTGCTGAAAATGCTAACATAATTGGAACTGAAATGAATTAGAAAAGCTTCTTGAAAATACCAGCAGACCCAGAAATGGTTCAAAATGACTTGGTGTAAAATCCATTATAATAACATTTAGTTAAGCATGCTAAAAAGGTTCCAGTCCCTGTTAAGTAACATTTTTGTCCAGAGATTGAGAAGAGTCAGAGTGAATAGCCACATGACTCAGTGTTCCCAGATGCAGCCATTCTTAAAACCAACAGTACAATCCTCCAGAGAGATGAACCCAATTACTTTTTTCTGCCACTAAAATATGTTTACAGAGCATTTTGGCCACTTTCAACCCTAAAAATATCAACCGCACAAGAAGGCAACATGGTTCCAGCCTCAAAACACTGATGCTGATGAGTGAAAGAACAGGCCCAGTGGCTGAAATCTCCTAGGCTGTGAATTCTTTTGGTACTCATCCATTAAATGTCTTATGTTAGAGTCTGAAGAGCACAGCACATGCAGTAGATGGCACAGGGAATCCTGAAAATGCCTATTCAAATGTAGAAATATATTTGTTTACTTTCCTTTTCTTTCGTTTTTTTTCTATTACCCGCCATTCTTGATCAAAGGCTATGTTTTGGCTGGAATCATGTGCAAAGGGTCTTGCTTTTTGAGTCATTTTCCAGAAACTTTGGTGTTGACAGTCACAGTATTTAAAATAAGAATGCAAATGACTGGAGGAGTGGAGGACATGACTTCTGGAGGGAAGTTAGGAGGCATGTTTAAGATCTGCTCAATATAAACCTGCCTGGCTTTGCGTTTCTTTCTAATAAATTCTGTCATTTGTGGTGTAAATGTTTTAAAGCAGGGTATTTAAAGTGTCACATTCTGAAGGGGCTAGACTCTGTCACATGTTTAAGCTTTAACTGCCTTGTGCAGGCTGCAAGAATGGACAGAAAGATGGCCTTCAGGGGTGCACATTCTAGTGCGGGTCTTTCTCTCTTCTTTTTATATCTTTGTATAAAGGGAAACTTAATCTGGGATGTGTGTGTATGTGTGCGTAATGTCTTTTTTCAGTGCTATGGCTGAACGATGCTGGTTCCGTTGGGATGTAATGGGTTTTTGGATGATGTGGAAGGGAACAGCTGGAAAGGGACTTAAGCTTTGGCTTAGCGTGAAGAAGTCATTCTTCATGAAGCCACACCTTTGACATCTCTGGCAACTCTGCTTTCATACTGTGCAGCTCAGCCACATGGCTTA
The DNA here is from genome assembly GCA_017165825.1 of Hepsetus odoe. Taxonomy (NCBI): domain Eukaryota; kingdom Metazoa; phylum Chordata; class Actinopteri; order Characiformes; family Hepsetidae; genus Hepsetus; species Hepsetus odoe. The sequence goes on from CM029367.1 coordinate 12,896,515, forward strand.
CATATATCATGAACCGTGCAAAAAAAAAAAAAAAACCTGTTCATTCAGCAAGTGGTGTGTGTTGGATGGAGGGCTGTCACAGCAGGAGTGCACTGCACACAATTTCAGTAGTATAGATAGCCATCTTCCCTGCTGTCCGTACATCAATCTTCATTCAGAAAAAAGAAATGGTCTATGTGTATCTCTTCATCATGGCTCATGAGTGGAATATGCTCACGTTAAGCAACAATAATTCGATTTTTTCTCCCAGAGCAGTGTGAACAATTGGAACAAATGGAAAATTGGTTCTTATGTTAGAATCTGAAAACCACAGCACACGGAGTAGATGAATTAGGGAATTTTGAAAATGCCTGGAAAAGCATTTGTTTACTTCCCCTTGCTTTTTTCTCTTTCCATCCTCCACTTTTTGAACAACAGGCTCTGGCTTGCCAGGAACTGGGGAAACTGTCTTTTTAGTCCAGAAAATTCAGTGTTGACAGTCACAGTTTTTAAAATGAGAATGCATATGACTGGTGGAGTGTAGGACAAGACTTCTGGAAAAAGTTGTGGGAATGGTGGAGACATGTTTAAGATCTGCTCAATATAAACCTGCAAGGTTTTGTGCTTTTGTGGAATACAATCACATTATGGGATACAAATCATCTTCTATTCAGATTAGTGTTCAGTTCAGATTGGAGCCACTATCAGAGCACCATGCACTTTGGAGAATACAGACACTTTTAATATCATTTGCATAACTCATATGATGTCTTTTGTCATTCCACTTACAAAAGTGAGTTAAAAGTATTCACACATCACAAAAAAATGATAAATCGTTGCATTAGTTTTCATTGAAAAGGCATTTTTTTAAATGACAGTTTCAGTTACCATTTCTACATAAGAATTGTTTTGCTTTAGCAACACTGCATTTGAAATTCTGGCCAACTGTCTCATTATCCAAGATTTCAAGGTTAATCATGTATACTTATACTTTATACTTAGTCAAATGTATCCCTACTAGCCAGATTGAAATGTAATGTCCAATAATTTGTTGTCTCCTGGAATAACAATTGTTTTCTATGTTGCTTCTTGATTTTCTGGAAAAAAAAATCTAAATTTAAAAGGTTTTTTTCCTTTACCTATTTCCTTCCTTTTGAGTAAGAATGCAGCTATAAATTGTGGCGTGGAAAAACAACCTCCTCGATACTGTTGAATATGAAGCAACCAGGTACAAAAGGGGCTTAATACTGCTTTTAAAAATACTGTTATAAATGATTAAGACGTTTAGCTTATATTAGCTGATTGTGATTAATATAAATCTAATATACAGCTCTTCCCTCAGCATTAAAGCCATTTACTCAGTTCTACTGAGAAAAGCAGAACTGGAAGTGCTGATAAGTTCCAGCTGGGAAAAGGCAAGCAGTTTGGCAAATCACAGTGAAGAATATAAATGCGATTGGAAGCATCAACCAAAACATCTGGATGAACTAAAAAAGGACAGCAAAATCTGAAGAGATGAAATCAGAAGCTTGTTTTGAATCAAAATTCTGTAAGAAGAATTCTTCTCTGATAAAATTTGTTCACTTCCCTTGGTTCTCCCATAATCCTAATATCTTCTCACAAACTGCGCTGTAACCATTTTTAAAGTACCTGTGCTTTCTTCTCCCAAGTATTCAGAAGTTGTTAAATGATATTCCTCTAACCCTGTTTTTAACCCATAGTGAGGCTACTTTTAAAAAATCATATTTATGGTTTGATAGGTCAGCTGTGATATAGCAGCGCTCTACATGCTGCGTACCCATGACCAATGGGTACTTAATTAGACTATGCCAGTCTAATAAAATTGTAATAAAAACTATGAAATGTAATTTATTCTTTGTCTTTATCTTTCTGCGGCTCCTATTTATGGGTTGCCATAGCAGATCATCTGTCTCCATTTCTTCCATTCCTCTACATCTTCCTCCTTCACACCATCTGCGTGTCCTGTCTTATCACTTCCATAAACCTCCTCTTTGTCCCTTATCTTCTCTTCTTAACTGTTGCTCCATCTTCAATATACTTCTCCCAATAACCTCATTGTCTCTCCTCTGTAAATGTCCAAACCAAGGCAATCTCACTTCTCTGACTCAAAATTGACCAAGCAGAGTTGTCTCAGCATCTTTCATCCCCACCTCCAGCTCTGACAACTCTCTTTTCATCATCGCAGTCAAAAATCACTGCCTCTCTACTCCACTCATTCTAACCTGCCTGCACTCTGCCTGCACTACCTCTCCTCCAGACACCCCGTTACTCTGTAACCCCAAGTATTTATACTCTGTTGACTGTATTTATGCTCCTCTACCTGCATCCTAACCCTTCCATTGTCCTCTTTTTCACCTAAACTCATGTATTCTGTCTTAGTCCCCCTGACTTTCATTGCTCTCCTCTTTAGACCATATGTCCACCTTTCCAGGGTTTCATCAAACCTTACTTACTTTACATTTACATTTTCTTACTTTCACTACAGATCATGTCATCTGCAAACATCATAGTCCACAGGGACTCCTGTTTAATCTTGTCTGTCAACCTGTCCATCATCAGATAATAATAACTGTTGAAGCCAACATATATTTGATATATGTTGACCAACATATAGTTGGTCCAGATTATTCAAGCACTAATAGCTAGAATAATTTGGTCAAAAAGGCTTTTTAACTTTTAACTTGCACCACTGGAATTGCAGCATAGCAAGGAGCCTTACCAAACAGGCAAAGTAGCTAACTTACTTTAAATTAGACTTTAAGACAATAGATAATTAAGACCTCAGATAATCAGAATGAAAAATGAAGATTGATTTTCCATTTCAGGCAGCACAGTAGTGCAGTGGGTGGCTCAATCAGTTCAGAGAAGGTCCTGGGTACAATTTCCAGGCGGATGGTCCGGCTCCTTTATATGTGGAGTTTGCGTGTTCTGCTTGTGTCTGCTTTTCGTCTGGGTGCTCTGGTTTCCACCCATAAACCAAAGACATTAATGTCAGATGGATTGGAGATGTTAAATTTTTTTCTATGTGTGGGTGTGTTTGTCTGTACACATGCGCTGTGATTGACTGATCACCTGTTCAGGTAGTTTATATCAGGGGATGAGATAATAAAGGAACATATTCCATTACAGTTAAAGGTCATCAGATCAACCAACCCTCCGACCAACCCTCTTACCACTTATGGGCATTTCCTTCCCTGTGAATGTCCCTATAAGTTTAACTGATCTATAAATAGGTTTTGTTTTTGCTATATGAAGTGATAAAAAAATAGAGTGAACAACACGGCTACTCCTTATGTCACAAGATAGCAGATGTGACTGGATGTTATGAAGAGTTTGGATCACGTTTGTTTTCTTTAAAACACCACATACACCCTGCACATTACCTTATAACCAATGGATCTATTAACGATATACTTTATTCTGACAAATAAAGACTTTGAGAGACAACATATTCTATCAGTTTCTGGGGTTTCCTCTCCACATTCAATAGTCCTATACCTATATATCTCTATCAGGTCAAATGTATTTTTATTGTGAATTTCACAGAGATAAGCCACTGCTTTGCAAAGAGATGGGCTTTTGTACACAAGTAGTCACGAAATATATTCAGTTATCTTTGTGGAAACAGCCTTTAGCATTTTAGGTTATTGCTGACAGTTTCTGTAGCATGATGTATAGCCTTGCACCCTGGACTCCTGCTTGAGCCTATACTGAAAAGATAGACTCCGCCCCTGCAGCTGTGGATGGAAACATGAAATGCATTAGCGCCATTGCAAACGTTTAGTGGATCCAGCTATAAGGCTTCTTGTGATGTGAATATAGCTTGAGTGCAGTTATTTAACCAGAGGCAGAGGAAGGCACAGTGGGAGTGAGAGGAAGAGGCCAGAGAAAAGGGGGGTGAATGAGAGATGGTGTGGTACTGGGTAAAAGAGAGTGAATGCAACTGTAAGAGGGATAAGCTCTAAGTCTCAGACCGCAGTGGTGTCATATCGAGTTCACACACTCACTCACACTCACATACACACTCACATGAGTGCATGAAGGCAGTTGACTGTACAGTGGAGGCCTCAGCATAGACCCATCCCTCCATCCCCCTGGAAAAGAGTTGCAGAATTCAGAACATGCCATTCCTTCAGGGAGAGTAAGTTTCCAGAAGCACCTTGTATCTAATGTGTGTGGAATGGTGTAAGCTTAATCTCTTCACTGTTCTTTCTTCAGAAAACACTTGATCTTAAAGATGAAGAAACAGAGGCAAAGCTTTGTGAAAAGTTAGGTAGAGCACAATTCTATACTCTTGTACTTATAATTCTGAATTAGTCATAATTTGATATAACATCAGTAATAACAAGCTGTCCTGACACAACTGCAGCCAAACAAGCCCAAACAATAATACCACCACCATGTTCCACACATGGGACAATGTCCTTATGGTGGAACACATTACTTTCCTTTCTTCACTTCAAATTTAAACCAATGGTTAATTTTAGTCCATACAGAAGACACAAGAAAGCACAAGAAACCTTTATGTGGTGGACCTATGATGGACTGACACATTGCTGGCTCTTTGCTAAACTAAGGCAATAAGCCATAAGTCTTTGTGTTACAGTGACTGTAAACGGATAAAGGGAATTTCTGTTGATGCTATGGCAAAGAACAGCCTTACCTGTGAAACAAATCATCGAAACACATGTTCTCATGCCTTAATGCTTTGGTAAAATGGTAGACAACCACCTATTAAATACACAAAATTTCAGTAAATAATTTGTTATTAACAATATGAATGACAACAATTCATCCATCAGTAAATTTTAATGAAGATATTTGTGCATGTTATTGTCACCAAGCAACCATGCAAAGGACAAAACAACACATATGGACACGCAAAGCCAAATTAGTGATATCTTTTCAAAATGTGGTTCTCCTTGCCAGGAGAGAAAATTCACACAGTCTCTGAGTTGCACTTAGACACATGGATGTTTTCCTTTTAGAAGATTTTAGAACCAAAAGTTTTTTTTTTTATAATACAGCATTAACCCTCTTAGCGATTAGAAAAAGCTGTGCCGAGCAGATTGAGTGGAAGTGAGTCATTTTGCTCAAAATAAAATGCTTTTCCATTGGCAGCAGAAGGTGTGTATTGCAGAAAACAGGCCGGCTACTGCTAAGGGTGAGTAATAAGAGGGAGCAGAAGCAATGTCTCCATGAGAAATCAACACCCTGTAAGAGCTGAAACAGGCCTTTCTGCATGGACAAGGTCTTTAAGAGGTTATGGCAGGTATATTGAGCTTTAGGCTTGAGTTCCAGTGTATTGCTGTTCTGCTGTAATTGTACTATTTTGTGTTCATAACTGCCTTGAGCTCCAAAGAACTTCAGCCAAGTGGGCCTGTTGTGCACAAACACACACTCCCACGTACCCCAGACAAATTGAGAACCTCGGCCAAATGCTGTCACTGAAGAGAAGAAAATGTCCAAGTTGGTTCTCCTCCTGCTGATCAGCCAGATTAACATTGAAAATTTGTTCAGTGCCTGTGATATTGAATGTGTTCTCTCCCCACCCACAATTGGATCTGATTCTAAACTGGGTTTTTTGCATTTCCCCCCTTGAAGAAGCCAAATCCTTTGTGGATCTGTGCTTGATCCTTCTCTTGCCTTTGGCTTCTGATGGATTGTATGATGAAGAAATTATACAGTAGTTCTGGGAAATCTGACCAACATCAGACACCCAAATCATCATTCTCTCTCTCTCTCTCTCTCTCTCTCTTTCTCTCTCTCTCTCTCTCTCTCTCTCTCTCTCTCTCTCTCTCTCTCTCCCTCTCATGACATTTTCCTGATTGAGCTTAAGGCTCTGTAGATCTTCTTCTGTAATGCACTCCGTCTTTCTATCTCTCTCTCCCTTTGTCTGTCTTATCTCTGTAGTCTACTTGTTGTTCTGAATGCACACTTTGAAGTACAGTTGTATGAATGTGGGACACTGTAAACAGTGTATGTTAGGACCTTCTTGTGATCTTCTCATCTTGTGATCTTCTCTACCTTTTTTAACCTGGAACACACACATATATTTACATACAGTTACTGTCAGAACAAAATCTCATATGGGCATTTTTCTCATTTATATGTATTTCAAGTGCATGATTTAAAAATGTCATCTTCTCTTTACATTATTTGATGAATAAACCCAAATAAAATGTCATTACATAAAAGTGACTATTCTTGTCATTGTGAAACGCAGCACAGCAGACACAATGAAACCTCTGCATTTTACCCATATACACATTTGCAGCAGGGAGCAGCTATTGAAAGCACCCAGGGAGTGATGCGGACGGTATCTTGCTCAAGGGTACCTCAGCGTAACCTACTGAGTTGGGATTCGAACCCATGACCTTCTGATCCCGGGGCCTAGCCACTAAAAACTAGGCCACCGCTGCCCCAAGCATAAAATAAAATCCATTCATTAGAAAGTCATTATATTGGAGAAACAGTTTTGGTATTAAAACCAAAATTTGGTATTAAAAAAATCTGGGTGTAACCTGGGTAAATTTGAGGTACAAACTAAGAATCAGGTAAATATATTTGAGTAACATGGAGGCTTAAGCTATTTAACTGGGTGAGTATGAGGTACTGTGTAACTATTTTGAATTAAATTGTGATAAATACAAAGATAGTCTCATTGCATTACTTTGAAATACTTAACAGGTTCTAACTATGAAGCAGATAAAAGATTTAGTAATATATCTTACAGTCATCATTTCTGCCGCTTGTCCCAAACAAGGTCGTGGGGGGTGCTGGAGTCCAACCCAACTCACACAGGGCGAAAGACAGGGGACACACGCTGGACAGGTCGCCAGCCCATCACAGGGAGGAGCGTGACGGGGACGGCACCTTGCTCAAGGGTACCTCAGGGCAACCTATTGGGAAGGGGTTTGAACCCCCCATCCTCTGATCATGCAGCCAACGCCCTAGCCACTAAAATTTACCCATAAAATACCTAGAACTAAAGGGACTGTAAAAGAAAGTGTTAGCCAGATTAGTTTCTGACAGTGACAACCTATTTCCTGACTGCTAGAGTCAGAGAGTTGCTATCGCCAATGAGATGTTTTGGAATGAAGAGGGCATTGAAGTGAAATTCCCTTTTACGTTAGAAGCTGCAAAAACAATGTCCACAAAGAGTCAAGCAAAGTGCACTACCTCTTCATCTCCTTCCTTGGCCTTTGACCATGCAGGGGTTTGAGTATTGTCCTCTAGAAGGACCAAACACCAATGTTTATATTACAACCACCATGCCTCCAGGAGAAAAATGGAAAACGATTTGATGTTTTCATGTAAGTTGAATTTCCTGTTTATGTTGGAGGCACTTTGGGTTGTTGAGCAAGGGTGAAGCCAAGCTTTGATCAGGGGGTTTCTCACCCGGACTGGGTAAGGCTGGGTTCTGGCCAGCTTTAGGCCCTACACACCCGTGTTATGTCTCAGCACACATGGCAGAGCGTCTCATTTCCTCTAGAAAACAAGTAAAAGCCATAGTTCAGATGTTGGCAGTGGTGGAAGTGCAGAAGTGTTGTGTTCCTTGTTAATACACTGAACTTTGGTCCCTTGCTCACATAATATGAGGGGTTAACCTTGGGTGCACATATACACATGTAAGCGCAGATGAATCCCTTATCAAACACAAGCAGAAATCTTCAGGGAATACAACATTGGTTTTAAAGGTTTATGAGTTTAAGGCATGAATGAACTTAATGGACTACAGTCAACCTGGAGTCAACTTAAACAAAAACTTCAGATTAAAAGCATCCATCCATGCTGTCAATGCAATGTAGGTTTCTTCTCTGCATTAAAGAAGGCAGTGAAGAAAAGGGCATAATGAACAGATTCTAACTTAGAAAGCCTGTAAATCATCAGAGAAAATTCAGTACACTTTTATATGGATAGGTATGTGTACCCCTTTCTCCTGGAAAAACAAATGTAATGCACCTTTGAAGCTTGTTTAAGGCATAGAACTGGATTGTCTAGATCATATCATTTTCAGTTTTCATTGACCAATTTTCTGATAGTTACAGGCATTATGTACTGTATGGTGAATAATCCTACATAGAGAGCGAATTAAATATAATGACATAATTTAACATATTATACAACATAGTAACACAAATAATACTAACATAACACATAACCCTTCATCAGTCAAGTAAGTTTTGTTGCTTCTGGAAAATTTCTGGCACTTTTTAAAATGGATCAATCAAATATGACAACAGTATTACACACTAAACACAGCGGTACAATTCAGTGGCAGACACCTCTAACAACAGTCACCTCACACCTCAGGGATTACTCCCAATGCAGCCACACAAAGAGCATGTAGATAAACTCCATTCTGATACACCCACTGTGCCCTTTGCTCTAAAGTTAGACCCTTAAATAGATTTTGGCAGCTTCTATATCTCCCACAGACTCTTTGGGCATGCCATGCACTTTACTGAACTTTCTGACTGAATCAGTTTTTTTACAGGTCACATCTTTAACTTATAAACAGGCTCACTAATTCATTTTCCCCCACTCAGCCGCCTGTCAGCACCGGGCCAGCCGCTCGGCAGACTGCATAACACAGCTGGGAACGCTTTGCATATGATCAGAAATTTTGACTTGTTTTTATGTTTGAAATGTACATTTTCCAGATTATCGCTGAAGCCTAGTCATGCAGCAAACAGCAAACAATGACCTGGAAGGGGAGGTTCAGAGGAGATTCAGAGGGTGCTGCCTCTCTGTTTGAGGGTAGGTATGTACCAGGAATAGTGCATCAACTCCAGTACTAAAAGGGGCAATTTATTAATGGTTAAAACAACTTGGATAAATTGTGCTAGTGTAACCACGACAACAAAATTGGCTGATCTTCTGATTCTTTGATCTACAAAAGGCAGCTGGTGCCCATTGACTGCTGACTAATTAAAAGCTACTTTGGTACAACAGTCTATAAACAATGAAGTAGCACATATTTAAACAGCTTTTTATGTGCATTTTCTTTGCTGCATGAAGTAATCGGGAGAACTTTTGAGTACAATGTTATTGGAATTCAGCACTAAGTGGCTCCATATCGCCATCTGGTGGCACTTTAACTAATTCACCACACCCCACCCACCCACCCCCCACTTCTCTACTTCTCCAGGCCTGGTTTCTTTCACCTCAAGAGGGGTTGAAAGGGGAAAAGCCACTGCCTTTGGTATGTTCCACTGTATACATTCAATAAATATTTATATGAATAATGTGTGTATTACAGTCAATACTGGAAGCCATCTCCTACCTAGGCCCAGCTCTTATGGGCAGACATGGAAAAGTCTTTTATCCCTATTGGCTTCATGGGTGGTGCGGGACAGACTGATCTTTGAGAGTATCTCTGAGCAGAGCGGTGACTTGTGCCAAATAAAGCTGTGAGCAGAGCACAGGAGAACCCTGCTGATCTCCCACTCTGATCCATCTGATCCACCACAGCTGCCCGCCAACTGTCACCATGCCAGGCCTGGCAAAAATGTCCTTTTTATCAACACAGTTATTAATCTTATTCTTCAGCAACCCCTAATATGAGGTGTTAAAAAAAACTAATAAACATTTTGCACTAAATTATGAATGTTGTCTGTCAGTTAAGACACGTTTGAGGCCAAAATGTTTTCTCTCCAGTCTAGCACTGGATCTACTTTGCTAACATACAATAGAAGTCATCCAAACAATTTCAAGAAAAATGCATTCCCATTCGACACTTCTATGATATTTTTATATTTCACTCATGCATGACATCCTAAAAAGTAGTAGTAGTTGATGTTTAAAATGAGAAAAGATTGGTGGATGTATTTAAAAGATTTGGGTGGCTATTAACTATCTACTGATAGGTTTTAGCTACAATTCTATTTTAAAGAAGCAAAACCTGGACTCCTAACATGTCTTGGATGATGAACTACATCTGATGCAAGTGATATATTGTATCAATTAGTTTTGTTCTGAACTATTCCTTTACTTGCTGGCCAGATATGAGCCCTTTAAGGGATTTAAGGGGCTAGACAACAAGTCTTTCATCACAAGAACGCAGACAAATACTGTTTGAAAAGTCAGCTTAAGATGTTTTACCATTGTTAGAAATTTTGGCTCATGACTTAAAACAGACTTGCAACACAACACATGAGGACAATCATTCAGTAATTGCCATGCCAGATTTTTATTTTTACACTTTAATCGTGCGCCTATATACAGACTGTTTTAAGGGGTTAACCTTCAGGGTTGCTATTCATAACTGTTATTATTCATTATACAGTAGGAATTATTCAATAACCACTATGACAATATGTAGATGTAGCTCTGGGGCAGCAGTGGTTAGAGCGTGGCCACATGATCAGAGGAGCGGGGGTTCGAGCACCTTCCGCAATGGGTTGCCCTGAGGTACCCTTGAGAGCAAGGTGCTGTCCCCATCACTGCTCCCTGGGCGCTTCCAATAGCTGCCCACTGCTGCACGGTGTTTGAGTGTGCATGGGTTAAATGCAGAGGTCCAATTTCATTGTCTGCTGTGCTTTGACCTTGTGGGTTGTCACTTTCATGTAGAGAGGGTTTAGGTGTGAGGAATAAAAGCATGGATCTCTGAAGTTTAAGGATGCTGCGCACAGGAGTGTTATCTCTTTAATTGGGCAAAGACTCTCACATACTCATGTATTGCAGTTCCAGTGATGCGGCCTCCTTTTTAGAGGTAAAGGACTGATAGAACGTTTCAGTGTCGGCTTTATTTATTGAAAGTGAGTCCGAGCAGACAGGGAGAGTTCTGTTCATTCATATGAGGCAGTGTGGTGGTGAAAGTGTTGGCGGCAGCTGGGCTATCTGCAGCTCACACATAAACAGAATGGGTTAAAAAGGCTCCATGGCTGGGCCTCTTGTGTCTAACTACTCTCCCTCCCCACCTCCTCCACCTCCTCCTCTCTCCACCTTCACTGAAATTCAGACTCCCTCCATCAACACGTCCTTAATGACTCCATTCTGCTTCACACTGCTTTATCTACTCTCCATCTTTCCCTACACTAATGTGGTTCTCTCAGCAGGCCTGGCATGTGAGTGGGGAAATTAAATAACAGGAGAGAGAGAGAGTGAGAGAGAGAGAGAGAGAGAGAGAGAGAGAGAGAGAGAGAGAGAGAGATAAACCTATATGACTGTGTTGGTGCCATATGTATATGTATATTTATGTTTATCTAGAGTCAGTGTGGGAGGCATGGGCATTATGCTCTAGGTGACATGGGTTACAGTGTAGTGGGGGTTGTCTGGAGGTTAGTTTACTGGGGTGGAAAGGAGCAGTGGAAGGGAATTATGTTAGCAGGAAGCCAACCACTCCCACCCCCCCACCCTCCCAGCTCCCCTAATTTTTTCCATCAAAAATGAATGGTTGATGATGAATCGCACGTCTGTCCAGATGTAAATAATTAGCATGTTGATGGAATGTATAAATCGAATGAAACTCAAACCCTAGCAATGTGCAGAATGCCAAGCTGAAGATTAACTACAGCAAAGGCTTGCTGAGAAACAGAAACTTCCTGTGCTACTTTCAATACTCTCCTGTAAATGAGTGTGTTTATATCCCCTCCACTATACAAGAAAGTCAAGTCTATTTCTGCTGCTTTACATGCGTGACATAAAAAAGGTTAAAGGTAGAAACACTGCATGCGCGCAAAAAGTATGATGTATTGCAGACATATTTGCAAGGCAGTTTGTAGCTGTGATGGTAAAAATAATCGTTCTACATCTCTCTATATCAGTAGTTCACAAACTTTTTTGCCCTTAGGTTCTCTCGTGGACACTAGTCAGTAGTGAACTGCGAACTTTACTGGAACCATGTTCATTTAAACAATTTCCCCCACAGCTATTGAAAAAAAATACATTTTTTATTAGATTACAGATAACTTGTAAAATGTGCAATGAACAGACGTGACTAATAAAAGCTGAATAATTCTTACTTACTGTTTTAAATTTCACACTTCTGTGTAAGAAATGATCAAAACATTAATAAACTAACAACATTTTAAAAAGACTAAATTCTAGTTTAGTCTAGCCCATGACCTTCTAATCTAGGTGTCTAGTCCTTAACCACCAGGCCACTGCTGCACTGAGTTAAATAAAACATGCTCTAAACAGTGTATAATCAAATCCTGTACAATGTTTAGCTGTAAACAGCTATACTATTCTTTTTTATATTGGTTTTAATTTTAACAAACACCAACATTTAAAACTTTTTTGCACAAAAACAGAAATGGATCTTTTCAACCATTTCTTTTGGATCGAGCGCAGCTGGACTGCATATGATGGACTACCCTGACCTCTAGTGGGTGCTGTATGAGCTCACACCATCTATAACGGAAAAACTGCACACCAGCAGGACATCTTTAAGTAGTATCTGAACAGAAGGAGAGAAGAAGATGAGAAGAAGATACTGCTGTGACAGAATGGAGAACATTAACAGCTTGGTCTAATGTGTTTAACTGACAATGTTTTAAAAAGTTTAAAACAGCATTCAGTTTCAGAGAATATCCTCTTCTTCTAATTTTGGCTTCTCCCATTAGGGGTTGCCACAGTGGATCATCCAATTCCATTTCATTATGTCCTCTGCATCTTCCTCTTTTTCACAAACTGCCTTCATGTTCTCTCACCACATTTATCTTTCTTGCCTGCCAGCTCCATTCTCAATATCCTTTTCCCAATATTCATTGTCTCTGCTCAATCCCAATGCAAACTGCAGCATCTTTAACTCATCTTTATACTCCCAGCTCCACTGCCTTTCTTTTCATCAGTGTCTCCAACCCTTATAACATTGCAGGTCTCATTACTGCCCTGTAAATGTTCTCATTAACTCTGTCACAGATCACTCTTTCCACTCTTTTCCACCCACTGCGATCTAACCCATTCACTGTCCTCACTTTCATTCACACTCATATATTCTATCTTAGTCCTAATGACTTTCACTCCTCTCATCTCCAAAGCATATCTCTACCTCTCCAGGGTCACCCCAAGATACTCCCTGTTCACTACGGATCACAGTGTAATCTGGAACATCATAGTTTGCAAGAAACTTCTGTCTAATCTCATGTCTCAATTTGCACCACTGCAAACAAGAGACAGCTCAACAATGATCATTGACATAATCCCACCTCTACTTAAAATGCATTTCTTACTTCTACTAGAGATCTCACCACTGTCACATACATATCCTGCACCACTCCAGCAAACTTCTCTGCAACTCCTGATGTCCTCATACAAAACCACAACTCTGCTCTTGACAGTCTGTTGTATGCCTTCTATCCACAAAGGCACAGTGCATCTCATTATGACCTTCTTTATACTGCATCGGTAGTGCTCTTCCTCTGAATGTAATCATACTGCTGTTCATTAATTCTTTAGAGAGACCTCTAATCATCTAAAATCAAAGAGAACTGGGAGAATGGGAAAGTTTTGGATTGTCTCCAGGGCAATTTTATGCATTCATTAACAATAAATCAATTTTAGTTTCATATTTTTTTAGTTACTTATTGCTTTGTGTTTTGACATTACATGGTGTCATAAACTCGAACCAAAAAAAAAGTGTCTCGCAGTTTTCATAATGTAATCATAGCTTCCTATTACTGTAGATTGGATTTCACATTATGGTACAGGTATTGTGGTTCACTCTTCTTTGAAGAAAAATAAATAAATAAGACAATCTGGAGCATCATCCAGCTTCCTTCATTTCATCTTTTGAGCCTTTCATAGGTGGACTTTCTACAGGTCATTATATTGCATTTGAGCAGAATTTACAGAGAGCAGAATTTGTGGTCTGGTTACTCATTTGTGACTCTGAAGCAGCAAAATATGTTATTTTGCTAATAAGTAGGAATAAGTTTTCAGACTTTGGTAAAAGCATTTTGTAGTAGTCATGAAAATGCCTCAGCTCCTGAAAATAATTCAATAATCTTGGCACTGCTTCATTTCTTTTTTTTAAGTTTCTCCTATTCTTCTTGACAGAACCAAGTTGGACGGGGATGTTCTTTTATGTACAAGCCCAGAATCTCACTATGGGAAAGACTTTCACTCTATACATATGTATATCACTCGATATATTTATCCTGACAGCATGAATCTTTTACCACCGTGTTTGAATGGATGGTATTAATGAGGTGATGCCTGGTTTCATCCCCACATGCCACTGCCATTGTGGCTAAATAGTTCCTTTTTCGGTTCATCAAGCCAGATGCTTTTCCTTCTCAAGGTCGGATAGTTCTGCAGGACCTTTTTTGCAAACTCCCAGCAGGCTGTCATGTGCCTTTTAGTGAAGAAAGGCATCCGTCTGGCTGCTTGCTTACCACAGAGGGGGAATGTTGTACAGATGGCCGTCCTCAATCAGTTCTCTCAACCTCATGATTTGTTTTTCACCAAGATAAGATGCACCATACATTGTAGTGTTCTATTCATGGTTATGTCCAATACATTGTCTTCACTCCCTATGATGAATAGAATCGGTATGAAACAATTAACTGTTTATGGAAAAACTTGAGAAATCATGAGAATATTTTTCATAGCACTAAAAACATTCCTGGGTTATTTGAACACCTTGTTTCAGGAAAATACAAGAAGAAAATATGACACTGCAAAAGCACAGTTTATGGAGAAATTACAGAAAATTGTGACGATTAGGTGAGAAGGCAATTCACTGTCAATGAGCTAAAAAATACCAGTGTTAGTTTGAAGTCATTCTGGTTCTCTCATTAGTGTCTGGTCTTTTCTTCTTGAAAAAAAACTTCAGAGAATGACCTAATGAGCATTATGGAGCCATAACCTAAATACTTATGACATTAGTGTTTCACCACTAAAATCCCAATTAGTCTAGGTTTTGGCCTAGTCTGGGTCTGGGAGACTGGCGCTATGTGTCTAAAAACATTCAGAAATGTCTTCTAATTACCGCCTACTTTGAAGTTCTCCCATTGCTGACACTGGTGTTCAAAAAAGCTCCCAGCAGATGGAGTTACATTTGTGATCCATAACTAATCACACATCAGTACCTGATCCCTACTGTTCTTGTGGCTGAATGCAGTGAAACCTTCACTGCCTTGTTCCAACATCTAATATAAATTGTAACTTTTCCAAGAGAAGACGATGCCACTGCACAATATTTTCTGTCAATGCTCTATATCCAGAAACACAGAAAAACATTTGAACATTTAGTCTAACTAAAAAAAGGAACAACGTGTTCCGAAAGAAGGGGGTTGTCTTTCAAACATCTGGTCATAAAAAAGTGTTAACAATACTAACACATTTGGCTCTGATGTTGGCAAACATTGTCATGATTGGCTTTATCAAACAGTCCTCAGTAATCAAGGACAAATTGAAGACATATTGCCAGCAACTTGAAAAGTATACAAAGAAAAACAACTATAATTAAATGTGCATGTTTCACCTAATGCGTTGCAAATATGTTGATTTATACTTTTATTTGCACTGTTTAATGCTCATCTGGGATCCTTCATTCTAAACATCTTATGGCCTTCTGAGCCATATTAATACCTACCATCTTGTGGTGCGGCATGAGATTTTCAGTGAATCATAATTAGAGGAGAGGAACCCAGAGAGAGACAGATTACCCTTGTCCTTCTTTATTCCTCTCCTCATAATTCAGGAGAGAAGAAGAAGGAACGCTTTGTCTGTTTTGTGCCTTTGGAAGAGCAGGGGTGCTGGAGCAAGAGGTCAGTCACTGCCAGGAAGTCAGAGGGAGTCAGAGAGACAGGAGGGGCACAAGCCAGCTACAAAACTGCATGCTGACAATACAGTTTGTCCTGCAGAGAAAGCACTCTCTCTTTCTCTCAAATTGGTGAAGGAGTCACCCTCATGTCTTGTAGTGCAATGCTGAGAACAGCCGTGTCTGTCTGCAGCCTCAATAGAGTCCCTCAGGCTGTCACAATGCCCACTTCACTCTCGCAGCGACTCTGCAGTCTTCGAGCAGCCCAGAATCATGTGTCTGTCAAGCTGCCTGCACAGACTCTGCCTGTAAGGCAAACACAATGGGCCCAACCGTTGGCATTTCCATGCCTCAAAAAAGACATTTCTTTTTTGTAATTCCACCGTGTCCATTCACTTCACAAGGCTGTTTTTTTGTGTGGTCAGACAACGCGGTGTCTTGCTCATGGTTTCTGGCGCCATCCTTGCACAATTCTGATTAAAATCACTGCTTTGGAAACAGCCCACATTTAGCCAGCATGCAGCTCCCATCCACTCATGAGAAAAGATGAAAAAAAAAAAAAAAAACGTAATTTAAACCTTCACTGAACGTCTCCCCAGGGAATTCAAGGTTGGAGACCATGGCTCTTTCACCAGCTTCGGTGTGACGCAGACAGCTGTGCACACCTGTACTGCACATGTCTCCAGCTCACTGGACCTTCAGCTTCACACATCAGCCCCACTCCCTCGTATACACAGTGTTGCCCCAGGGAGCCTGGTTTGCAGCACAGATTTTGTGATTTCCTCCTCAAACACACAAACTAATCTTGACAGTTAACAGATGAGATGAGTCCCTTGTGCTAGAGGCTGTTGAACTGAACAAAAGACATCCAGGATCATAAGTTATTAGCTCTGGATTTTCTTATTTTCTTCCTGGTGCAGAACATGCAACAAAGAAAATATCTGATGGGAATCAAGTCCACATGACTCTATAAACAATTTTTTGGAATGACCTGCTGGTTAACGTCAGACATTCCTAACAACCAGTAGACGGCGCTAAAATTCTAACAGGTTTGCCAACTCTTCCTCGCATCTGTTATAATTTATTTCCCCAGAAATGCCTGAATTTTATTTTTATAACAATACTAAATTCATATTTCCCATATTTGAATGTGTAGTTTAAAGTCTCATTTAGGGATCCATTATGAACATTAAAAGAGAAAAATAAATTAAAACTTCCTCCTCTCTCCAAGGTCAAACTCCATTGTAGATTGTTCTGCAGGTCTTTACACTTTAAGTGAATTTCAGCCTTAAGTTATTCCTTTATGCTGAGCAAGTTTAAGAATACTCACATGGACTTTAATCAAACAATAAGTTTAGAACGTAATCACATTACTTTTGTTCTGAGAAGCATATAACTGACTGTATATACTTCCGTGCAAACTAATTATTTTCTGCACAGTTTAATATTTT
Organism: Hepsetus odoe; assembly: GCA_017165825.1. Taxonomy (NCBI): domain Eukaryota; kingdom Metazoa; phylum Chordata; class Actinopteri; order Characiformes; family Hepsetidae; genus Hepsetus; species Hepsetus odoe. The sequence goes on from CM029367.1 coordinate 12,913,681, forward strand.
TTCACCTTTTTTCTCAACCAAGGGGATGCTATCCCATCTCCCATTCTTTTAGCAATAATATGTGATGCCACCTTATTCATCTTTTAATCCAACTCATATTTCAGATTTAAACAGTGATTGCCATTGTTATTTAGGATGAGTTAGTTGTGGGGGCAGCGGTGGCCTAGTGGTTAGGGTGTTGGCCACATAATCGGAGGATCGTGGGTTCAAACCCCTTCCCAATAGGTTGCCCTGAGGTACCCTTGAGCAAGGTGCCGTCCCCATCATACTCCTCCCTGCGATGGGCTGACCAACCGGTCCTTCGCCCTGTGTGAGCTGGGATGGACTCCAGCACTCCCCTGCAACCCCGCTTGGGACAAGCGGCAGAAAACGACTGACTGACAATTAGTTGTTTCACCACAACACTCTTGATTCAGCCAGCAACCTGATGATAACGGACATTTACAAATCACCCCCGAGCAGGAATACTGATCTTGATTCAACTTTATGCCTTTTGTGCCTGATTCAACTCTTTGGGGCTCGTACCAACACTTACCCAGAGGTACCGTTCCCATCACTGCTCCCTGGGCATTTTCATAGCTGCCCCCTGCTGCACGGTGTGTGTTTGTATGCATGGGTTAAATGTAGAGATCCAATTTCGTTGTGGTGTGCTGTGTACTCGCAATGACAATAGTCACTTTTGCTTTAAAATATCATAAATGCAGAGGAATCTGAGTTCAGCTCTGTAATTTACTTAATAGTGAACTGCAGTGCAGCCTAGTAAATAAAATCACTTAATCATAATACTGGGTTAAAGCAAATTTCAGGATAATTCAGTTATTGAAAGGTAATCTTTGATAAACAAAGGCAAATTTGTTTGTTCGAGGTAGAGAAACGGTCGACACTAGTTTCTTTACAGTGGTAGCGATGTGTATGAAACCACTGGTTTAAAGCAAAGCCAATGATGTGAAAACCAACTAAATTCATCCTCTGCGCTTAAATCACACACAAAGCGCAGCAGCGGGCAGCCATATCTATCACCCGGGGTTATCTGTATATATACACAGTACTGTGCAAAAGTTTTAGGCAGGTGTGAAAAAATGCTGTAAACAAAGAATGCTTTGTATATATATATATTACAATCACATTTCCTTTATAAAACATTCAGGTTTCAGGGTTATTGACATTTTAGATGGACTGATTTGTTCCTTATTAAAGTTAATCCTCCAAACATTCACTTGCCAAATAACTGCACACAGTGTGTGTATGTAGTAGAAATCATGCACTGGAGTGGAGGCAGGTTTGATGTTCTTGGAGGTTCAAAGAGCTGATCAACTGTCAGGCTGATTGTTAATTTATTTATAAGATTCTTGTGGCAGGGTTTCACTTTAGCACAGTTAGCATACAGACACCCCAAATACAACTCATGTCATGTTTGCTGAGTCATATACTTTGTAACTGAAAACTGGCAACTTGAGCTAATTTGAATGGACACTAAGCAAAAAAAAAAAAAAAAAAAAAAAAAAAAAATCTATATATACATATATATATATCTATATCTATCTATCTATCTATCTATCTATCTATCTATATATATATATATATATATATATATATATAAAGCATTTAAATTAACCTACTATTCCACTTCAACAACCATGTGAATCAGTGATAAATACCTTACATTACATTTATATTAAATGCTAATGTATTTTCCCTCCAAATGTTTTCAGCAGTTTTTGCCTGTAGCAGGACCTCTGTCCCATTTCACTGGTTTGAAGGCCTTCATTAAAGATTGGGAGCTTCTATAAAGAGCAAAGCTCTTACTATAATGAACACACTATGTTACTGTAACCACATCTAACTTTAGCTTCTTATATTGCCGTTAATTTTGTATACTATCTTGGTACTTTTATTTATGGTGAAGAAATGAAGCAACTACAATTAAAGGATCCTGAAGAAAATAACTGGGTGCCCTTTCCTCCAACAGCCCAGTGTGCACTTTGTAGACGGTCCCTTAGGCCATGCTGCAGCCGCAGTGTTGCTGCTTTATTGTGTTCGGACTGTTCATCGGTGAGTTTCTCCGCATACGATGAATTTTTGTCGCTCGTGTTTCTTAATCTACATGTAGGAGGAGTGTCGCTTGTTTCGTTGTGGCTGTATCTGTTTAAGGGTCTATAAATCCGCTGAAGTGGGTCTGACGCTACAGCGCTGGGCGCTCGACGGGAAGCCGCCTGTGCCAAAACAGGCGGAGTCGGAAACGCGAAAGCTAAAGCTGTGTTTCTCCCCCTCTCCCCCTCTCCTCCCTCTGACGGAGGCGGTTGAGGGTCGTGGAGCTCAGGGAGCCGCCGTGATCTAGTGCACCGAGACTCGCCGCCGTGTTTAGGTCGGAGACAGAGGAGGAGTCTGCTCAGAGACAGGACAGCAGCTCTCAGTCGCCTAGACAAGATCCCTACACTCCCCACACTCCCTCACTCTCTCACTCCCTCCCGTCACTCCTTCACTCAGCGGCTCTACAGTCAGGACTGGCCCTCCGGTGTCTGCGCTCACACAACCCCCAAAATGGACGGTTTCGCCGGCAGCTTAGGTGAGTGAGTGAGTGAGGGAGTGAGTGAGGGAGTGAGTCTGTCTGTCTGTCTGTCTGAGTGTCTGTCTGTCTGTCTGTCTGTCTCCTCTGCTGCTGTTGTGTAGCACTCTTGAGCACCAGAGGCAATGGCGGAGGGAGCGCAGCGTACCCACGTGTCGCAGACAACACACACCTCTCACAACACACCTCTCCTGCTCTCTCTGGCACGCACAGCACACCTCTCACTGCTCTCTCCTTTACCGCACAACACACCTCTCACTGCTCTCCACAACACACACCTCTCACTGCTCTCTGCCCACACCTCTCACTGCTCTCTCACAACACCTCTCCTGCTCTCTCACCTTTGCACAACACACCTCTCTCCTTGCTCTCACCTTTTACACCTCTCTGCTCTCTGCTTTACCCACTTTAACACACCTCTCCACTGATCACCAGCCTTTAACACACCTCTTCACTGCTCCTCTCTATACACACCTCTCACTGCTCTCTCCCCAGCACACCTCTCACTGCTCTCTCTAGCACACACCTCTCCTGCTCTCTCCCCCCAACACACCTCTCACTGCTCTCTCACAGCACACACCCTTTGCCACCCCACCTCTCACTCTCTCACAACACACCCACTTTCAACACCCACCTCTCACTGCTCTCTCACAGCACACACCTCTCCTGCTCTCTCACAACACACACCTCTGCTGCTCTCTCACCTTTACCTCACTGCTCTCTCACAGCACACCTCTCACTGCTCTATTACACACCACTTTGTACACACCTCCTGCTCTCTCTAACCACACCGCACAACACACCTCTCTGCTCTCTCTAACACACCTCTCACTGCTCTCCCAACACCTCTCCTGCTCTCTCCCCAGCTTTACCTCACCCAACACACACCTCTCCACCACACCTCTCACTGCTCTCTCTGCTTACACCCCTCACTGCTCTCTCACAACCTATGCTCTCACAACACACACCTCTCTGCTCTCCTCACCTTACACCCCACACACAACACACACCTCTCACTGCTCTCACAGCACACCCCTCACTGCTCTCTCCTGCTCTCTCACCTTACACCTCTGCTGCTCTCTCACCTTTCTCCTGCTCTCTGCACACACCTCTCACTGCTCTCTCACCTTTCTCACTGCTCTCTCACAACACACACACCTCTGCTCTCTCAGCACACACCTCTCCTGCTCTCCTTTACACCTCTCCTGCTCTCTCACAACACACCTCTCTATTTTACCTCTTTGCTCTCTCTAGCACACCTCTCACTGCTCTCTCTGCCTCTCCTGCTCTCTCACAACACCTCTCCTTTCTCTAGCACACACCTCTCCCACAGCACACACCTCTCCTCTCACAGCACACACCTCTCACTGCTCTCTCACCTTCACCTCTCACTGCTCTCTCTGACACACCTCTCTAACACACACCTCTCACTGCTCTCCTGCTTTACACCTCCTGCTCTCTCTGACACACACCTCTCACCTCCTCTCCCCAGCACACACCTCTCTGCTCTCTCCTTTTTATCTCTGCCCCTCTCCTGCTCTCTCTATTTTACCTCTCCCCAACACACACCTCTCCCACATACCACCTCTCACTGCTCTCTCACAACACCTCTCCTGCTCTCTCCCACAACACACACCTCCTCACTGCTCTCTCTAACCACCTCTCACTGCTCTCTCACAACACCTCTCCTGCTCTCTCCTTTACACCTCCTCTACTTCACACACCTCTCCTGTCTCTCACAGCACACACTCTCACAACACACACCTCTCATGTCTCTCACAGCTTTTACACCTCTCGGCTTTCTCACTCTCTCACAGCACACACCTCTCACTGCTCTCTCCCCTAGCACACACCTCTCTAACCACCTCTGCTCTCTCTGCCACACACCTCTCACTGCTCTCTCACAACACACCTCTCACAGCACACACCTCTCCTGCTCCTCTCACACTTTTTCTGCCTCTCTCACAGCACACCTCTCTGCACACCTCTCTGCTCTCTCCTTCCTCTGCTCTCTCTGCACACACCTCTCACAACCTCTGCTCTCTCACAACACACCTCTCCTGCTCTCCTTTTACACCTCTCTTTGCTCTCTCTCTATACACTCTCCTGCTCTCTCACAACACACCTCTCACAACACACACCTCTCACTGCTCTCTCACAACACACACCTCTCACTGCTCTCTCTATTTACACCTCTCACCTTTACACCTCTCCTGCTCTCTCAGCACCTCTCACTGCTCTCTCACAACACACACCTCTCATAACACACACCTCTCACTGCTCTCTCACAACACACACCTCTCACTGCTCTCTCACAGCACACCTCTCCTGCTCTCTCACAACACCTCTCTCTTACACCTCTCTTGCTCTCTCACAACACACACCTCTCCTGCTCTCTCTAACACACACCTCTCACTGCTCTCTCTGCCACACCTCTCCCCAGCACACACCTCTCACTGTCTCTCCTGCTTACACTCTCACTGCTCTCTCACAACACACCTCTCCTGCTCTCCCCAACACACACCTCTCACTGCTCTCTCCCCAGCACACCTCTTTGCTCTCTCCTTTACCTCTCACACCACACCTCTCACTGTCTACTTTGCACTTTCTCCTGCTCTACTTTGCACCTCTCCTGCTCTACTTTTCCCACCTCTCCTGCTCTCTCTGCACACACCTCTCACTGCTCTCCTCACAGCACACACCTCTCACTGCTCTCTCACCTTTTACACCTCTCCCCTTGCACCTCCTCACGCTCTCTCTAGCACCTCTCACTGCTCTCACAACACACACCTCCTGTCTCTCCCAGCACCTCTCTGCTCTCTCACAACACACACCTCTCCACTGCTCTCTCCCCTTCCTCTCTGCTCTCTACTGCCCCTCTCCCACACCACACACCTCTCACTGCTCTACTTCTTTCCACTTTACCTCTCTCCTGCTCTACTTTACACGCACCTCACTGCTCTACTTTCCACCTCTCATATCTCTTTCAGCACCCCTCTGCCCACACTCTCACCTCTAGCACACCTCACCTCACCCAACTCACCTCCTTTACTCACCCTCACCTTTACCTCTCCCCTCTCACAACACACACACCCCTCCCCAACACACACATCTCTGCACACACCTCTTGCCCCTCACAACACACACCTCTCACCCCCTCCCCAGCACACCTCACAACACACACCTCTGCTTTACACACCTCCCCCCTCACAGCACACACACTCTCACTGCTCTCACCCCTCTGACACACAACACACACCTCTGCCTCACAGCACACACCCCTCCTGCCTCACCCCTCACAGCACGCACCTCTCACCCCTCACCTTTACACCCCTCATAACACTCACCCCCTCCCCAGCACACACCTCACCCCTCTGCCTCACCCCTCACCCCTCCCACAACACACACCTCTCACTGCTCCTCTCCCTAACCCTTTGCTTACCTTGCTAACCCACACCTCCACTGCTCTCGCACAACACACACACCTCGCACAACACACACACCTCTCACTCACCTCTCACAATACACACACACCTCTCGCAACACTCACACCTCTCCACAACCTCCACCTCACAACCTCACACCTCTCACAGCACACCTCACAACACACTCCCCTCTCTAACTTTTTACCTCTCACTCCTCACCTTTACACCTCTCACCTCTCTGCTCTCTAACACACACCTCTCTGTACACACCTCCTCCCCACTTACCCACCTCTCCCCAGCACACACCTCTCACCAACACACACACCTCTCTGCTCTCTCGCTCTCCTGCTCTCTGCCCCTCTCTGCTCTCTCCTTTACACCTCTCCACTGCTCTCTCACCTTCCCACCTCTCCTGCTCTCCAGCACACCTCCTGCTCTCTGTTTACCTCTCTATACACCTCTCCTGTCTCCCAGCACACCTCTGCTCTCTCTGTACACCTCTCCTGCTCTCTCACAGCACCACCTCTCCTGTCTCTCCTTTACCTCTCACCTTTCTCAACATATACTCACAGCACACCTCTCACACCTCTCACTGCTCTTTTACCACACACCTCTCCTGCTCTAGCACACCATACCTCTCACTGCTCTACTTTGCACCTCTCACTGTCTGCTTTCAACGCACCCCCTCCTGCCTCACCCCTCCCACAACCTCACCTGCAACACTCACCCCTCTACTTCCCCTCTCACCTCTGCACACCCCTCACAACACTCACCCCTCACAACACACACACATCTCACAACACACACCTCACCCTACCAACACCTCTCACCCCTCACAGCACACACCTCACAGCACACACCCCTCACAACACACCTCTCACCTCCACCTTTTACCTCCTGCCTCTCACCTCACCTTTTATACCACCCTCCTGCACTCCTCTGCCCCTCTCACCCCTCTGCCACACCTCTGCACTCACCTCTGCTTCCTCTCACCCCTCACAACCTCACCTCACCTCCAGCACACCTCTCTGTCTCTCACCTTACTTCTTACACCTTTAACACACACCTCTCACTCTCTTTAACACACACCTCGCTGCTTACACACCTCTCACTCCTCTCTGGCCACACACCTCTCTGCCTCACACCTCTCTGCTTACACCTCTCACAACACTCACACCTCTCATAACACACACACCTCTCACAACACTCACCTCTCACAACACACACACCTCTCACTCACACTCTCTGCTTTACACCTCTCACCTCTCACTCACCTCTGCCACACACACCTCTCACAACACTCCTCCCCTTTTACCTCACTCACCTCTCTAACCTCTCACCTCTCACTCACCTCTCACAACACACTCACCTCTCACAACACACACACCTCCTCTCTCCACTCACCTCTCTACTTACACACCTCTCCTCACCTCTCCTGCTCTCTTTAACACACATACCTCTCTGGCAGCACCAACCACCTCACTGCTCTTGCTCTTCCACAACCACCTCCTCACAAGAACCTTCCACAACCAACGCAGCTAAGAGAAACTAAGAGGCAGTAATTAAATCGAGGAGAAAAATAGAGGATCTTGCCATCATAGAGACACATCATATAACACCAGAGAGTGTGTGGGAGGACAGTGCTTTTTCTCTTTTTCTCGAGTATAAAGACCAGACCAGACCTGCAGTGCAGTGTGTGTGTATGTATGTGTGTGTGTGAGTCGTAGCTGGTGTGCACAGTGCTCTCCTGAACTATGCACACTCTGAGCAGTAGTGGAACAGACTGTAAGGAAATGTATCCTGTTGAAAAATCTAGCCTTTCACAAAAAAAAATATACAGCATTGTGCAGAAGTCTTGACTTTCTATTTTTTTAAATTTATTTATTTTTTATTTTATTTTCTCCAGGCTTCCTGAAGGACATTTTTGGCTCTCATTTTCACTGCAGACCTATGCACCTTGTAGTATCTTTAGGCACTTTGCAGCACACATTTGTTCCAATTTCTTGAATTTAATCTTCTTTTTTTTTTTTTTTTTCTTTTTTCTCGGCTGCTCCAATTAGGGTTTGTGGGTCAGCAGATAATTTATTTCCATTTCTTCCTGTACTTTGCTTCTTCCTCTTTAACACTGAGTACCTGCATCCTGTTAATTCACATGTCATCTGTCTTAGGTCCTCAGAGGTGGAAATGATAATTCACCTGTGTGCATCTTCCTCCACTCTTATTTTAGGAAGAAGGCACAGGGTGACAATTATTTATTATAGCCATGTTCATTCCACTTCTCATCATCTCTTCCATCCATCTTCAATTTCAGTTTCTTCCTTCATATCTTCCTGTCTGGCCTTCACTAACTCCAAATCCACAGTGGTAAGCGATCTGAACCCACCACCAATACACTTGACCGTACTACCCTTTCATCTAGTCTCTTGCACACACAGAATATCAGCTTTCCTTCTCTCCATCACATCAGCTCTTTCTCTCCATTTACCAGTCATACTGCCAACAAAGTTCCAACCCTCACTTCTACTTTCCAACCGTCTCTCTCGTTTGGACATACCTTTTTCCTCTTCATCTTTTTCTTTAACCCAATTTCCACCCTGATGGTGCAATGGTGATGTCCAACCTTGTATGTCAACCTGTACAGGTGTGCCCAAGGACTGTGATGTTTGTAGATGACATTGTGGTCTGCAGCTAGAGGAGGGAGCATTTTGATGAGACCCTGGAAAGTGAAGATGTGCTGTAGAGATGGAGCAGAATGAAAGTCAGTAGGACAAAGACAATTCATGAGTGTGAAAGTGACGATTTGTCATTCTGAGCACACACCACAGCAAAGAGCAAAGTGCATCCCTCTGCATTGCTTGTACCCACACTTGCAGCAGTGGGCTGCCATAAAGCACCCAGGGGAGAAGTGTTGGGGACATATCTTGCTCAAGGGTACCTCAAGGCAACCAACTGGTCCAGGATTTAAAACCCACAACCTTCCGATCCTGTGGCCTAGTCACAAACCATTAGGACAAGGGGAGGAAGGGAGGACAATGCAGGGAGTAGACTTGGTGAAGGTGGAGGAGTCTAGATAGTTGGGATCAGCAGTTCAGGGGTAAAGCGAGTATGGTGTAGAGTTGAAAAAGAGAGTACAGGTATGTCTGAATGGGTTAAGAAGAGTGGCAGGAGTGATCTGTCACAGACGGTTACCAGGAGAGATGAAAGGGAAGGTTACCCGGACAGTGGTAGTAACAAAGTCAGCTGGCAGGTGAAAAATGCTAAGATTTGCATTGGGAGTGACAAGGATGGACAGGATTGAAAAAAGTTCATTAGAGATACGGCTCAGGAAAATGCAGAAGTCCGGGACAAATGGAGAGAGATGTTCCACTCGGGGGGGTGAGAGAAAGTGACCCTTCTTGTCATTGTGAACTATGGCACAGCACACAGTGAAACACGAAGAAATTATACCTCTGCATTTTACGCATGCACTCGCACACGTGCAGCAGGGGGCAGTTTTAGAGAGTGCCCGGGGAGCAGTGATGGACACAGTAAGGGTCAGATGGAGACCCTTTCTGATCTAAAGTTTGGGAATGGCATGGAGAAATACATTGGCTTGTGAATCCCAAGTGACTGGGTTTTCTTTAATCTGCTCACTTTGCCACAGACAACATGGCGTGACGGGTACAGTGTATTATATGGACACCATTAGAGTGACTCCTAGCGAAATATATTGAAATGAAGTCTGTGGCTCATTGTCAGAGCATAGGTTATTTATTCTTTTTTCTGTGCAAACATTTTTGTTCCATACGGTTACTTGTGCCTGACCACTGCCTGTGCTGCTTCACTATCACATCCGCAGATGGAGAGAGAGCGCAGTGGTCATTACATAACTCTTTTCCTCTCTTTGCTTGGTTACGCTTCAGAGATGGGGTGTGCAAGCTCACAGTTGGCGTACGCCAACTCGCTGTGGTGACAATTTGCTGGCTTGTGAGCTAGCCGTATGAATCGTGTGTGTGTGTGTGTTCGTGTGTGTGTGTGTGTGTGTGTGTGTGTGTATACAGTCTACCCTGCGCTGCCCTAATTCGCCTCAGAAAGTGGTCGTATGGGGCGAAGCATTGTCAGCTTGCTGCCTTCTACTGTAGAATCGGGCTTACAGTTGCGTGCAAGCATAACCACATTTCATTTATCCAAAGTGATCTGCATACCGCGATTCATTTGTGGTTTGCGTCGTCATTTTTCCACCGAAAGCTCCGACGTTTTGTTTTGTCGTTGCTTGGTGAAAAGGCCAGGTGAAAGTATTCTGCTTTCGGCTGTTGATGCCGTTAGCCTTTGCATAGAAACTAGCTCTAGGAACAGTCTTGGCTCAGAAAGGCATAAGTGTAGTGACCAGAGAGCCACTGTGGGTGTCATCCAGCTGCAAAGCAAGCTTCGGCGAGCAGGTGTTATGCATGTGTCTTGACGTGCAGTCTTCTGCGGCCTCCGGGTCAGCGTCAGCGAGAGAAAGGAAATGTCAAAGAGTGCAGCTATCATTTCTGTACTCCTCTTGAGGCAGCACCTTGAAGTGCTGATTTTCAAAGGTCTGCAATTTGTTTTGGCCTTTTAGCCCAGAGAGTCGTACGTAAGCCTGGCCTAGCAAAAGTTAAAGTAGTTATAGTAAATGGTAAAGTAAAAATGCGAGAGAAACTAAATTGAGATCTATGCATTTAACGCAATAATCCTACCTCTTATTTTTCAATAACTGCAGTCAATTATTCAGTAATTAATGAAACTAACTACCTTTTTGAAACTAGTTTAGGAGCATGTAAGTGAAATGAAGGTGGAAGTAATGGGCTATTTCTGAGGGTCAGGCTCTATTTCATTGCGTTAATAAGCGTCAAAATATACGATGATAATTGATTTCCAACTTTGCTGACATCATAACTGCATTGGTTTTTTTCCATGCAGTATTTTTTTTTTTTAAGTGTGAAAAGTGTGCCAAGTCCTTTTTTGCCCTCATGATTAACAGGGCAGGAGCTTGCTCTAAGACCGGGGTCACCAACCTTTTTGAAACTGAGAGCTACTTCACGGGTACGGAGCCATCCGAAGGGCGACCAGTTACCTAAACTCCTCTAAACTTCATGTATATTAAACATGTTTTAAAAGCTTTTTTGTTTTTAAATAGATACGGTCATTTTCAAATCTGTGTAATTGCAAATGTGATTAAAATTTTATTTTATCCTGTTGCTATTCTTCTTTAGACGCTGCTCACTGGTGAGTTGTGCTATTTTTAGAACAGGTCAGTGGAGCGACTCATGTAGTCCTTGGAGCATCCGTAGTGACTCTGCTCTAAGCTAAAAAGGCTTCAGAGTATATTTATTTCCAAGTCTCTTAGTAGGAACTGTGTCACATAGTAGCTGTAAGGCGTAGGCGTTTGTGAACAAGGGCTATATGTTGATATTTATCATTCTCATGATGAGACTGCATTAGTATATTTTTTATCATCACAGTATATAATGTGGGAAAATCATCATTAATTAAAAAATACTCTAACTGCATGTTGGATTAAAAAAAATAATTTAAAAAAGCATCACTAGTCTTGGTTAACTAGATTTCAATTTTTTAGGTATCACCCACCTCAAGTGTGCACTCAATGCACCCTTTTATTGCAGTTTCTTCTAAGCTAGAGCTGCCTGTTTATTTTGGTAAATATAATTAATAATATAAATAAACGTATTTAACATAATTGCTCACTGACTTATCATGCATTAATTCATTTTTTCTATTGTCTATTACTTTTTGTTTGATTTGTTTAAGTTGGTACATGCCATTTTCTTTCCCTAGAACTTTAAAGGAACTCTTGGGGAATATATATATATATATATATATATATATATATATATATATATATATATATATAATTATTATAAGAAAATACACACAGTGCTGTGCAAAGTTTTAGGCAGGTGTGGGAAAAATGCTGTAAGCAAAGAATGCTTTCAGAAATGGAAGTGTTCATTTATTTTCATCAATCAACAAAATGCAGTGAATGAAGAAATGAGAAATCTAAATCAAATCAATATTTGGGTATGACACCCTTTTATTTAAAACAGCATCAGTTCTTTACAAATTTTCCTGCACCACAGTTTGTGAAGGAACTCGGCTGGTAGGTTGTTCCAAACAGGACTGTGTTTCAACCTCCGTGTGACACTCATTGATGTCAGCACCTGTTTGGTAAAACTGGTTGGTCATACACCCGACTATAATCTACAGAATCCCTGACTTGTGCAAGTGTACCTAGAAGAACTGATGCTGGTTTGAAGGCAAAAGGTAGTAACACCAGATATTGATTTGATTTAGATTTTTCTTTTGTTCGCTCACTTTGCATTTTGTAAATTGATAGAAATAATGATTTTTTATTTCTGAAAGCTTTCTTTGTTTACAGCATTTTTTCACACCTGCTTAAAACGTTTGCACAGTACTGTGTGTGTGTGTGTGTGTGTGTGTGTGTGTGTGTGTGTGTATAAGCATTTATGAGAATAATCCTTACATAGATGACTTCAAACTAAATAAAATGGAGTATGTACACAGTCACAAGCTATTGGAAATGTCTAAAGTAAAGGTTTTTTAAATTAAAAACACCAGCCTGTTCACACGGCCGGGGACAAAGGCACGCAGGTGCTGAAGAGCCTCTGCGAAGAGAAGTTATTGGCAGATTGGGGAGCCGCGGGCTTATCGCCTCCAGCACTCGCGGCTTCAGCAGTTTCAATTTTATTTCTTCAACGTTTTCTTTGGAATTTCTGTGCCGCTCTTGTGGGTCTGGCTCAGCTTCAGCGGCTAATTGATTTATGATGATTGTATTGTTTTATTTTTATAATTGCTGAATGTCAAAAATGTAATTAAAATTTGATGAACTGAGCAGCCCTATTGCAAATCTACAGTTATAAATTAAAAAAAGAACCCTGCTCCTGGTATACAGGTGCAGTCCCCACCTCTGCCTCCTGGTCTCCTTTTCTGCGAAAAACTTTTCTGTAAAAACCCCTTTTCTGTGCATAGGCTAGTGTGTGGGTTTCTGCATGCATGGCTCTTGCTGCAACAAGTCTGGCTCAACAGGCTTCTTTGCTCTTCACTATTTCAAAGTTAATCATCCTTATTCAGTGGTTGTGTAAAAAGCACCAGCTGTAAGGCAGTATCATCATTTCCGTATGTACGCCGACTTCAGCGCCCCGCTTACGGGGGGGGGGATATAATATCCTTCAAGCCGCACTTTACCTTGAAGTGAAGCTTTGTTTGGCCGGTCTAACTTCCCTTTCAAGTTCAGCTCACTGAATATGCTTTCGTTACCTTTCATTGCTTTCTATAACGGACGTTCTCGTGACACTAATGTAGCTCAGTGTGTCAGTAAGTTTCTATTTGCCTTAATAGTTTGTGAGACTTTGTGCTTGAACACGTGCTTATGCGCTCTTCTCTTTCCACAGAAAGACAAGCAGAGGGTCAGATTACAAAATTGGAAATGAAGGAAGAGAAGAGAGGGGGAATGCAGGGAGAGAGAGAGAGAGAAAGAGAGAGAAGGAAAAAATCTGGAAAGAGACACATGCGCTCGAGCACTTCCAGATGCCGGAATTCTTGCCTCCCAACTTTGCACATTCCTCAAGCCGTTTTTCCCTCATAACAATGGATTGCATTACATCTGGAATGAAGAGGGTAAAAAAAAAAAATGACTGAGAGAAAATGAAGGATGAGGAAGAGTTCTAGAGAGTATTACTATATAAACCTCACAATATTAAGTCTAGTGTTATGGGGCAGCGGTGGTCTAGCGGTTAGGGAGTTGCCCCGCATCGGAAGATTGTGGGTTCGATTCCCTCAAAAGTAGGTTGCCCTGAGGTACCCCTGAGCAAGGTACCGTCCCTGTCACTGCTCCCCGGGCGCTTTCAATAGCTGCCCACTGCTGCACGGTGTTTGTGTGCATGGGTTAAAAGCAGAGGTCCAGTTTCGTTGTGGTTCACGCTTGCTGTGCTGTGACCTCGCAATGACGAGGGTTGTCACTTTCACTTCTTTTTCACTTTCATGACATGCAATCTAAAGAATAACCTATTCTCAAACTGAGCCTCTGACAGCTTTCAAACGGCTGCTCTTTGTGCTGTTCGGTAGGTGCAGAACTGTTATATTAACGTTATAAAAGCACTTCATCGTTTTATTTCAGTGCAGGAGTTGGTAATTGATACAGCGGGAAAGGCTTATGAGTTAAGACTAGGTTCTGTTTAGGGCTGTTTGATGTGGGCTAAGATCTAGCATTGTGGTTTTACTCTGATTGCGATAAAACACATTACTTATTCAGTCGTTTGACGAAGATGCAAGTGCATGAGAAGGAAAATCTAAAATACAAGACCTTTTAAACATCTCCGTGATTTCATTAATCCTCAACTCCTCAAAAAGTGAAAATATAACCCACATACACTGTGCAGAATATCCATATCCGATGCCCAGGGAGCAGTGATGGCAACGGTACCTCAGGGCAACCCACTGGTCTGTATTTGAACTCGTGACCTTCCAATCCCGGAGCCTGACCCCTAAACACTTAGGCCGTTTGTAATTAGTCCCCGTTATAGAGACACTTATTTACATACAGTACAGCAGATGATATTGTGCAGCCTTACTTCTGTCTTAAGTTCAGCTAATAAAATGTGTTCGTTAATGTTAAATTATTGTCCTAATTTCCCTGTTTGTCTGTCCCACAAATGGGTGTAGCATATCGGGCAAATATTATTAACTTTAAATATGACTTAATGTAATAAAACTTTATTCTAAGAACATTTTGGACTATTTCTTTTGGTCCATTGATCATAAAGTACTCACACAAAGGGTATCAAAACATGCAAATTTACTTCTTCTTTCGGCTTCTCCCGTTTAGCTGTCGCCACAGCAGATCATCTGTTTCCGTTTCCTCCGGCCCTCTGCATCCTCCTCCTTCAAACCGACCACCTGCATGTGCTCTCTCACCACGTCCATAAACCTCCTCTTTGGTCTTCCTCTTCTCCTCTTTCCTGGCAGCTCCATCAACGTTCTTCTCCCGATATAATCCTCGTCTCTCCTCTGGACATGTCCAAAAGTGGAAAAATTAAATACAGGGGTTTGATCCGGCAGCAGCGATTTTGATGTGAATATGTGTTCAATAAGCTGATGTGTTTGCTGTGCATATGCTGGTTAGGAGGAGAGGCGTGTAGGGGTGGTTGTTGTTGTTGTTGTTGTTGTTTGTAAACAGTGGTGGGGGGGGTCAGTGCTGAGCTCTGATATGTGCTATCTATCTCGGACCCTGTGAAATGCTCTTTTCTCAGAGAGCCACCGCTGACCGTTTCCTTCTTTGTTGTACCTCTTGCTCAATCTGGCTCCTGCTGTGTTTCTTTCTCTTCAGATTTGCTCATAAGCTGCACCACATTTCCTCCAGTGCTCAGTAGGGAACGCAGGAAGTGCGGCGGTCAATCTCAAACCACGTCTGGTGTCTATTTCCTGACAAGCACATGTGTGTGTGTATACACACGCGCGCACACACACTTCCCGCACAAGCACAGTATAACCATTGAGTCAAACTACGTACTCATCCTACACTTATTATCTGCACACTGTGGGAGCAAACAGACAAAAATGAAGAGACAAAATCCATAACCAGGGTTCATCAGGGACGTGTTTCTGGCAGAGGTGGAGGGAGTGTGTTTTATGGGGGGGTGTTGTATTTATGTCCTTGCAGGGACCAAATGCTCTAAAAATGAAGACATTTTATTAGTCCTCACAAGGAGACGTTTAGGGAAATGTGAAAAAGTGAAAAGATTGGTTTCTGGGGGTGAGGGCAGTAGATAAATGTAACACAGTGCGTGTGTGTCGCCACAGCAGATCTTCCGGTCCTCTGCATCTTCCTCCTTCAAACCAACCACCTGAATGTGCTCTCTCACCACACCTCTCTAAGGTCTTCCTCTTTTTCTTCTTTCCTGGCAGCTCCATCTTCAACATCCTCCTCTCAATATAATCCTCGTCTCTCCTCTGAACATGTCCAAACCAACGCAGCCTTGATTCTCTAACTTTGTCTCCAAAACACCTAATCTGAGCTGTCCCTCTAATATCTTTCATTCTAATCCTGTCCATACTGCTCACACCCAATGAAAATCTTTTTTTTTTTTTTTTTTTTAATTTTTTTTTTTTTTAGCTTTTAAGTCTTGTCATTGCAAGGTCACAGCACACAATGAACCACAGCAAACACTGTGCAGCAGTGGGCAGCTATGAAAGCTGCCCGGGGAGCAGTGATGGGATGGCCACCCCATGATGGTATTCCTCAACCTACTGGTATGGGGTTTGAACCTACAATCTTCCGATCCTGTGGCCAGCTCCCTAACCATTAGGCCACAAAGGCGCAACTCCTGTAACTCCTGACCTTCTCTGTACATCTCCATCAACACCCTCAGAGCAAAGTTTAATGCTCTTTCTTGGCATTAAACCATAATGCTGTTCGCTAATCCTCACCTCTTTTCTTATTCTGCTTCCACGACTCTTTCCCATAACTTCATGCTGTGGCTGATCAACTTTATCCAACTTGATCAACTATGCATCACTCTTATTCTTGAAAATCGGAATCAGTACACTTCGTCTCCACTCCTCGGGCATCCTCTCACTTTCCAAGATTGTGTTAAACAATCTGGTCAGAAACTCAACTGCCATCTCCCCTAACCGCCTCCATGCTTCCACTGGTATGTCATCTGGTCCAACAGCCTTTCCATTCTTCATCCTCTTCATCGCTGCGCTTACTTCCATCTTGCTTATTTGCTGCACTTCACTATCATCATGTTATCCAATCTTCTCTCGCTCTCATTCTCTTCTTTCATCAGCTGCTCAAAGTACTCCTTGTGCTCAACACGCTCTTTTCACATAAAGGTCTAAAATCAAGTGCATGAAGAGACAGGTTCGAAAGACTTTGTCAACCACGTGATTATGTGGATAATCTGGTGTTGCAGAGGTCAATCCTTCAGAGGGCATGATGAGTTTTGTTCGGGCACTCCCTCATTATGGTTAAATTTGACTAATTGTGGGGATTAAATGGTGTTATAGGCTAGTTTGGGTGTGACTATGATGTCAGTTAAAAAAATAAATTAATTAAAAAAGTTGAGATGGATGTTACTTTTATTGGCCTTTTAATGTAATTGGTTATTGTAGTTATAATTTTTTTTAATTTTTTTTTTTTTATAATAAATACCGGTTGCTCCACCATTTCAAATATGTGGGTGAATAGCATTAGCAGTTTTGTCATACCAGATGTGTGTGCGCACACACACACTGACACTGACACATTTCTGCCTCTCTAATGGCCTGATTCAATTTGTGTGTAAGCTCATGGCATGATGAATCGTGTCTGTGTGTGTGTGTGTGTGTGTGTGTGTGTGTGTGTGTGTGTGTGTGTGCGCGCACGTGTGGCTTGGCTTGGTGTCCAGCTGGAGGATGGGCATGTGTCCATAACTTTTTGTGCATGAAGCCTTTTGTGAGCTGAGTCAGATAATGTGTTCGAACAGAACTGGAGCCGTTGGAGTTCACAGGCCTGAAAACCAGCCACTTACAGCAATTTTGTCTGATAAAACTTGATAGATTTTAAAAGTGGTAAACAGTAAAAAAGTCTCTATGTCTCTTGTGTGACTTGAAAGGGGATTTGGGGAGGAAGTGGAGGGTACTGTGGAGTTTATGGCAAGGACATAGAGATTAAGCAGACTTGCTGTAAATCATTCTCGCAAAGAGAGCAGTGGATGATTAAGAGCCACATCCACGAGGCAGTCGGTGTATTTACAGGATGTCCTGAACTAATACTGTAGTGAACCCTATTCGGCTCACATGCTCTCACATTATTACACCGAGAATCCTGTTCACATTGGATTTACTCCCTGGAACAGCAGATAGGAGCTTTTGTTTCTTGACAAAACAAGACTGTAGTAAAGCTTTTCATCATAAACAATGTAAACCAGAGTCTCGTCTCATCTCGTCTTCTGAACACGGTGTATATTTAAATTGCAGGGTGCACTCTGAAAGGGTTTTAATGAGAAATACATCATATAACATGCTTTTTGACCTAAAAAATGGGATAGTGCAGGGCCATGTCAAATTCTTTTTAAGAGCAGAAATATGTATACTACTACTCATGTACTAGTGAGACTGGTGAAGATGGCATGTGGCACTGAGCGCAGTGAAATAGTGTGTGTGTGGGATGGGGGGGGGGGGTTTGCTTGTCCTAGTTGCGTGCTCCTCTATGGGTCTGTACTGCAGCTGCTTATTTTTAGCTGCTTGTCACCTACAAATCATGAATGTGCAGTGTCTGCCATTTTTGTGCCCCCGCACTTTCTCCTGAAACGCTAACCTTTACTGAGCACTGCTCGCAGTCACACACATCCTCAATGCACTGTTCAAACAGCCTTTTATTGGCACTATGACGAAATGTACCCGCGAGAAAATGATTAAACCGACACTCTGATGTTTGCCGGTTGCCAGGCTGACTTTAACTGAGTGTAAATAAAGTAGCACTTTCTCGAACTTACACATGCGATCTATGGAACGTACTTTCAATGTAATGGATACTTCACACATTTTATAACCGGATTAGTTTGGAAGGGACGAGGGGTTACAGGTTGAGTCCCCTGCAGCAGCCACAGTCTCAGGATGGTGACGCTGCAGGATTCATGCTCTGTATAAATGTGTATGTGTGCCGGGCAGCGTGGGATGATGGCCTCATTCTGTCCCTGCAGTGGAGCAGCATAGAGAGTGATGACTCTCCACCTTGAACGCATTCCCAATCAGTGGCTGCTACTTCCTGGTACTTTTCCACGGCAGCTCAGTGCTCAGCTTGGCCAGGGTAGCTATTTTCATAATGACCAGGTGTACAGTCGCAGGGGAGGCTCACTGCGATGAGAGTGTGAGATGAGGAGGGAAAGTAGATGACAGACAGGTGGCACTGTTTACATGGTGGAAGAGCAAATGGTGGGGCTGTTTTCAGTGATCTGCTTGTGTTAGTTCTTTCACTGTGTTCTCTGGGTTACACACCTTTCCTCAGGGTTGTTGGTCTAAATGCGGAAGGATGTTTGATTTGGCCCACCAGAAGTTTATTATACTGACCAAGTGACAGAATTCTGTCTGTATAAGATGGTGTTTAGGCAAGGTTTGACAAAACTGCTTTATATATAAGAGCAAAGCCACATTATTTAGCTACGGGTTCTCCTATCACTTTATTAAGGATTAACTGCCTTAAAATGTATTAGTAGAATAAATTTTTTTCTTCTTATTTTGTCAGCTGCGGTGTTCCTTGCGACTACATTGAATAAATACCATCAGAAACGGCATTTTTTGATGGATAACGAGCCCATATATTGGAAAATAGAATCTCCCAGTATTGGTGTGTATAAGAGTTTATGAATAAGATTAATATATAAGCCTTGATAAAATCTCAAACTTTATTAGTTGCATTAATATGCTACAAAAACAACATGCTCCGAGTTCAGTCCAGTCACAAGATCTTACTCCTTCACGTACATCTGACTGCTTGGCAGTTTAGGCCTACCCATTTATGCTGTAGTTATAAAGAGTGTTTCAGCTTGGGCTACTAACTAAATTAACCACAGTGTAGGTTAACCATTCAGAAGCAAGGCCATTTGCTTTTTTTTTTTTTTTTTTTTTTTTTTTTTTCCTCTTTAAAGACACTGGCAAAAAGTGAAAACTTTTATGTAGAAATAATGATTTTAATGGAATATAGAAATGGGAGATTTTTTTTTCCAGATCTGATGTTTTTCTATTACGAAACATTATTGAAATAATTGAAGTGAGACTGGACGCTGCTGGATCTGAATGCAGACTGTTTACTGGCCAAAGGGCAAAACAATTGTAAAGTGGTTCTATAAAGGATTCACATACAAACAAATGAGAAGGTGAATTTACAAATGAAACAAAAGAAACAAAAAAAGATTGCAGCTTATAACAAGGAAAAGCAGCAAACCACTTTAATGACAAGTTCCAGCTCATTGGGTCCAGTGGGAGCAGCTCCAGTTTGTCCATCCCAATCTCAGACTTTAAATGCAATTCAAACATCTTTCACCTCCTCTAAAACGTACATGAATCCAACGCATTAATGGTTTTCCACCAATATTCCCACATGCCATCATGATCGACGCCTTTACCATCTCGCCACCAGTAAACAAATGTCTTTTCACTGATGGCTTCACCTTATCTGCTACCAGCATTTTCGATTGTCTCCCTTCCTTTCGCGGGGCAGCGGTGGCCTAGTGGTTAGGGAGTTGTTCCCCAGATCGGAAGATTGTGGGTTCGATTCCCTCACAAGCAACTTGCCCTGAGGTACCCTTGAGCAAGGTACCATCCCTGTCACTGCTCCCCGGGCACCTTCAATAGCTGCTTCCTGCTGCACGTGTATATGGGTGAAACGCAGAGGTTGGGTTTCATTGCGTTGTGCTGCGTTTCACAATGACGGGTAGTCACTTTCACTTTTCACTTCAAGCTTTCGACTAAAAATGCAACTTTTTGCAGGTGCGGCAGTTGGCCG
Organism: Hepsetus odoe; assembly: GCA_017165825.1. Taxonomy (NCBI): domain Eukaryota; kingdom Metazoa; phylum Chordata; class Actinopteri; order Characiformes; family Hepsetidae; genus Hepsetus; species Hepsetus odoe. Next base: position 12,934,199 of record CM029367.1, read on the forward strand.
TCTTCCCGGGGTCAGATCGAACTAAAGCCGTGAACTGACCCTGCTTCTTTCCTGTCCTAGATATGGTTAAAAGATAATGAGAGAAAGGAGAAACATGGGTAGACTATTATTTCCCTCCTGGCATCATGTAAAGCTAATCTTTCAAAGCGGAGCGGCAGCTCACTCATATCACCAGCTAAAGATTTTTAAAGTTTAAGTTCTGATGATGATAAACTGCGCGAGGAACGATCAAAACCAAATACATAGGCCGCGAACTAACGGAGTGTTAAGTGTTTGAAGAGCTGATGCATCTCTGTGGTAAACTCAGTACAGATACGCACAGACAAATCAGATTTTAATTTCACTCAGTCATCTGACTTACTAGGTATGAGGATGTGTGCTGATTGACTGTTCAGATAGTGTAGGTCTTTGTCGTCTCACAGCAGCTAAGCTGTCCACATGTTTAACTAATGCGAGCTGCAGCACTTCGGTCATGACATGTCACAGTTTCACATTATCAGGTTGTATTTAAGGGAACGTTACCAAAGTGAATGAACCCGTGCTTCCTGAGAGCTTGCATATTCTGTGCTGAGAGTGTCTTAATAGCTTGGCCCGGCTTGTTTAAACTTGACTGTTGTCTGAGGTATAATTCTTTAGAATTATACAAAGGAGAAGCTTGCATCAATATCTATAATCATTCATTTTTAACACAAGTTTTTAGTACATTTTCAGGATTTTTAGCAGCTTATCGGTGTTTGCAAAAGGCACTTACCTTTTCTCCAAGTCATGCTAATTGTCCGATGTATTAATAGAAATAAAGATCGGAAGGCAATATCATGTTGTTGTTTATCAGCATTGCGTTAGACCGGTGGAGTTGAACTGTGTTTGGTGTGGAAAAATCATTACGCAATACAAACATTCTGAATTGCAGTTTACAAAGCTTGTGTGACTCAACAGTTGCTGCTGAAAAGATAATAACCAACCCAAACAGGGACAGCAGTGGCCTAGTAGTTCGGGACTTGGGAAGATTGTGTGTTCGAATCACAGATCAGTAGGTCACCCTGAGGCACCCTTGAGCAAGCTACCGTCCCCATCACTGCTCCCTGGGCACTTTCAATAGCTGCCTCTGCTGCACGGTGTGTATGGCTGAAAAACAGAGGATACATTTCGTGTGCTGTGCTGTGTTTCACAGTGACAAATAGTCTTTCTCTTTTAAAGCTGAAGCTCTGCTGCAGTGCTCTATGTGTATTAGGAGGTGGCTTTGTTGCTGTTCTCAGAAAAAGAAAAAAAAAAGGTCCTGGTTGACCTGTGGTCCAAATGGAGAATATGCCAGTCGCACTTGTATTTTCAACTTATTTGCTGTAAAAGAAAGCTTTAAGAAAAGGAAGGCGTGAGAGTGAATAACAAAGAGAAGTCTGCTTGTACAAATTGCAGAGGTAAAAAAAGAAATGAAAGAAACGGCCTCCGTGGAAGCCAGCCTTTCATGGGTTGTTTTTCTGATCTTCTTTCATCCATGCGACCTCAACCACCCCTCCTTCCAAGATCCAGGTCCAGATGCTTCTTTTCCGGGAATCAACACTCTCGCTCTCTCTTTCTCTCTCTCTCTCTCTCTCTCTCTCTCTCTCTCTCTCTCTCTCTCTCTCTCTCTCTGTTTCTCTCCCTCCAGCCAAAGTTTCTTCCCTTTTACTTCATTGTTAGTTTTTACGCTGAGCAGAAAACTATAGGAACCTAGGCTTTCCGCAGCAGAGGAAAAGAAGAGACAAAGAGCAAGAGGAAGATGACCGTAAGGGCAGCATTGCAATTAGATGAGTGTCAGCATGTCCGTATCAGGTTCGTTAAATTCCGCAGCAGCCCTGCAGCAAAACGCATGCCTACTGCCTTTACTGAGCTGAAAGTCTCACACATGCAAAGTCTGCAGAGAGCGATCGGTACTGACGTACAGTTACTGAAATACAACATCTCCCAAAGAAATCAAGGTTGGTGTGTTCTGCCAGCTGCAGGGTGGGCTCCCTCTCACCCTCCCTTACTCTCTATTTTTTCAATAAGGGCATAAACAGACCCAGGCGTGATGCAAGCATTTCCCTCCTGCCTTTTGCCATTAAACATTTGCTCTCCTATGTGTTTTTGGGAATCTGAATTTCCATAAGCAGGAGAATAAGATGGGAAGCACTAGGGCAGCGTACTTGCATGGCAATCAGTTTTGCTCAGTGAAACTTACCAATGCAAAAAGGTGAAACTCATCAGCTGGCAACCTGCTTTTCTTAACCCGCTGCAGAGTTTCATCGCCTATATTTTGTACACACCGTTTCTCTGAGTAAATTCATCATCCGTTCAGTGTCTCTCTCTGGCTGGATTTCCTCCTAGGCACTGACTGTCCCAGCCGGTGCTGCTAGAGCAGTGTTCATCCACTCGTTGTAGGACAGACACTGTTGCTGCCCACACGTTGCAGCAATTTCCTGCTCCAAATGCCCTTCAGTCAACAACACAAGGTGCCCATAAACCGTGATCGCGTGCGGCCATAAACATTCAAACGAGACAAACAACTTCTGCTTCGTGATCCATATTCCACCAAGGAGGACACTGTCCTTTCTTCCAGTTGTCCTTCATTCTCATTTGCCCATGTCACACACTTTGAGCTTTGCATACTGACTTGTCATGCATGCAGAAACAAACACACAAGCACACGAAATTGACGCACACCTGTGATTTCACTCAGACGGGTGTATGTTAGCACCGCCGTCAGCAGAAAGGTCTAATGAGCTGGTTGGACCGGCGCCAGTCACTTCTGTGGTACAGCAGTGTGCGTGTGTGCGAGCAGCACAACCTTGAGCTGGGGCTGCACACCTGCCAGTTAAGAAGATTCAAGAACTTGTTCAAACACAAGTCTGTCAGGTTTTTCTTTCTATAACTATATAATCATTAGTGGGCTGGAACACCACAGCTTTTGTTTGCACAGGAACTACAGGCACATTAAACCATTTCTATACAGTTGCACGCAAAGGTTTGGTGAAATTATATGTTTTTGTTGAATAAACTAGCCTGTCCTCTGTAAGGAATTCATTTTTCTAATCATTTTTATACATGATTGTCGTTACTTGCCAAATTTGTTTTAATGATTTATAATGTGTGCATCGTTTCAGTTGAGATTTCTTTTTTTTTTTGCAACATTAGGTATTTTCGTTAGGTATTCAGGTCAGGTAAGCTAGGCCTCGGCCTTTTGGCTCATGTTGGGAGGGTATTTAGCTCTATATCTTTTCCTGTACACTATGAAAAAGCACAAGTTGTATACTTTGAAATGCATTTTTATGGCATATTTAAGAAATACTCCTCCAGTTAAAACAGAACTTCATTAAAAAAAAAAAAAAAAAAAAAAAAAAAAAAAAAGGAAAATCTTTAAGATCTTAAACATACTTCCCATGAAAGACCACCTGTGAACATTTCCAAACTTTAAGCGTTCCGCAAGACAGGGGGAAAAAGTAAATCAAAAACAGAAGACTTAGTACAGGGCTGAAATGGTGCCCACATTTACACCCACAGCGCATTTAATGTTAATGCAGTAAGCAAAAAGGAGCTGTACGTGACATTTTGCAGTGATCCTGGTTGTAACTGCTCCATGCACACTCAGGAGTTTCTTCCTTTCAGTCAAAAGTCTGCATATTTTTGTTTACATTTCATGCAGTAATTCTCCCAAACTTTGGTCTGTAATTGTAGGTTTGCGCTGCGCCGTATGTGCCTGCAGAAGTACAGACCTGAGCAGTTTCTCTACTGAGGTTCTGTTAGCAGCTAATTACTGCAGCCTCTGAATGCTGCGGCGCTCCATGTACCACTGTGTGCCTTTGTATAAAAGGAGGCTTGGGCTGCTTTCCATCAACAACAGCTACCGATAGGTTAGAGCTTTTCATCGCATGAGTGTGAATACATCTGAACCTTGTTCACATGGTTAATCCTCTTTCAGCCCAAGTGTAAAATTGCTTAATGTGGTGTTTGTAGCAGATGAATAAAACATCTCAGCCTTTGTACTTCCACCTACTCCATGCACTTCTGTCAGGCTCAGTCCATCATACAGAAAAGCTCAGGCTGGCTTCTAATAACCGTTCCAACTGCGCTTAGTAGCAGACAAACTCCAGTTTTATGAAGTGTTGGTGAAATAGCAAGTGAAGTGCTGGTCTTTCTCTTTTTTAAAGCAGCCATGAATATAACGTTTTATTCCCATCTCAAGATGATGCAGAAATCGTATTAGTTGAAAGTAGAAGGTGTGCACACTTGACATGCTCCTGATGCATCCGTGGATTGAAGTGCAGCTGTGTTTGTGGGCTCTGAGCAAACATGCATGTCGGATCTTATGCCATGACACGCACATTGAAATGTTTTGTTTGGCAGAAATGGGTCTTTTTGGGGTGATGCACAAGTTGGAAAACTGCTCCTTTAACCAGTTGAATTGATGACACTTAGAAAAGTGTGAACAGCATTCAAATCATGTTTAGTTTCACTACCCATGTGGTTCGGTCATCATACTACCGTTCATGCAAGTGAGCAAGACTTCTTTTTGGCTAGCAGATTGCATTACTTCTGTTAGAAAGTGTTTCCACCTTTTACAGCTCTTGCTGCCTCTGCTTGAAACGTTTCATCCTAAATGTTGAAGCTGCTGTGAGGATTTGATTTACCTTTTGCCCAAGAGCATTAGAGCGGTCAGGTACTGGATGTTGGATGATTTCGTGAGTCACCAGTCTCAAAGGTACTGGATGGAGCTCCATAGGCCAATGTCTTTCACTTTCATAGTCACTTTCACTTTATATCTCCTTAGCTGAATGTTGGCATTGGATATGGTGATTTTAGGCTCAGCCCCTTCTATCTGCAGTGTTTCTGTCGAGTTAAAACAAGCTGTCCGTGTGCAAATGAACTTATAATTTTAATCATTTCAATTAAAGTAACCAAATTCAATAAAAACGCATGTCCGGACACATTTGGACGTGCTCTGATGTGTAGAGGTTTTGAGACACTTCTGTTTCCTTCATATTTTGCTTCCAGAGAGCATCACTTTTAGTTTTTTAGTATTACTGAGGAACAATTGTTGAGGCTTCGTCAATTCTTTTGCTCTCATATTTTCAGTGCAGTACCTGACCAGTTTCAGAAGACTGTTTTGTTAGTTTGTTTTGCTTGAAGGATTCATATGTGGGTTATAAAGGCATGAAGCAGTGAAGAAGCAGGTGTAGATGATTGCAGGATGTTCAGGCTGGCGATTTATTAAACTGGTGATGCTGAATGCTGAGTGGTTGGAATCCCTTTGTTTAGGCACTTTGCAGCCTATAGTAAAACATTTGTTCCCATTTCTTTAATCTATTTAATGTGCCAAAAATAAAACAGCTTAACAGGCATAAAGTAGTATTTTTGCACCAACACTTCCAATGAAAATCTCTTTAAGAATCTTTTTAACTCAGCTTTGCTTTCTGTCCTTTCTCCAGCACCACCATCTCCAGCCTTTATCACATAAAGGCTGGAGATGGGGCAGTGGTGGCCTAGTGGTTAGGGAGTTGCCCTTGCATCAGAAGTTTGTGGGTTCGATTCCCCACCAGTTGGTTGCCCTGAGGTACCCTTGAGCAATGTACCATCCCCATCACTGCTCCCTGGGTGCTTTCAATAGCTGCCCCTTGCTGCACGGTGTTTGAGTGCATGGGTTAAATTCGTTGTGGTTCACTGTGTGCTCTGCTGTGACCTCGCAATGACAAGGGTTGTCACTTTCATATAAAATTTTTCAGTTTGGGAATAATTTTCAGATTTTCTTTGTTCCATCTAAAATCCTTTTTTGCCGTTATTAGGGCAGTGCTGTAAATAATCTGAAATCCCACTTCAACACTGCTCAAAGAATTAAATGATGGGCCGCATTAGGTATTGATGCTTTCTTATTTCTGTGTCGTCTCAGACTCCTCAGAAGAACCGATACGTGGACAGTAATCATGGTTTGTCCAAGCATGCAACTTGCATAGCAGATCTGTAATGTTAACTGCTGAAAACTGTACTGTAGCTGCATATAGCCCTAGTGATATTGTTACTCCAGCAGCGCTTGTTATGTGGTGCAGTGTAGTAGTAGAGTTTCCACTCTGGTCCTGTGGCCCCTCTGTCCTGCTGCTCTCTGCCAGACTAATTGGAAACAGAGACGGCAGGAATGTAAGCGACATTGCCAAGGGGGGCAATTGTGGGCGGCTTGTTCCCTTACTCGCCCGCCTGCCCACTCGCCCACTCCCCTGCCTGACTGCCTGGGTGCTGTGGGGGGCAGGAAGCCTGCGTCTCTGGGCTCTGAACAGGATGCAGCACAATGTTCGGCGTCCTCGCTTCACCTCGCAGACCTTAAAGAGATATGAAGGACCTTAAAGGGGACAAGTTACCCTGTCAGACTCTCATCTACTTGTTACAGCCCTCTGAAAAACATCAAGACCAAAGTCATGAAATTGCGCAATGTGGTTCTACAGCTATTTAACAGTTTTATTCCAGAACCTATTAAGCTTGTTACCTACATCTTCCAGACCTCATCTGTGCTGTTTCAACATGGTGGGAATGTGGGCTATAGATGGACCTTTTTAGGTTGAAGATGGATTCAAAATCAACTCTCAGATGTAATGGCAGTTTTTAGAGGACACTTTCTTCAGGCAGCGGTGTAGGAAAAAGTCAGGACGATGCTCCATCACATGCATGAAAGTTCTTCACTGCGTAGCTCGCCAGTAAAGTCCTTAAAGAAGAAAGAATAAAGTCATGGCCTCCTTCCTCTGAAGGAACTTAACCCTAGTGAGAACTTGTGGACCATTTTTAATGGGAGATTTACAGGGAAGGAACACAGTCCACCTCTCTGAACAGCGTCTGGGAGGCTGCGGTTGCTGCTGTACGAAAAGTTGATCGTCAACAGATCAAGAAACTGCCAGACTGCATGAAGGCTCATGGCTGAAATGAAGTGACTGGTTGTCATTCTGAAACACGGCATAGCACACAGTGAGACGTGACGAAATGCTACCTCTGCTTTCACCCATACACACGTGCAGCTGGGGCAGCTATTTGAAGTGCCCGGGGAGCAGTGACAGGGACAGTACCTTGCTCAATGGTATCTCAGTGCAGCCTACTGGTCTGTTCTGAGACTTTCCGATACGGGGCCAACTCCCTAACCACTAGGCCATCGCTGCCCCTGTTATTGAAAAGAAGGGAGGCTATATTGGTCACTGCTATTTTGTTTGAGAGAAATGTTTACTTTTAAATGTTGAGTTTATTACTCTCGAGTGAGTTGCTCCAGAAGCTGTGCTTAATAGTGCAGTATAGTCAGTATTGCAGTACAGAGAGCTGCTATATGTGTTGCATGCATGGGCCAATCGCAATCCCTGTCCATGCGTAGGTTCCTTAGATGAGTCTGAGGTGAGGCTGAAATAAGCACTGACTTACACCTAATGTGGCACGTCGTTTACTGGGAAGTCCCACTACAACGCTGCCCAATACACCACAATGCTCTGATTGTCTGATGAAGCCGTTGGCTTCTCGGACGTTAACCTTCACATGGATCTCTGCCAAAGTGTGGCAGAATGAGACGTCTCCGAGGCAGTTCCTTCAATGAAAAATGAAGCACCATATCTCAAGGAAACAAATGTTTGGCCTGAAAACTTCTAAAACATAAATGAAAAACTCGGTGTGCAAAGAACTGGAGAGAAAGTGCTCCAGTACTATTCAGTTAGATTTTTACTGGAAAGGTTCAGTCTGAATTGCAACATGCAAAATAAAAGCATGTTACCGGAGTGTTTGTAACAGGCTTTAATCCCTGTGTAGGTGTATCCTGTAATTTTCCGATCTATTGACTTTTATCCTCCTTTTAAACGTCCATTTGAATTATGAACGGAAAAAAAGGGTGGAGAAACACCCTGGACAAGTTGCCAGTCCATCACAAGGCAGACACACACACACACACACACACACACACACACACCTATCTGGCATTTTAGCATCTCCAGTTCACCTGAGCTCTATGTCTTTGGACTGCAGGAGCAAATCAGACTGTTTAGTATCCTGGATCCCTAAACCCGAATGCACGTAAGGTATAGTATGCAAAATTGTAGACTACGTTGGTTTAGTAACTCGAGTAGCTACCTAATGAAGGCCCATCTTTTAAACCCAAATATATTTTGGCTGCTTTAGGAGGGGAAACTAATCCGATTTGTCAGCAGACTTGCTTTACTCCTTTAATTGTGTATTTGCAGTAACCTGATAACTTTGATAGCTAATAGCAAATTTGCCACTTGATAACTGAACGCCATAATTCTGACATATTAGTTTCTTTCATTTCTGTAGTTCACACTGCATTATAAGAAGAAAAACATTTTAGGCGATGCATCATTTCTCCATGGCTGTGTTTAATCTGTGGGTATTTCCCTGCTTTCTCTCGCTCTTTTAGCGGAGGCCTCCAAATCCCAGTGGGTACAAAACGCAGTGTGTTATTACTCCCATGGGGACTCGCTGTCCAGTTAGTCTGGTGCTGGATCTTTGTGTGCGTCTTTACTTGCTCCCTCGATATACTGGCGGGAATAATAGCATGGTTATCATTCAGTACCATTTTGGAATCATTTCCCAAACATTTTATCAATGGTTTTCAATAATATAAGACCAGCTTTGCTGCAGATACATATATGAAATTTTAGCTTCTTTACTACTTTAACAAGGATTCAGGTTCTTTGTAAGAAGCTGTATGCTCATTTGCTTGCTCGCTCACTCACTCACAACTGTCTGTAAAGGGAATGTCCCAGTTTCAGTTGTCCAGCACGGTGCTGTCTGAGATGTTTGGGTATTAAGTGCATAAGCACTACTGTTTGCTCCAGCATGACCTGTGAGCCCAGAGTAAGCTGATAAGAGTGCAGCTCTGCAACTGGCACCACTTCCCCAAGCCAGTGATCCAAGATGGCGGCAGATTGTTGCATAACTCTTTACTTTTATACACTGTGTTAGTCAGAAGGATTAACAGCGACTTCTCGTCAGGCCTAAACATGTCCCATCAAAAACCATTAGGCCGATTAAAACGCAAGCAGGGGAAATGTTCTGGCAACGAGATGGAGAAAGAAGAACAGAGAGGAATGGGAACAGTCAAAAGATGGCAGAGTGGATATGGCGGCTTTTTCGCTCCTGCTTGCTTGGTTTGATGTTTTCATTTAAGATGATTCTACTTACAGTCATGCGCGAGGAATAGGAATGTCATAATTTAGCTGTAACAGCTGGAAGGATTTGGGTCATAATATTTTTGGCTCTGTTAAAATGTGTCATTATCATTTGACATGTCGGTTCATGTAGAAGTGCAGTTTGTCCCTCTTCCTCATCTTTCTGTAGCTGAGCTCTGGGATTTTTTGGGGACGGTCCCCTTTAACAAGTTAATCTGTGCTGGATGCGAATCAAAGGTCTTTTCCGATGTGCCGCTCTTTAGTCCGATTAAATAAACTCATCAGAAGCCGTTTTGAAAATTGAAATGAATTGCATGACCGCACGCGTTTATGCTTTTCTCTGCATTGGGCATAAAGAACTCTGCATGTTTTCTTCCAAAGGTTTAATTAAAAAGCTAAATGTATACTCAAGCTGAACAATGAATCATTTTACTTTGCAAAAAAGTTCAAAAAGTTGCCATTTTAATTATATTTATTATTCGTCAAGTCTGACAAATTGCAAAAAAAATGCAAAGCTTGTGAGCTGGCAGTCTGGCTCATTAATGAATGTGTAATGCTGATACAGCTGAAAGGAAGAAAACACTGGTCACACTGCTGGTGGTCTAGTGGTAGGATGCTTGCCTATGGATCTATGGCTCAAGAGGTCCCAGGTTCGAATCCCACCTCTAGCACTACCACCACTGGGTCCCTGAGCAAGACCCTTAACCCTGAGCTGCTCCAGGGGGACTGTCCCTGTAATTAGGACGTGGAAGTCGCTCTGGATAAGAGCGTCTGCTAAATGCCGTAAATGTAAATGAATCACTTAAGCCTCAAATCCACGAAAACTTTGTTTTACAGTTAAAGAAATGACCAAAAATGAAAATATTTAATCAGATATTTTCTAGCAAATCGTTCATTCCAAGCATAAAGTGTGAAGTAAACATGTTGACACTTTTTTGCAAGGACATTTCTGCCTTTTGAAATCTTACCAAACCTTAGTATTGTGATAGTACTATTTAATTGATATTAAATGATATTACAATTTTTTCCACATCTCCCACCTCTGCATCGTCTGTTAAGCCACGCATCTATATTTTAAGCTGAGACTTATCTGGGCTGCTGTCTTAGCTTTGATGTGACACCATGGCTTTGATGTTGCCATGGTTACGTGTGGCTGTGGTGAGAGTGTTTTTCGGGGAACTGGTTGGATGTTAATCTGAAAGCAGGTCGGCACCCTAATGCCTGCATGAGTCTCGGTTTCATCTTTGGATATGACTGTGTCCTCGGCTCTCTGTGGCCAGCCTGCCTGTGATGCAGCTTGTCCTAGTGGCCTGCTGCGATGCTGGGTGTGGCATTTGCCTCGTGGCGGCAGAAGTCCAACAGGAGATGTTTTTTGGACCTGGCATTGTGTGTGTCTCTCTCTGTGTGTGTGTGTGTGTGTGTTATACTTGTTTAAGAACAAGCCTCTGCTTATGACCTGTCTGTCCCTTGTTATATATTTGAAGTTAAAAGCATATGGTGCAGTCTTGCTACACACTGCAGCTGCACATCAAAACGTTCTGAAATCCACCACTAGTCTAATCCTGTGTATGAGCACATGTATGTACACTCCGTGTCCCATTAAAATGAAATAGCTGCTTCTCTAAATGTGTTTTACATGTACCAACAGCACTAAATATCTCCACTCGTGTTACTTGTCAAGCGCTTTGAATTAGTGCATCTGAGTGCGTGTACACTGCAGTTCAGAAAGTTCAGCTCCCCTCAAGATCACCCCGAGGGTTGCCTCTCCCTATATATAGGAGCACATACAGTACACTCACTCACTCGCTGAAACCCGCTGCCTGGACTAACCTGACTAGATTATTTCTGTGCTTTAGGGTAGTCTAGTTTATTGCAGACATTTGAAGGTCTGCACAACAGTACTTTTTCAGGATCTTGGCTCTAAAATAATTACACTTCTGCTTCAACGATCCAAAGGCTGTCAGTCTTCTGTGTTCTTTTATCTTGTCAGCTGGCCACACTACACAGTTATGTGCAAATGTTTGCTCTGCATGTTTACTCCTGTCAAGAGTAGATTATATTAAAGAAATGAAAGAAAGGTTTCAGTGCAACTGGCTGCAAAGTGCCTAAAGATACAAGGTGTCTAGATTTAGGGATTCCAATCACTCAGCATCATCAGTTTGCTAATCACCAGCCTGATCATCATGTAATCATTTGCATCTGTCCGTTCACTGCTTTATGCCTCAAGTTAGACTCCTTTCTTCTGCTTAGTTTTTGTGTAGGTCACTGTGTGATTTGGACAAACCCAAAAAAACAACTCTGAAGCTGGTCAGGTACGGGGTCTGGAGTGAAAATACAAAAAACTTTCTTCTTAAATCAAGCATATCAACAGGAAGTTTGTTCCCCTTTTTTCCCTTTTCTGGAAAGTCTTTACACAAGATATTGGAACTATTTTATGAAAATAAGACGCCAAGACCGCATTAGTCAGGTACGGATGTTTTTTAGGGTTCATGTGATCTTCATTACTCCAGAGACGGCTCTAGCCGGCGTTTGACTTTAGGCGTGGTGACTTTGCTAGCAGGCCTGTAATTTGCTTCGGTACATCCCAGATTGATAAGCCCATTTAAATGATTTAGCATCTAAATTACTTTAGTGAGATGAACAAGCACATTTAGCGATTCAACCCTGCTCCAAGGGAGGCTTTCTTCCTCGCACACATGCTTCAGCATGAGGCTTGGGTTTTCTAAATGGACTAATATTGGCAAATAATTACAAACTAACAAAGGGGAGGAAGAAAAGAACGAGGGATATGAAGTGCATTTGCCAAGACAATTTTTTACAGGCTACATACACAGCCAGGGATCCATAGCCGTGTTGGTCTCTGGCTCGTGTAGACATTCATCGTCAATGAACATTGTTTACTCTGCCGCTGCCTCTCATGGACGTGGTCATCGGCATGCATGTCGAATTAATCACAAACAACCTGCTATCACGTCTGCTCTTCTGCCGGCATGCAGTGGCTTTCGTATCAATATCAGAAGTCAGTTGGTGTGGCTGGCGACTGTATCTGTGTCAGTTAGAGTCCGAGGATGTCCATGCCTGGCTTTTGACCTACTTTTTGTGCGTCACACTGCTGGAAGTGTGTTGGTATGACACGCTCCGATCACGCTCTGAGAAACTCCCATAACCAGTCCACATGCAGCTGTGCATTCCTTATGTAACCGAGGGGCAGCGTACAGCTCACAGCCTGGTATCTTGAATGACCTTTCATTTTTTTTTTCAGCTTTCTATAGGAAAGGAGCAAATGAACCCTCCAGTAGTCTCTATGCTCACACAGTAGGAGTTTGGTTGCACTCAGATATGTGTTGTTTTTTTAGGTTGGGTATGGGTGGGGTGGAAGGAAAAGAAGCAATAAGACACATCTGTTGCAGGCCATTTTCATTCCACTAACATCCTGACACACTCCTTTGCTTTAGTCTGACCGCAGTGACTAAACCAGGGTTAACACGATAAATTGATTAAACATGATTAACAAAGAAGTTTTGATCGTATGGTTTTGCATTTTTACCCCGAGAGACTTTGATTAAGCCTAACGGCAGGTTTTGTGTCCAAAAGTGCCACTAGGGCTGCACGATATGAGCACAAATCTAGTACTGAGGCTACACTGCCGCAAATTGTGAATGTGATCTGACCTGTGATATTTAAAACACTTCACACTGATGAATCAATAATTTGTCAGAAACAAAAGAAAAAGAAGGAAAATGTAATAAAAAGCCCTTTTTAAACATCTTCTTGCATCAGTGGCTTTTTGAAGTTTTGAAAAGTGGCCAAAATAATTAGATTGATCACTTATTGATCGGAGGGCCATTTGCATATTGCAGAAATTGATATTGCAATATTGATTAGCAGAAGACATGGCATATGCAGATGTAATGGATCCCTAAGGGGAAAAAATGCAAAATGGAAAGAGTGGATGTGAAGGGGGAGCCCATGCACATGCACCCATATGGTGTCTGTTTTACATTGCATGGAATTTGTGTCTCAAAATCAACATTTCATTCACAAGACTCTTATTTCAACACATCAAATGATCCACATTGGTTGGAAATTGTCAGAAAGATGAAGAGCCACTGGACTCAAAGTGCAGTTTTGTTCATTGATCGTAGAGAAGTTAAACCTCAGTAAAGTAGTTGTACTTCTTAAGTGTTGTTGAGGATAGAAGGCCGGTGATTTGGAGCGTGTGCCGATTGATGTGATCTGATCTGTTCGTTCAGAGCTCTGCTGATCCACTGCAGTGCTCCATCTAACGTGAAGACAACACTGAGCACTGGCGTGCAGTAAAATGGGATTTCATATGTTAGCATAAGGTCGTTACAGCGTTGACTTTAAATGTGTGTGTTGCAGGAGTTTGACACCTCCACGTGGTTTCCTCCTGCATGCTGTGTCTACCCTCCCCCTCTTCCTCAGAGCAGAGTAAAATTACAGACTGAGTGTGGGTGTGTGTGTGTGTGTGGGTGTGTGTGTGGAGGAATGGCAGAGGTTAAAGACTGAGCGCAGAGCTTTGGCCACTCCCTGAACCAGCCAAGATTTTCTTTTTTTATCCTTTATCTCCTCCTCCGCCTGGCCCTCTGACTCGCGCCCTCTCTCACTCGGCGGGCTTTGTGTGCGCGGGCAGACGTGTGCAGGACGAGAGAGAGAGAGAGAGAGAGACAGAAAGGGGGGCAGGATTAAGACACTGTCTGTAGAAGAGCAAAGACACACAGGACTGCAAAAAGGAGAAGAGCACTTACTAGAGAGCAAGAGAGAGAGAGACAGACAGAGGAGACGAAGGCAAGCACACAAGCAGGTTTCCGAGAAGAGGACGTGCTGTCGCAAGAAGACACACACACTCACTTTTGCACACTCTCCACACACATTAGTGTAAGGAGAATGGAGGACAGTTCAGCCAGCGTGGCTCCAGGCTGCAATTCTGCGACTGCACCCATGCTTAACAACCATTGTGTGGGTAAGGTAGTGATGGGCTCGAGGAGTCCTCTGTGTGTGTGTGTGTGTGTGTGTGTGTGTGTGGGGGGGGGGGGGGGTACATAACCATGTGTGTGGCTTTCCTGTCCTGTCCATTTGGTCGCTGGGCTTCCTCTTGTCACCCTGCACAGGAAGAAGGCAGAGCTGTAGTACACCGGATTGTGTACACCGGCATACAGTGTGTGTGTGTGTCAGTGCTTGCATAGAAAAGTTGTGTGTGTCTGTTTTGGTACATTGGCTGTATAATTCTAAGCTCTTCAGGTTTGGATTCTCTGCAGACTACGCGTGGCCGTCATAAAGTGTGTGGGTGTGTGTGTGTGTGTTCGGCTAGTGTGAGCTCTAGCTTGCATGACAGAAGTTGTGTGTGTGTGTGTGTGTGTGTGTTTATTGCATTGGCCATGTTTATTGTTCTGAGCATGAAAGCCACCAGTGCTTCAATAACTCTGCGTATTGTAATTATGAAGAGTGCATAATTAGCCATGTTGAAGTGGGTTTTAGTTCAGCGAAGTGTGTGAAATGCTGCATGTGTGAAATGTTGTATTTGTAATTACTGAAGGGAGTTTTTAAATGCGGTTTTGCCCTCTGTTGTTACTCCAGCTCCTCAAACTTGACAGCTTATCAAAAGCAGATTAAATACCCATCCTTTAAATATACCAGGAAAACTCAGTTGATGCGTTATTCCATGATTCGCATCACCCACCTCTAGCACAGATCTGTGTGCGTGTGTGTGTGCGTGTGTGTGTGTGTGTGTGTGTTTGTGTGTGTGTGTGTGTGTGTGTGTTGTGGCTTCAGCGGGAAGCCACTTCTGCCCTCCCAGAGAAGGTCTGCTGTTTGTGGTATCTCATTCATAGCTGACAGGCTTGAGGCAACAAGTCTCTGTTAAACAGTGTGTGTGTGTGTGTGTGTGTGTGAGTGGGGAATGAGCTGTCTGACTTTCAGAGCAGAGGATATGGAACAGACACACACTCACTCACAAGTATGAAAGCGAGTTCATGGTCCAGTGTGGACGGTGTCCTGCAGCCGATTAGGGTGTTACTTCCTCTCTTTGTAACAGCGTGGCTTGTTATCGGAACCGCCGGTAAATGACTAACCAGTGTAGTACCATCTGTTAGAGAGTGTGTGTGTGTGTGTGTGTATTTGGCGGGAGTTTGTGTGCTCTGCTAACATTTACATCTCATTTGCATTCGCAACTGTAAACCTGCAGCTAAAGCCATTCAGCCCACAACCTTGTTTTCCATCCTGCACTATTCCAGCATTCTTTCTTTTCTCCTCATTCTGTGGTCCTCATCTCCTCTCTCTCTCTCTCTCTCTCTCTCTCGCTCTCTCTCTCTCTCTCTCTCTTTCTCTCTCTCTCTCTCTCTCTCTCATATGCTCTCACTAACTCTTCTCAGCCGTAGCTTTTTCTGAGTTTTCCATCTCTTCCTCTCCTCCATCTCTTTAATTAAAAACAAACGAAAAAACACATGGAAGCAAAACCGATTTCATAGCCCTTATGGTGAACGATGGAGGTAGAGCGAGATTAAGAGTGAGAAGAGGGGGCAGATTGGGAAAGAGAAGGGGGGACAGAGGGAGAGATGAATGGAATAAGAGAGTAAATAAGAGATGGGCAAATGAGTTAGAAAGAGAACGAGGAAGAACAAGCGGTCGTTTTTCACATTAGACGTTAGAGCCGCTCCGAAACCTGTTGTTTAAATATAAAAATGGTGGATTCAAATCACGCTTTGAATCCACAGCCCTTAGTATTTAAGAGCTAGTAGTAACCCTTAGAATTTCAACAGAACTGGCTCTGAGGCCCCACAGCGATGAGGGACGTACGGAGTGAGTCGGCTGAAAGCAATGCTGTATCAGACTCCTCAAACAGGCAGAAACAATATTCTCAGTCCTGAGAAAACTAGCTTGATCTTCTCTAAACGACTGTTCTGAAGAGCCTGGTTTTGATTCAGTACTCATGTATACCTGAGGAGGTCATGTGTGACTGAAAGCATTACATGCTGCACCAAAAAAACTACTTGTAATAAACTAAGAAGAGCTCCTTCAGCACTGAACCGTGTTTGGACTGCAGGGTCTATAAGAGAGTGCAAAAAGGAGTGGATTATGTGTGCGAATCATGCTTGAGGTTCACGTCTTTTATATCATGTGTGATTCAGGGGTGCAGTGTCACGTTTCAGTGAAACCACTCCGAGCAATTTCAGGTTGTAGAAAGCCATTGTTTCTTAATGGATCCTGAGCGCTTGTGTTTAAAACCCGCTGTGGCGAGACCCTAGTTGACTAGAGTGAAGTTAGATGTTGCTTTCTTGGGCTTCTGCAGACTAATGTTCTATTGAGGATCGGATGCAGGTCAGAACTGGTGTCTGAACTTGGTGCATCTTTATATTTATATCGAATATGTATCACTGCCAAATTCTTCATAAAACCTGCATACTGTCTGTTTCCTAAAGTGTGAGGCTTTTATGCGGGTTATGGCTATGAGTTTAACACCGGTGTCAGCTTGTGTTTAGTGTCAGGGGCGTCCCGCTCTACCTTTTTTTATCCAATCTTTAATCAATAAAATCACTTTCCCTTTTCCCTCGGCTTTCCCTTGGAGTCTGTATGACTTAACTCATAATTTATCATAATTTATTTTCACATGACAAGTTTCCAATGTATGTTAATCCCTTAGAATCAGTCAGTCAGTCATTTTCTGGGCCGCTTGTCCTAATTAGGGTCGCTGGGGGGTGCGGGGGTGCTAGAGTCCATCCCAGCTCACACAGGGTGAAGGATGGGGGACACACCCTGGACAGGTCGCCAGCCCATCACAGGGAAGAGCGAACTGACTGGGACGGCACCTTGCTCAAGGGTACCTCAGGGCAACCCACCGGTAAGGGGTTCGAAACCCCGATCCACCGATCCGGGGCAAACTCCCCAACCACTAGGCCACCGCTGCCCCTTAGAATCAAAGGTCTTTATTTATTTATTTATTTATTTATTTATTTATTTATTTATTTATTTAGCTTATGAGACTTATGAGACTATGTAAATGATCTGTTTTATGATTGGCTGGCCTGCATTGAAACGTATCCAGAATTCCAAAAAAGTGATAAGGACCTTTAAATCTACTGAAAGGCATCAGGATACATGGTAGTACGATTGCAATAATAAGTCCATATTGTTCACCATTGGTGTTTTTATTATTTTCTTTTTTTAGTTTTAAGGGGGAACCTTCATTGTAAGGTCCGAAAATAAGGAACACTGGAGCAGTTTCCCCCTTTGGCCCAGTTTATTTCTGACACTGGTATCAGTATTGAAGGAAACCTCTGAGCTAACAGTTTCTATGCAACACCTGTCTCTCCTACTTTCTTTATCGTCATCGCGGAAAAGCAGCAGCGTTATCACCTGTCGGTGAATCCCCTTCACATGAAGATCTTATCTTTGGTTCTCCGTTTAGTAGATAAGATACTAAATAACGCAGCTTTGAAGCCACTAAGGTGAGATTGAAAGTCTTCATAGAGATGCTGTGCCTTTAGGAGAAGTCCCTTCCCTTGACAGCTTTATAGGAAAACCTTAAGAGTTCACATCCTATTGGAAAACTGAACAAGGTGAAAATCGGAGAAAACCAGTGGAGCTCAGCTATATAATTTACTTTCATTAAATGTATTCGGTGAGCCGAGATATGTTTGGTCTTTGAGATCTGCTTAAATATATGGTGATGGTTTCTGATGTTTATGTTTGCATGAATGAAATAAATGTAATGAGGTTTCGG
This sequence comes from Hepsetus odoe, assembly GCA_017165825.1. NCBI lineage: Eukaryota > Metazoa > Chordata > Actinopteri > Characiformes > Hepsetidae > Hepsetus > Hepsetus odoe. The sequence continues at coordinate 12,952,094 of CM029367.1, forward strand.
CAGTTATCCAAATAGAGAAGAAAGGCACTTATTCTATAAAACCATAGTTTCAGAACGAATTTAAACAGCCATCTCGATGGCTTACATTGAAGTTAACGGCCCTTTCTTGGGTTTTTTGAGCAAACATTCAAAACCAGTTCTCTTGATAACATGTACATTTGCTATTTTATGATTATTGCCCGTTTTAGTGTAAAAGCTGGTTATAAAACTGAAACGCAATGTCAGTCTGTCAGTATTACGGTTCCCTGTTCCAGATATGTTGCTCAGTGAGAGTACGGACTTTTGGGTAAATTCTCACACACTTGCCTCCAACTGAGTAATGTCGAACAGATGTGCTCTGTGGTTTCTGATATTGTTTGACATATTCTAACCTATAAAAAAAAAAAAAAGTTTTTTCTCCCCCCCAGGAATCTTTTTTCATTGTGGGGCGGTGCTGTTGAAAGCCATTGAAAGACTTTCTACATACAGCAGTATGCAATCATAACCCAAACCTAAAATAGCTAAGCCTAAATGTGAGAGAGGTCTTGAATACTGAAGATCGTCAGCGTTTTTACTTCATTTTTAGGGAGTGTGTAGGTTTCCATAACTAAGCATTAGCCTCATAGATCCAGGGAGGGAGCCAAGTTCATCCACCAAAGAGCTTGGCTGATCGACTGTGTTTTGAAATGATTTAACTTGGATTTTTCACCAAACTGCCTCTCTCGCCAGCACTTAGTGCAAAAGCAATATAGTGTTTGCAAGCTGTTGACAGAGACATCCACATTAACGTCACATATAACTAAAGTGCTTGGACACAGAGCGAGCCAGGCACAAAACCACGAATCAAGAGTGAATTGAGGCTCTGTTCTGTATGGATCGCTCTCTCTCTCTCTCGCTCTGTCTGTCTTTCTCTCTGTCTCACTCTCGGTCTCTCTCTCTCTCTCTCGTTGGTGTAGACTAATGTCTTTTAGCGAACCTGTCACCACACGCAGCAAACAGTTTAAAGCTGCATGTGAGCAGCTGCCAGAAACCCGAGCCCCACGCTGTGTTAGCATGCCACACTGACACCCACTCGCGTTTAAGTGCAGGCGTTCTTTCAAACATTTTCTTTACCCTTTTATGTGTGCTGATCATTTCCTACCGACCTAGGCAGTCGTGCACTGTGACCTGACCCCACCTTCGGCCCGACGCAGTGAAACCCCCCTGCAATTGTACAGTAATCATATTCTGTGAGATCAGAGAAAGTGAAAGAAGTTCATAGTAATTTGAGGAAAAGCTCTTGTCATACCAGTTCTTCTCTCCCTTTGTCATTACTCAGACTCAGACACCCCGAGCTCTGTGTTTCACGCGCGTGTGTGTGCGGGGGGAAATTATGTATGTGTGCATTTGCGCGCCTTGCCCGAAGCGGCAACAGAGAATCATTAACATGCGGTTTCAAAGCCGCTCTCTCTTCCTCTTCTCCGCTTAACCCGCCGTTTCTGCCTCTGAGGGGAAGACCATTTATAAAGGTGCTACTTTAAATAATTATATATATATAATATAGTATCCAGTGGAATGCAGCATTATATATAGAAACATAACCCAGAATTAGTCAGAGGGTCTGGTCCGATGTGATCTGGAAGATGCGCTGCATTGACTGGGATCGTTTTGATCGTTCATGAACAGCGACTTTTCTTTGTCTCGGATCCTCCTGGGTCTCCTCAAGTCCTGCAGTATGCAACCGTGTGCCTTTATGTATGAACGAGTGTAGAATGTCCTTTTAAACCAAAGCGAAGTGGAAATTATGATTATTTTCTATACATAAAACGCAGCCGCCTTCTTGATGTGGTAAGAAGATTTGAACATGCATTCAGACTTGAGCGCTGGAATTAGTGTGCCAGATTGCCCATTCCCCGTCTCTGTTATTGTACTTTATTACTCGACTTGAATTATTTCCCTGACTAAAACTACTGAAGCTAAATATTGAAAATAGTAGGATATCATTGCAATCACGGCTGTGCGGTTTCAATTTAAAGCCAGTCGTTGTGCCCTAGTTTGAGAACGCTCCTTTCCATGTTCAATCTATCGCCAAAGGCGTTACTCTGAATGATATTAAAGTCCTGTAACCGCGTGTGTGTCACCTGGGAATCGCATTCGGCTGTGTTCTGAAGCATGTAACGGCCCTTCTGTCTCACTTTTGCACCTCTATTTTGAGAGCAGAAGGAAACAACTGTAGAGATCCCATTCAAATTGTGGCACAGCCACTGCACTGGTATATCCAGCCTGCCTTCACATGACTAAGTGGAAGTGCAGCCGTCGAGCTCTATATGTGGTGCACATGAGCGCATCGACTCTCCTGGGCTTTTTGTGCCTTCTATAAACTGCAGTTAGTGCAGCCCAGTATCAGTAGCCATACTTAAACCCTGCTGAAAGACTAGAAAACAGGAGGAGTGGACAGCTGGCATTCGAGTGATGAAACAACATGCTATATTTAAGTGAGCTGTTAGGCCTTGCGTTATAACTTTGTCCTTAGATCACACCAGAACCTCCTCACACAACGTCACCTTCGAAGTGGCGAGCCAGGCCACCGGAGTGGGCTTTTCATAAGTAGCTATGAAAGATACAAATGAGTGCGTGTAGACTCTGAGGTGTCCTCAGATGGCCCCCTTCGTCCTAGTCTACAGCAGAGGCACCACTCGCTGTTGCTTCTCATTATTGCTGCTTTATTCTCGTCCCTTCACACTGGCAGCAAGCGTGACAGCTTTTCTCAGAATGATGGAGAACCTTTCACACGGCCTCAGTCAGCCTCCGTTACTAGGATTGAACACAACACAGTAGTTTTACGGTAATCACATGTCTGTTAGAGTTTCCATGAGTCGATTCACTGTAAGCCGATGTGATAGACACTGGATAGTTACGCTTTTAGTAAGTGTTTCCTGCAGGGGTATGACTGGTCATAAAGATGAGACGGGGCATGAGCAAATGAATCTGCAGAATTGGTCTTCTTGTTTGGCTGGATTGCTGTGTTTTAGTTGTAACCCATCAGCATGTTGAAGGTTAGAAAACGTGGAGGTATTATTAGTAGATTAGTAGATTGTTATTTAACATATCTATCGAATTCATTTTGTTAATAATGGATATTCAAGTCTAATTAATATGCAAAACTTTCTTTCTTTCTGCCTTTCTTTCTTTCTTCCTTCCTTCCTTCCTTTCTTCTCTAACCTGTAGCCCATTTCTTTTGCAAAGATCTTCTGAAAGGATGACGGTTGTTTGTGTGTTTTTTAAAAAAAATTTTTTTATTTATTTATTTATTTTTTTAGATGGTTTATTGAATCATCATGATTATGAAAAGAAGCTCAGCCTGAGGGATGTGTGGTGGGTGGTTATGGTGTTGTTAGAACTACTGAAGGATGTTTGAGCCCTGTGTACTGCTCTTCGGGTCAGACCTGCTCGATTACTAATAGCACTGAGGGTGACAACGGCACAAAGGACTTTATTTCCTGTGGCCGTTCTGTAGGACTGTATTTATAGTTTGATAATTGAATTATGCAAAACCTTTGAAACATTGGTGAAATTCCTCTTAAACACACCTCTGCAAAGGGCGTAACACACAATGCCAACCCTGCAGACGCAACCAGTTGAGACATGTGGCGCCCCTTGCTTTGCACGTCTTTATAAGTGTACCGAGTGTTTTAATGAGTGCCGAGCCTCCACAAAGGGACTTGATTGTTTTTCTACCGAAGCGCACAATGGCAGCCTCTTCCATTCAGTGGAGATCCCGCTGCGCACACATGTAAATCTTGGACTGTTTTTGGACATCTTTGTTTTTATTTTCTTCTGTTTCTTGCTCTTATCTCCAATTCAGTCTGTCTCGAGGATATCAAGATTATCTGGTTACCAGTTAGGAATGTTCATAGTGATTGTTGAAAATTTAATGGGGCATATCAGCGTCATGTTGCCAGACTGTGTATTTGGTTGGATGTGTGTGTGTGTGTGTGTGTGTGTGTGTGTGTCTGTGTGTGTGTGTGTTTTGAAGCAGGGACAAGGCTTTAAGGTTGATTGCGCCACTCTTTCAGCAGAGCTCTTATCTGGCCTGTATATCCGCTATCTCCCCCAGAGGACTTCCTCCATAGACCTGCAGGCAGAATGAAGCGCCCCAATAACAATCCTTAGACACACACTCTGGCTGTCTGCCAGGACTTCCCCCCCAGTGGCAGCAATGCTTAAGCCCCCCTGACCGTGTGTGTGTGTTTGTGTATGTATGTGATCCTCTTTAAGGGGCTAAGGAATGCCTGTGGGTCTTTCTCCAAGTGAGTATATGTTTGAGAGACTGTGCGTATAATTGACTGTTTGAGTTGTAAGTGTGTGTACGTGCAGAGGGGGCTTAGGAGGAGAAAGCCCAGGAATGTGACGGGGTATTGTGAAATATGACAAGTGCAGAAACCTTCCCTTCCTTCCTCTTAGCCTGCAAATGCCTATGGTAGAAATAAAGGAGGTGTTTTTCTTTACTTGTAAACTGGCCGCCTATGCCCTGACACCCGAGCGTCTGCGTAAACACGGACATGCAGATCTGCTCCGATACCAAACCTAAAGTGTGAAACATTGAAACGAGAGTTTTTGGTAATATTCCCAGTGCAGGTACACACTCCAGTGCATCCGATGTCAGGAAAAAAGGTCGAATGTTTGATGTCATTAATAAGGAAAATGCACATTATTGGTTTAGTTTATTTGAGTCTCTGGTGAACTGCTTGACAGATGGCTGATAATATTGTGGCACTCACGGTAACGTAGTGTTACGACACAGCCGACTTTTGTGGCCATGTTAGCATAAAGAATAATGATCATTGGATGCTGTGCTCTGTTAATTTGGAGGCAAAATCATTGCTCTGATGGTTGTGATACGTGACCAGTTGTCCAATTTTTACTCCATGCATCCATCAGCATCCAGCTAATACATTGGTGTTTTTTGGGGGGATTATTGATAAGTGACCCAGGTGATATTTGCATAGGCAACCAATTCATTTTAACTGCCTCTAAAGTCTGGGCCACTAGGCAGCAAGAGGAGTTTCTTTGGTCATTCACTTTTTTTAAATTTATTTTTTTTCCCCTTTTTAAGTGACTCAAAGGAAGCTTTATGCGTTCATTAAGACTAATAAGAATGATGCTTATGTTACATTATTTCTCTCTCTCACTCACTCACTCACACACACACACACACTCACACACCCCTCCCCTCCCCTCCACATATTTAACTTTACTGCCAGGATCAACCGTACCTCTGCTAAAATGATTTCCTCCTGTTTGAAAGCATTGTGTGGTGGGTGTTTGCTCCAGTGGCTCTGCAGTTCCCTGGCACAGGGACACACTGCAGATAAGGCGACTTAAAGGAAATACCTACAACTAAAGGAGGAAACTGCGGGTGGAGAAGCTGGATGATGAATCGGTGAATTCTGTCTTCCTGCAACCTTGAAAAGTTACTTTTGATTCTTGGGGAATTCTTGACCGAGATGAAAGCCATTTGATCTGCGTGGTTTGGTGTGCACATGTGCGTATCTGCACTGGAACTTAATCAAGCTTTCTGAACTTGCTGACCTTACACTTCATCGGTCCTCTCTTGCTTTTGTGCTTACATCTTGCCTGAATGATACGAAAACGGTTGTTCTCTTAGTTACTGACAGTCACATGCTGGCCTCAATTTCACAATTCAGATGCAAAAAGCTCATAACAGCCCTTTACAAGTATGTTTGTCTCAGTTTCTCCTTTTATTGACAGACCTCTAACAGAAACCTTCCACACAAAGAAAGCAGGTAAAAGAGTGAATTTTATTGAAACTAGCCGCTGTGATCCCACCCTCACAGACTGAAATGGCAAACCAGTTAAAGGTCTGGAAGGCTTTAGCAGGCTGGTTACTCTCTTTGGGTTGCCAGACTAGACTGATTGATCCTCAAGTTAGCTAAGCTATAGCTATAAAGCAGTTACCACTCGGCTCAGGCCGGATCATTTACTCTCATCTCCAGTGGACTATAATGGACTCTGGACGGGAGGTGTAGGGAGATTATTTTTTACTGCACATTGTTTTGGTTAGTGTGTAGAGACAGCATAAGTCACTTTGATTCAAGAATGAGAAAAGGAAAGTAGAGCTGAACACTATTTTGAAAGGTGTCCGTGGAAAATGATCATGTCTATTCATCTTGAAAATGCTGGTTTGGATTTTGGAGGCGTGAAGAATCTATCAAGAGAAGCTTCTTAAGCAAAGAATATTCCATTAGTGTAGATGCTGGTGAGTGAGGAAGACTTTAGCATTGATGGAGAAAAGAAGAAACTAGGGTGGTAGTGGTCTAGAGGTGGGGAACTTGCCTATGGACCTATGGCTCAAGAGGTCCCAGGTACCACTGGGTCCCTGAGCAAGACCCTTAACCCTGAGCTGCTCCAGGGGGACTGTCCCTGTAATTAGGACATGGACGTTGCTCTGGATAAGAGCGTCTGCTAAATGCTGCAAATGTAAGAAATGGTATGATTTGTGTTTGTAATTATGCCATAAAACATCCTTTTCTTCTAAAGATCAGCTGCATGTTGAGAGCAGCAACTCTGTGTGTGTGTGTGTGTGTGTGTGTGTGTGTGTATATATATATATATGGCACTACTATTTCTTCCTCTTTAAGTATCAGGGAAAAAAATGGAAAAAGGGACTTTTAGCGCAGCGGTCTGACTCTCCCATCATCTCTACAAGATCTTGGCGAAACATTTATGCAACTCTGGACGGAAAAAAAGGTTGTGAAATTGCAGAAGCTTATCAAAATGATGCCACAGTGAATGTGTGCTGTAATCAGGTTCCAATGAAATATTAGAGCGTGTGACTTTGTTTGGACAGGCAGTGTAGTGTGTGTGTGTGTGTGTGTGTGTGTGTGTGTGTGCGCGTGTGTGTGTGTGTGTAATGTGTGTATATATATATTAGGTGTGTGTGCGTGCTGCTTTGCTTGAGTGAAGTTGAGTCATCCTGGTTGTGCTAAATGGCTCTTCTGACCTGTTAAATTAGCCTTTCATCAATTCCTGGACAGGTGTGTGTGTGTGTGTGTGTGTGTGTGTGTGTGTGTGTGTGTGTGTGTGTGTGTGTGCATGCGCGCGCGCATGTGGGCCATTCTTCTGCCCTTTCTCCTCCATTGTCTCTAACGTCTGAGACTACAGTAACTGCTCTATAACCTTGAGGAAAGCTTGCTGCTCTTCTGCGCTGCAGCGCTGTGTGGAGTGTTTAGATTCCTGTTGGGCTGGATATGAGGGGCCTTCGGTGTGTGTGTGTGTGTTTCGTCCGTCTGTTTTAGATTGTTTTCTGCCTTGTCTCCTGATCTTTTGTCATGGATATGGTTGTTATTGAATTGTGTGTGTGCATATACCCTGTCTTAAGAGGACCAGGTCTTACTCAGTGCCCCTCTAACTAGCTAACCGCAACTGGGAATGCTGGGCCCCTTCTTCACTTGGCCTGCTTTGCCAAGTGAATGTGGGCTACTCCAGCAGTCTGAGCTTTAACCACAGAAACGCCAGGCAGGCCACTGCAGCGCTGAAAAACAAGATACCCCCCCCCATCCCCCGCCTGCTAGCCTTGTACACCAATGCCCCCCTCTGCGCATCACACTATTCCACTTAGCCCTGTAATCAGAGCTACACTCTATACCTAAAACTACTGCGCAAGAGAAACCACACGCTGCATTTGATCTGGTTTAAGATGATTTGAGTGAGAACCCTTCCCCTGCACTTGGAGAGCCTCTTTTTTTACATTTTGTTGTGCTTGTACTTATTGTGAGACACTTCCCATATTTCACCACACACACACACAGTCATGTTGTTATAAAATGAACATCACATTAAATTTGACACCAACAGCGTATGCATGAATCATCAGTGTCAGAATAAAATTTTCACACAAGTTTAGTTTAGTAAAGAAGACATTTTTTAAAGTGTAAATGAATTTACCAAAATTTGATCTAATAAAAATGAGGCCACTGAAAGGGTCTAAAATCAAGTTTTCAGGTTACATTGTTGGCTAATAAAATGAATAATTTTTTACATAGATTTTTTTAAAATCCAATTCAAAGAGTGCAGTTTTCAAATGGCAAAAGCTGCAGTTTTAAGTATACCAACACTTTCCAGTATCGATGGGTTCTGAGTGAAGGAGTTTAGTAAAATGAGGAAAATCTGATGATGCAGAACGTTGAATTAAGTAAGCCAAGGTCTGAAAATAGAAATACTTTTTATTTATTTATTTATTTCAATATTTTCCTCAAATCATTCAACCCTAGTTTACATCATATCTTTTAATTGTGGAAAACAATGTGATGAGGATGTTAAATATTTTAGCACGAATTGCTGTAGAACTCCTGTGTCTAGAACAGTTGATTTCCCCTTTAAGCACACCTGCTTTCACTCTGTGGTTAAGTGCCTTAGTTAGACTCGGTGTGTTACAGCACGACACTCTGGCCTTCGGTTACCCCCCAGGCTGGACGTGCACTAATGGGGTGTGTGTGTGTGTGTGTGTCTTCTCTCCTAGATGACAGTATCTCCGCGGCCAGCGCGTCAGATGTGCAGGACCGGCTGTCGTCTCTGGAGCTGCGGGTGCAGCAGCAGGAGGACGAGCTGACTGTGATGAAGGCGGCGTTGGCCGACGTTCTCAGACGCCTCGCGCTGTCAGAGGACTCGGCCGCCAAGAAACAGCAGAGCACCAAAGGTAGGACAACGCGGAGTGTGTCTGCTCTATTGCAAAAGTGAACGTGGGCAGTTTCAGCAGCAGACAGAACATTTTTTTTTTTTTTTTTTTTTTTAATGCAGTCTGAAGTGTGGGTGTGTTTTTCAACAAAAATGCTGGAAAAGAACCAGACCATTATCTGTTTCCCACCATCATGCTCTGATTATGAGAGTGTGTTTGTGCATGTGCGTGCAACTTTGGAACTAAATTGGAATAAGTGTTTAATGCACTAATATCAAAACTGTCACTGTGGAAAACTTCACCTGGTGGGTGTGTGTGTGTGTGTGTGTGTGTGTGTGTGTGTGTGTTAGAATAAACACCCACTGTGTCAGCCAGCATGAACTTGTCTGATTAAATCATCTGTGATTAAAGCTCTAATCCAACGGAGTCATCATGTCCTGACACACTGTCCTGCATTGTCCTGCCGTTATTTCCACATTTCGACCCCTGTCTCCTCCAGCCCTCACTCACTCACTCACTCCATCAGTCACACACTCCATCAGTCACACACTCCCTCAGTCACACACAACCTCACTAGAGTTAAATAGATCGATAGATCGATGGGAAGATGGATAGCGATACATTTACAGTGCAAAGGTTTTAGGCAGGTATGAAAATATATAAAGCATGTTATCCGGGCAGAAAGGGTTTATTTGAAACAGCTGCCAAGGTAAACAGGCTTAAACAATTAGCTGAATTTACGAGGTACAGTACTGTAGATTCAATATCAACTGTACACCTCACTCTTCTTACCCTCTTTAGACAAAAAAAAAAAACCTACCATACCACTACTACCATACTTTCATTGTTAACGTTCAGGCTCTTAAACCACATTTAATCTCTTTTGAACGACTGTTAATGCAAAGAATAACACAAGCATTTTGCTTTTCTGACAATTGCCCTTTTTCAAAATGCATATTTCTTCTGGAGGTTTTTACTTTTGTGCAGAGACCTCTTAAATTGTCACTGAAACGTCCAGCACTGTTGGCTTTAATCTAGACGTCACTGATTTCCCAGTAATATATTTGCTTTTGTTCACACATGAGCCCTTCCAGTGGTTTCCAGCTATTGTCCTTCTGTTGTTTTCATCCCGATGCATTCGATGCCAACTTTACTGGGATTTGGACTATGGCTTGCACGCTTACACCCCCCCCACACTCCAGTAAAACTGTGTAAAAGACACCGTTTCTGCCTCTTTCTGTTAAATATAGATTTACGTGCTGATAAAGCTGGAAAGTAAAACCATCACATATTGACAGATTGAGATGAAAGGAGGAACAAATTGTGTGAATTTGGGGGAAATGGTCTTTCATGACCAACTCTCTGGCACTGTCTTAGCCTCTCGCTACCCCCTCCTTTCCCGTTCCCACTGCACTCTGTCCACCAGCAGCAGGAAGTGGGTGTGTGTGTGTGTGTGTGTGTGTGTGTGTCCCACCTATGGACTCTGGCGAACACTTTCATTGTAGCGTCATGCTTCAGAAACATTTCCCACCCATCCATGGCTCAGCTGACTATTGTGTGGACGTGAGGGAGAGAAAGTGAGTGGGAGTGTTTTGAAACTTTTGGACCGTTTTCCTTCTTACCAGAGAAGTTCTCTTCTTTCCCACTGAGGAAACAGATGGCAGTGGCTCTGAATCTGCAGTTTGGACTTCTTTCCTCAATCAGAAACGGATTTGAAACAAATATTCCAAGTGTTAGTACAGTGACCTCTTTATAGTCAAGCTAGAGGCTTTTTGGCCGTTCTTCACTCCAGCTTTACAGTGGATTAAAGTTCTGTGTGACTGGAAAAGAGGAAATGGGAGCAAGAACTGCATTAATTGTTAATTGAAGGGACCTGCTTCAAAGTCTAGAGAAGAACCACAGCCCTGGTAACTTGTCTGCTGACTCAAGCCTGAAGTATGAACTACCTGATCTCTGCTTGTGCCATCTCCAGACGAGTTCTCTCCCTCATTTTAGGGTTCAATGTTTTCTTTAGTGAGTGTTTTGTGAAACACTCATGATATCGTCACTGACCCGTTGCATGGTTCTTTAAAAAAGAAAAGAGAAATGTATTCCTGTTTTTGGTGGATTCATTGTAGTACAGTGTGTGAGATGGAAAACATTCATATTTTTTTGGCAATACTGGCTCCTCCTTCTCTATTCACACTTCAGATGTTGAAGAAATAAATGTCATGACATGAAATGTGTGTGTGTGTGTGTGTGTGTGTGTGTGTGTGTGTGTGTGGTGAAAATGTTTTTAATGTCTTTTGATAATCGTTCAATTCCTTATCAAGCCCCGTTAGTCTTCTCAATCTCCAGACCGCTCATTTCTTCCCCCACTCTCTCCCCCTAAATGTCAAGGCTGACTCACAGCTTCTATCATAATCCTTCCCTTTATCTCTTCCCTCTCTTTTGCTGTTAGAGACCTCTTTCTTTTCTCACTCTTTCCACTCCGTTCCAAATCCTTCTGTCAGCAGCTGCTATTAAGGCTGTTGAAGTGAACTTTTCTCTTTGGAGTGTCGAAGTGCTTCGTGTTTGTCGGAGTCGGATTTTGTCAGACTGCAATTAATACTTTTTCTGAAGCACTTTTAATAAGGTTACTCGCACCACTTGTCTTAAGCATCACTGCTGTCTGTCTGTACTCTATTACGGCATTTAACCTTCACAAAACCGGCTCCTGTGCTCTGCGCTGTGATCGCTCCGCAGCCTAAGGGGTCTTTCCCACAATGCTCTTTAAACTCTTTCCGAGTTACACTCGGTGCAACGAAGCTGGGGAGAGCACAGCCCCATTTCCTTTTTTCATGAACTGCCCTAGTGATAAAACGCCATCCGAGCTGACCCAGTCGATATCGAGAATGCCTCCTCTCTCCCGCTCTCCTCAGTAAAGGCAACGTAGAGTGTTTCAGAAGACCCACAGCTCCTGACGAAGGTGACCAGAATCCGAAAGTCCCTTTCAGATGTTTATTGGACGTCTGTGTCTGTTGCATTGTCCCCCATCACTGTCAAACGTATCTTCTCGTCACTAGGACGTGTTGACTAGGACGTGTTGATCCCCGGTTAAGGGAATGCAACCTGCTTCTTTTTTTAAAAGCTCGCTCTAGGTGGTCATGTCTTGTTAGAGTCGATGTGCTACATCTGGACAGTTTGTATTCAGAGGCCCGTTAAAGGCCCGTTAACATGTTTGTCTTGCTGCTGCAAAAGGCGGCCAACGTTTAGAGCTTCTAGACATGTCCCAGTATGAAGGGACTATTAAGGGAAGGTCTGGGATTCGAATCCCAGAACAGGAGGTTGCCCTGAGATACCCTTGAGCAAGGTACCGTCCCCCTCACTGCTCCCTAGGCACTTTAAATAGCCGCCCCCCTGCTGCATGTGTTTGTGTGGGTGAAAAGCAGAGGCTGCATTTTGTTGCGGTTCACTCTGTGCTGTTTCACAAAGCAAATTAGTCACTTTCACTTCACGTTTTAAAATACACTTCAACATCTAACTACAACAACAGAAAAGGGTGGTGATGAATTTTATTTTTTTGACAGGAAGCCTTTATATAGTCAGTTTGTCAGTTGCAGTAAACATCTTTCATTGGTGTCATGACGCCTTACAAACCCTTCCCTACAGTAAAGTTTTAGCTTGTATTTACATTCACAGATAAACTATTTTGTGTGCTTGAAATTTATTTGTAATTATTTTCTTCTTTTTTACACTTTGCAAATTGCAGCATGAATGATGAGATCCTGAAAACTAGTTAAAGAGCATCAAATTCACATCCTGATCCTGCACCCAAGTGGAACTTCTTTCCTGAACAATCACAAGTAGCATCATGGCTTTAAAGATCTACACCACTGAGCTCGACTTGAGTGTTCCTGCAACTGAATCACAGCCGAGATGCTCTTGATAGAAGTGTGCTCCATGTCATATGTTGCTTAAATATTGATGTGTTAATTTGTGAGTCAGTGGGTTCATTAAGTCTTTTCAACTATCTACAGTAGTAAAGGACTTTTAGATGGAAGTATAACATTTTTACTTGAACAGCACTTGCAGGTAAAAGCAAAGCTGCTTTAAAGACAAAGAAATTAAACCTTTATTCCTTTTGTATTTAATCTACAGAAAGGTAAGGACGCTGGAGTGAAGTGAAAGCAACTATTTGTCATTGTGAAACACCGCACAGCACACAACAAAACTCAACCTCTGCTTTTCACCCATACACACTGTGCAGCAGGGGACAGCTATATGCAATAGTCGGGGAGCAGTGAAGGGGACGGTACCTTGCTCAAGGGCACCTCAGGGCAACTTAATGGTCTGGGATCCGAACCCATGACCTGATCCTGGGGTCTGGTCCTTAACCACTAGGCCAGCGCTGCCCCTCATATGCTGTACTCGTACCTAAAATCCTTACGTCTTGATTTCCTGTAAATATAAATTGAACACAGAAAAATAATCAGAAACACTGAATTTTCTGAAAGTTGCTCATGAAATGTTTGAACACTCATTGGTCCTCACCATTCTGACGTTTTCCGTAAAGAAAAAAAGCCTTTCAAGCCCCAATACATGCGCACACACAAAAGTAAAAGTGACTGTTGTTGTTCTTGTGAGCACACAGCACAGCGCACAGTGAACCACAACGAAATTACACCTCTGCGTTTAAACCACACACTCACACACATGCAGGAGGCAGCTATCGAAAGTGCCCAGGGAGCAGTGATGGGGGCGGTACCTTGCTCAAGGGGACTTCAAGGCAACCTACTGGTCTAGGCCATGACCTTCTGATCCTGGGGCCAACTCCCTAACCACTAGGCCAGCGCTGCCCCCTTTGCACACACAAGCGCACACACATGCATACATATATCTCTGTCTGATGAAGCGGCCCTTTGTTGTTGTTGGTGGGGAGCTAATGAAGCATTAAACTGGGCCATGTGGCTCTGACTTCAGATCCCCCACCATAATCCAAGTACCACACACACACACATCCCCTCAGGATGAAATCATTAATCAAGCCTATTTCACAAACATTTCAGGCCACAGTAATAGAATGATTGGACAGGTCATTGCCATGGTTCAAAGAAAATAACCCGTATGAGAGTGACCAGTGCCCCATGCAATTAAATCAGACCTTTACACGTATTGCTTTGCTGTGGAACTTCAAATAGGCTGGCTGATGCAAACTGCTGCAAGGACATCAAAGTTTAGCATAGGGTGCAGTGTTAATTTTAGACTCTCTCATTAGTGCTTAAAGGGTGAATCACTGCTAACCGAGAAGCTCCTGTACAGTGACCGCACATAAAGAAATAAAAAATCCTAAAACTCAACAGTAAACCTTCAGAACATCCTACTATATATTGTAGATCTTTTTGCATGAACATTTACGAACAACCTTGGGATACAGTGTAGTTTTTGTCATTTTGAAGGAGAGGCACCTTCAGCCTGATCTACGTTTGTAAGTCCGAGGATCAGGTTTCAGACCTCAGAAAAAATAGTTCCAGTTCTCAGGGGAACCGTGTTTCCTTTCTTACACATTCGCATATCTGTGAAAACGGCTTTAGAAGGTACTGCCTCAAACATCGCAGCCACGCGGTCTGCCAGGCCTGGTAGAGTTAATTCCACTCTTTCTGCTGAGGAGCACATCTGAGGAGGTTCTCTTTACAGATTACGTGTCCTAATGAATCATATGTTATGAAATTCTGAAAATATTCTGTGTTGTTTCCCCACACTATGAACTATGATTTGGACATGGCTATGAAATTCATGCCATTTGTTACATTTTTGATTATGGTAATCACATTGTGGACTAATCAAGGTTTTTTTTTTTTTTTTTTTTGTATACTCAAAGTACCACTTCAGCATGTTTTTCATCATACTTGTTTCCTCTTTTTAGCTCCACCTTGTTATTTACAAATAGCACTCAGTTGCTAAGCAGATTCACAGAGAATGAGAATTTGAATGGATTTTTAAGGAATTTTAATAGATTGTTTTATTTAAGAGTTTAAAGTGCAGCGGTGGCCTAGGTTTTATGGACTAGGCCCCAGGATCAGAAGATTGCGGGTTCTTACCAGTGGGTTGCCCTTGAGCAAGGTACCTTCCCCATCACTGCTCCCCGGGCACTTTCAATAGCTGCCCCCTGCTGCACGTGTGTGTACGGGTTAAATGCAGAGGCTGCGTTTTATTGTGGTTGACTGTGTTTGTGCCGTGTTTCACAATGACAAGTTGTCACTTTCACTTCGAATGAATAATCATGACCTGTATGTATTCCATATGAAGAGAGTTGTTCAGCAGCAGTGCTGATTTTGGTGCTGAAATTAGCAGTTGTATTTTTAATTGCTACGTGTGCTTATTACACAGAACGGACAGCAGTGACTTGTCGTTTAAAATCATTTGTATTTAGCTGGTTTAAATATTGAATTTAGAAGTTTTGGATGTAAAAACTTTATTTCTCTTGTAAATAATTAATTATTACTAATTTTGCATACCAAGGTTAACCCTTTACCACATAGAGGGCTATTGCTGAATATATATCCATTAGATAGTTAGGATTGCTGATCTTTGCCATGTGTGTGTTTATGGGTTCCTATTCCTCGGTGTTATCAGAGGTGACTCTTCTGGTTTGTTTGCACATTAGCCATCTTGTTGTTTTTCTTCAAGGAGTGGTAGGGCTCTACTTAAGTAGTCCAACTTGTCTGGCCTAATCCTTTCCTCTTTGATCCAATTACCTTGTCTGTATCCTGTCCTTGTTAAGCCATCCTTTATACTGTCTTCATTTCCCCCCCCTCCTATCTGCCCTCCTCATCTCCATGTGTAAATCACATTACATGAATGTCCTCATTTATCCTTCCTCCTTTTTTGCTTCTCCTCTTTTACCCTCTCTGTCCATCCAGTGACTCAGGGTTCAAGAAGTCATGCATGTTGAGCAATGATTTTACCATCAAGATTTGATTGAGTTTGTAATCTCATAAACCTTGAATGCCTTAAATGAATATTGATATCCCTTGTTCATTAACGGCTCATGATTCTGTTGCACAGGCCAGGCCCCACTGCGAGAGGCTTTCTCCATGTCCTGTATTGCTAACGGCAGCTCCAGCGGTCGCAAGTCTCACCGGGACAGCTCCATGGTGTCTGTAGCCAGGAAAGAGACACTGTCCTCCGCAGCCAAGAGGTAATACACACTCACATGCACACACAGCCATTCAAAGAAACGAATATATAGGACTTTTTTCAAAGCTTTCAATGATTCACTTTAAAATATCTCTCTCTGACAAAGCTTTTAATTTTGTCTGGGTGTTGACAGGCAAGTCTGATGGGTATTTAAGCAACTGTCAAAGTGTATAAGCTCCTGTCAAAAAGCAGCATTCCTCACCTATTTGTTGAGGTATTGCCATTTGTACTGAACTCGCAATTGCACAAAACCTGGTAAAGTGACCTCTGGAAGCCCTGTTTCTTTTTTGTCATGATGTTTGCTATTGCTGCGCTGGATTATATGGGTTGAATGGCGGAATTAAATTGAGTGTGCATTTATGTGTTTTGGAAAGTTGCTGTCTCATATTGAATATTCATTACTTGGTGTTATTTGTTTAAATGTTTATCCATTTGATCTCCTCTTTGACCATTTATTTTGTCCTGTGAACTGCTCTGTCCCTGGTTAATGGGTTGTTGTTCTGCAGTGGTGGAGAGAAGAAAAAAGACAAGCCTCCGATGGAGGGGATCAAGGAGAAGGAGGAGCCACCACAGGCTAACGATAAACCTCCTTCAACACCCAGCACCCCCCAGGCACCATCCCCCTCCAGCCCCCTTCCCCACACCCCCTACAACCCCAGAGACCGGCCCCGGAGAGCAAGGGGCCCTCCCCAGCCAAAAGGTTCCTCCCAACATCCAATTATGCAGCGCCCTGCAATGCTCTGGCAAACTTCTCACATTGCTCTTTACCTGCAGCTAAAGGGCAGGACTGCCATGCTTCCCATTTTAGTACCTTCTCATTTCTTCCCACCCATATTAAGTTGCTTTGATACAATGCTCATAATGCAAACTCTCTCAAACAAAGCGCTTCATAACGTGTCCGAGATCAGAGTTAACGCCCAACATAGATCTCTCCGATGAAGAAATGAGACACAGGTATGGATCAAGTAAGCTTTAAGGATAATGTTCCTACAGAAGAAAACAAGTTTGATGCAAGACTTAAGCCTTAAAGGAGCTGCAACATGCTCTCATTTTGCTCATTCCAAAACCTACAGCAGATTTCGGATTTGAATAAATAGTTCACTGATCTTCAACCAGTTTTGGTCTGTTTGGATCAGTCCACCCAAAGAAGGAGGTGTAATTGAAAGCAGATGTCCATTCTGTTCTCATCTGCAAGCAAGCATAAGGCCTCCTGATATATATTGTTAAGCTCAAACGTGCCACTACCCGTGGACTGCAATCAGGCTTATGCATTAGTTCAAGTGTGCTTTGACACCACAAATAATCATTTTAGACTCTTCTTAGTAAGCTCAGAGGCAGTTTGCTGAGATATTCTTATTAGCCATGCAAGCTGTCAAACCCAATTCGCCTAAGAGGAAGAGCAAACCAATTAGCCCTTTCCTTCAAATCTGAAGCATGGTTGTTAGGCCGTGCGAGGAGAAAATTATTAGTCAAGGCTCAGCCATAGCCAAGAGAATTAGCCAGACAAAGCATCTGCAAACAATTGCATTAGTATGAGCACATAGATGATGAGTGTTTCGCTCTCACTAATGTAAGTGGATCGCTACTACAAGGCTGACTGGTTTCAGGAAAGTGCTGGAAGACCTGATGGTGACCATTTGGGCTTGCAGAAGGGCCCAAGTGCTGAAGATGCATTTAAAACATTCATTTCTATTTAGTTCCCCTGAATGCATTAGAAAATGCATTATTGGCTGGAAGATTGTTTCCCAAGCGAGTGCTTGTTTGAGTGATGTCCCACTGGTGACTCTGCTATCTTTACTAGAGAAAGCTTCCATTATTACCTGTTAAGTCACAAGAACTTGTAGCAATGCAGCCATGTTATAGACTTTTAAGCAGGGCTGGAAGAATATAGGAGCGCTGCATTTCAGTGAAAGTATTTAATAATATCGATTTCCAGCAAACTATTAACTAAAGTGGAAGTTTGAAGCCAAAATATGCGTGAATGTCAAACAGCGTCCTAATTAATTAAATATAAGTTAAAAAACAGTGTGTGGCATGGTAGAGTGCTCTTCCTCCCTTAGCCAAATTAAACTCACTACTGACATGAATTTGGTTTGATGTTTAAAATAAAAGCAGGACTTTTGTAGAACCCAACAAGAACCCTACTGATCCTTGGAAACCTAGTTGAATTATAGCGCTCTAATTCGATCCTCTATAGTTTAGTCATGCTGCAGTAAGGTATAAATCCTCTTCTCTTTTTTGTGGCCTTTTTATGTGTTCATGGGAAGATTTCTGCTCTGTGCAAACTGGGGCTGCTCCTCTTCTGCTCCGCTGTTGCCCGGTGACAGTGGCTAGGGGCTTTGTAAGAAGGAAAGCCCTGCTCGGGATCATTAACAGACTCTTTCTGGGTGTGTGGTGTGTGTGCATTTGTGCATGTGCAAGGGAATCACTCATCATGCTTGCTCTCTAACCTTCAGTACAACTTCACTTTCAAATGATTTTAGACTATTATTATATTTTTAAATTGGGGAAGGAACATAGCCAGAATAAAAAAAATAAATAAAATGAAAAGCAAAAACTATGACCGTATCCGGTGA
The DNA here is from genome assembly GCA_017165825.1 of Hepsetus odoe. Lineage (NCBI taxonomy): Eukaryota > Metazoa > Chordata > Actinopteri > Characiformes > Hepsetidae > Hepsetus > Hepsetus odoe. The sequence goes on from CM029367.1 coordinate 12,970,484, forward strand.
AAGCGCATATAAAACTAGAGTCTGTAAATGGTTCATACAGACCGTTCACATTTAGACGTATTGGATGGAGATCCCTGTGATGGATGATTCCGAGCACACATGTATTTCCAACCTATTAATATTTTCTCCTTACCTACAGCTACGCTTGAGGATTGCCCTCTTCCTTACCCCTTTCTTCTTATTTTTATAAATCATTTTGGCTTTTTTACTTGTTTGTGATTTCACTGCCCTGTACTTTTGCTTATTTTGTTTACCTTTCTACTGTTTGGTCTGGCATAGACCATGACATGAGTTTAACGTATCAACTGACCTGCCTGAATACTAACAACTGAGTGCGGTGTGCTTTCTCTTATGAGCCTAGACTACTGCATGCATGGACCCTTTCTGGGGGCATGTGTACAGACATCACTGTGTCTCTCATGATGAAGGCACAGTTTTGCTTTTTTTCAGGTTTGAGATTAATCAAAAGGTGGGAGAAGCATGCGCATATGGAGGAATGCATTAGTCCAGAAACTTTATGATATACAGAGCTTTAAATAAAGTCTATAAGTGATGGATTAAATAGGTCTTTTAATTCTTTGGATTGACGTTGGTTCTCATGCAGTCCTCCAGTCTCATGTCTCTCCAGTGAATCCTAACTCTTTTCTCTCATCTTTCCAACCTGTGATCAGTAAATCAGAGTGTCTTATTCCCCTTGTTTTCCCACTAATAGGACACTGGTGTGCTTTTCATTGTCAGCAGGGGCCACAGTATGAAGAGGGGTGGAGGAATGGAGCGCTCTCAGAGCAGCACATGGGACAGCGGGGAGGAAAGCAGGAACAAGCTGGTCAAAGCTGCCTCCACCTCCAAACTGCTGGCCAAAGTTGTGAAGAATGCAGAGAAGTTAGTAATACAATGAAAACTCCGTCAGTTTCCAAAAACTTTCATAATTTCTCCTTTTTTAAAAATCTGCCTTTTCTGTTCTTAGGCACAGAGATCCAGTTATCAGCCAAGGTAAAGATTATTTTCTTTCTTTACTCGTACTGACCCCTCCTCCCTGGCCCTACCCGTCTTATAATAACTGTCGTCAGTCTAGTGGTTGTCATCATTTATAGCTGTGCTCTTCCTGGTCTGTATCATCCTGTGTTTGTTTTGAAAGCTTTTATTTCTGTCCCATAACCAGCCAAAATGTCAACTCGTGAGAAAAACAATCAAGGTGAGTTCTCCCACCCTGCAGGGCAGAGGCAGCCGTCAAATCGAGCTTATGTTCACCGTCTTCTGCTTCTGGCTGTGCTAAATGCACCTGTTGCTGAGTTTCCTCATGAAATAAATTTAAACTTTTGGTGTTGCTATCAATAATGTGCTACCCAAAAATGATTTGAGCACATCTCTCCTAGTAGCCTGTTGATCAAGGAGAAAGATCAACGAGACCCCCCCGTTTGTTTTTTTCTGTTTTTCTTCCTTGGCATGGTTCAGTACAATTTCTCTGCCTCCACATCTTTCTTTGGTGAATAGACTGTAAGTGGATTTCCTTCTAGACGGTCGGTGCTAATGGAAGACAAACACTTCCCGTGCAAATATCCTTTTAAAATAGTTCATCAGTTCTTTAAGAAGTTTGTTAACCACTGGAAGCTGATTCGTTAAAGAACACAAGGGTCCTGGCTGACTGACCAAGCCCGTAAGCTCCTTATACAGAGCTCTCTGAGGTATCACTCAAAGCAAACTGCTTACTACTGTTTGCATAATTGTTAGTTAGGCTGGAGGTTTTGCTAATTTCAGTGGATTCAAAGAAAGTCAGCATCAGTTTGAGAAAATGACAGTAGAGTAGCAGCACTATCAGCCCAAGAAGGAAGAACATTCACAAAACAGAAAGAAATAAGAGGGAAGAGAAACCCATCAAACACACTGACGCTCACACAGCCTCACTCTTCCTCCTTCCTCAGTCTGTCATCTCGTTCTCTATCCTCATGCTTCTGCCTTCCTGTATTTTAAATCTCTGCCTAGTTTGGGTATTCGACTCGCTGCTTTCGCCCTTCTGCACAGCACTTAATTTTTCTGCCTCTTTTGACTTGCTTGGATTTTTAGAATGAACTCAAAGCATGCAAACTTAACCAACTTTCTCTGCAGTATAATTTAGAGACTGTTTAATGCACTAGTTGGAAAAGGAAAGCAGTTTAAACTTATGAATGTTGTGTTCAGGATATGTTTAGTGCAATCATGCTGTCCTCGAGTATAAAACCAGTTTAAAAAAAAAATAGTAAAGCTGTTGGTGCATCACTTTATTAATTGCACAAGTGTAAGGGCCACCCTGACTTCTCACCTTTCCACAGAGGGAGACTACATTAAAATGTTCATGCGAGGAAGACCCATCACCATGTTCATCCCGTCCGACGTAGAGAACTATGATGACGTGAGAACGGAGCTTCCCTCAGAGAGACTCAAACTGGAGTGGGTGTATCCTTTCTGGATTTATTGCCCCTTGTTTTGCAGGAATTCTTTTCTTCCACTGCCTACCATACGTAGTTTCATGGTAGTGTTCATTGTAGTTCAGTTTATTTTGCTGTGTCGCATTTTTCCCTTGACTCCGTCGGACAGGTACGGCTATAGAGGGCGAGATTGCCGGGCAAACGTGTATCTGTTGCCTACAGGAGAAATTGTCTACTTTATTGCCTCAGTGGTCGTGCTTTTCAACTACGATGAGCGGACACAGCGTCACTACTTAGGACATACGGACTGTGTTAAATGGTGAGTTTAATCAAAAAAAAATAAAAAAAACTCCAGCGTGCTGGAGGGCTTAGTGATTAGAGATTAGGCCTCATAATTGGAATGTCCCAGACCAAAGATTGCCCTTAGTTACTCTTGAGCAAGGTGCGGTCCCCATCACTGCTCCTTTGGTGCTGCATATAGCTGTCCTCTGCTGCACGGTGTGTTAGGGTTAAAGGCAGAGAAGCATTTTGTTGTGGTGCACTGTTGTGCTGTTTCACAATGAAAAATGGTCACAATCACTTCAAGTTTCAGTTCCAAGAGATTTATACATCAATCACATCAACAAAAACACTTGAGGGTATGTAAGAACTTTGTTGGTCTTGTGCATCTCAGTGCTCCTTTGGTGTGGCTTTTGTGATGATGTGGTACCCGAGAAAGGATTAAGCACATTATGGCCTCTCCTAGTAGCCTGTTGTTAAGATCAACAAACCCCCCAGCTTTTTTCACTTTATCTGAATCGTGATTAAAAAGTTTTAAAATAATAAAAATGGTCATTTAAAAAAAAAAAGTAAAGTGAGGAGAAATGCAGACCATAATCTCTTCAAGAACGTTTGATCATTGATGTCTGAACCAAAGCAAACCCTCAGGTCCTTTTGGGTCTTGACAAATATTTTAACGTGCATTTACATGTACGCACAAGTGCGCCGAACCAGATGGAAAGAGAGTGGAATGTAATACACGAGTAGTTTGATGGCTTTCTGTGACTGTCAAGCATTTGCCAGCTGAACTCTGTCACTTTCGCAGCAGCAGAAAGGCACGCAGTGTAATATGGAAAAGAGATGAAAATGACTGCCATTAAAAACACAGGCTGTTTAGGTTGTAGCGCTGCAGCAGTGATCTCTTCTCATCCTCAGTGCAGGTGGTGCTGTTGAGGAGATAATTGCCAGGCTTCTCAACTCACCTAGTGGGTGGTCTAAAGCTGTCTTAACTTATTAAGTAATAGCTCTGTATATAAATCAGAACAGCTCACAAGAATGTCTTAGCACACTCTGTAAGGCCACTGACTCTGTTCACTCATCAAGGTATTTTATTAGTTTGATGTTCTTGCATGTACCTGCCATGTGATTTATTATTATTTTTAAATGCGTTCCTCGTCTCTACCAGCCTCGCTGTTCATCCAGATAAGATCCGCATTGCCACGGGTCAGATCGCAGGAGTGGACAAAGATGGCAGGGTAACACACACGCACACACACACACACACACACAAACACTAAGCTGTAATCTCTATATCAAATTGTAGTGTTTAACAATACATGTAGTGTTCATTTTGAAATCTTTCCTTACACCTATTTGCATATCTTCTCAAGGACGTTGTTTTTCGTTTTTTACACTAATGTGTGGTGTTTTGTGCTTATTTCCCATGACCAGCCAACAAGATCTGAACCCACTGTATTATAAAGGCAGATTATACATTATAAAAGCACATAATTATAGCAAATAAGGCTTGCAGCTCAATTGTATGCCTCAAACCACTGCAAGATCTTTCTCCCTCGTATTTGTTAGTCAATACAGTGGAAACATGCAGTTACAGTTCTGTGTAATCCTAACCTGAAACTAAAAACCTGGACGTGACAGTGATTAATGCCACCACCACCCCTTTCTCTGTTTCATGTCTCTCTGTCTCAATTTCTCACTCTCTCTCTCTGTCTCTCTCTCTCTCTCTCCCTCCCTCCAGCCGCTGCAGCCCCATGTAAGAGTCTGGGACTCTGTCACTCTCACCACCCTTCAGATCATTGGCCTGGGAACCTTTGAGAGAGGAGTGGGATCCCTTGCTTTCTCTAAAGCTGTGAGTCTTTGGTTCCTGACCTCCTCTTTAGTGCGCTTATGAGCAATCAGAGTTGACATTAGATCTGAAATAAAGGTCTTCATTTGGTTCTGTTTTTGGGATGTTCTCTTGCTCTACACCTGTTGGTGTGGGTAAACTAAGGCTTGTAGGACGTGCAGGCGTGTAAATCTTTCTTTTCATCTGCGTTCTTGCTACAGCAAGGATACACACACACACAAACACACACACACACACAAACACACACACACACTCACTCTCTCTTTTTGTGAAGAAATATTGTGAGTTAGACGTTACAACTCTTGGCAGGATGCTAAAAAGCTACACATTTTTGCCAGTGCCTTTTGTAATTCACTTCTTGACTTAACTTCTTGACTTTTGTGACAAATCAAACCAGTAGGTATGCAGCACACTGCTCCACCTGGTGTGTGTTCACTGGCGGTGTGTCTACGATGGGTTAAACGCTGAGGATGCATTACAAACTGCTAATTAATTAAAAGTATCAGAACCCACAGTGCATCACAGTTTGGGCTTTTCCTGCTTACAATACATCCAACACAGTATTTTTTTCTTATTGATTATGAAGTTCAGTGAAATGACTAAATGCATGTTATAATGACGTAAATGAGATATTTTTACAAAGAAAAAAAATTTTTACACATTTTATAAATATTTCTTTCAGTAATTATCATTTAGCTAATTGATTTCATGATATGGTTTTATGCTGTTCTCTAGCTTTAGGCATTTTTCTTTCTTGCTATTTTCTTATTTACTATTTAATTTAGAATTTATTTATTATTTAATGGATTATTCATTTGAATATTTTGTAAATCTTGCTGCTGCTGCTTGCTGTGTGTGTGAGGGTGAAAAGCAGAGGTTGCATTTCATTGTTTCACTGTTTCACAATGACAAATAGTGACTTTAACTTGACTTGAGTTTCTGCTTTGAGTCAAACCCTGTAGTTTAACAAGGGTTGTCTATCAAACCCATCGATGTCCTTTCTTTTATTCGTTCGTCTCTGATTTGGTTCTGCAGTGCTGCCCCTCAGAAAAAGATTCATTTGCTGACCCTGCGATATCCTCATGAGGGCTTGCACTTTTCCAACTGTATATAGCTTCTTTCCTCTCTCCATCATCTCTCAGAAAACCAGTGTTTGAAGAATGAAGAGAATATCGCATTAAAGTGTCAGATAACATCTTTCCCATCATCTTTGTTTACATTCTTTTTGACCCTTGGCAAACTGAAAAAGTTTCATGAACAGTATCTTCTTGCTTTGGAGAAAAGCTTGTTTTGTTTTTGATATAAATTTAAGTCCTGGTTTGCTTTTCACTTCACGGTGGTAAAGCACTGCAGCGTTCACTGATTTAAATTATGTTGATTCAAACCATTTTAACCAGTGCGCTGAAACTGTCAGTAGATGTGCAAACATTCCCAGCAGTGACAAGCTTGTGGGTTCATGAGTCTTGCTTTTTGGCAGGTTTTTAGTACAGCTCAGGGAGTGTGAAGTACAACGCTGACTGCCACTGTTGCTGTGATTTGTGTGTGTTCAGGACTCGGGCACCCACCTCAGCGTGATTGACGATTCCAATGAGCACATGCTGACAGTGTGGGACTGGCAGAAGAAGTCCAAAATTGCTGAAATTAAGGTATGAAGATGTACACTTTCTGTATAGTAGTGTGCACCCTAAAGCAATATATAGCAAAAACAGAACAGGATGGTACAAAGGTAAAAACCTGTCCTTATTCTTTTCAGAACACACCCTTTTCTGTGTTCGCAAATTACTTTTTCATTGTTTTTTCCTTCCTTCACCCCCACCCAGTCCATATTTACTCTGTTCTGTTTAGTGCTGTGTTTAATGTGCATCTCTCTCTCTCTCTCTCTCTCTCTCAGACAACCAATGAGGTGGTACTAGCAGTTGAGTTCCACCCCACTGATGCCAACACCATTGTCACCTGCGGCAAGTCGCACATCTTTTTCTGGACATGGAGTGGCAACTCTCTTGCGCGCAAACAGGGCATCTTTGGGGTAAGGACACAGTCATGCGCATCTTACATACTTGCTGAGTTTCGTGCCAAACTGAATGTTTTTAAGGACCAATATCCCTGGTATGGAAAGTGCTGCCAGAGTTGTTGCATCTTTAAAAATACCCAGTCACAAGACTTGTCTCAGAAAGAAAAAATGAAACCATATTTATTGAACTGGTAACTGCAGTAACAGTAACTGCACTCTGACCCTCTCTCTCGGTGTGGTTCCTAGAAATATGAGAAGCCCAAGTTTGTCCAATGCTTGGCTTTTCTTAATAATGGTGACATCCTGACTGGAGACTCAGGAGGTGTCCTGCTAATCTGGACCCGCAGCACAGTGGAACCAGCTCCAGGCAAAGGACCTAAAGGTAGATGGCAATGGCCCCCTACTACCCTCTCATGCCCTCTCACCCAAAACACTCCCCCCCACATTGTCTCCTCCTTAGCACATTTTCTCTCTCTCTCTCTCTCTCTCTCTCTCTCTCTCTCTCTCTCTGATTCACACTCGCACAGCCCGTTGGTAATTTCCTCCTGTGTTCTCTGCTTTTCTATGAGAAATTTGAAGAACAGAGCAACTGTAACAACCGAAGCACTGAAGGCATGTAATTGTGAAAATGTTGGCTTATCTGTTCTTTATGAAGTGGTGCTGCTTTTCAGTGGTATGTTATAGAAGGAACTGGTTTGGCAGAGCAGGTGTTTTGAAGCCGGCTGCCAGCTCTTAAGTATTTATCAGCTGTTTTGCTCCTGCATTGCGGTCCAGCAGTGCAAGAGCAAAACAGCAAAACAGCACAGTGCCCCCTACAGGACCAGAGTTCTACCTGCAGTGACTTTAAATGATGTTCAATCATAATAATAAACTGTTCAGTTAGTCGAAGTGATTCGGTGTGAAAATGATTTCATTAAAGCAAAGTAGTGTAGCTGTCTTCCTGATTAAAGATTTTCTATTGGAGTGTTTATGATCTATGCTTAACCTGAGCCGCTTATCTTAAGTGGGGTTGCAGGGCAATGTTGCATCCAGTGCGAGGGCTTGTTGGGCAAAAGGCGTAGAAGTGAAGTGAAGTGACTATTTGTCACAGGACACAAGGAACCATAACGAGAAGCTTGCTCTGCATTTCACCCACACACACACGCAGAAGGGAGCAGCTATTTAAAGCACCTAGGGAGCAGTGATGGGCATGGTACTTTGCTCAAGGGAACCTCAGGGCACCTACTGGTCTGGGATTCAAACCCATGGCCTTTCAACCCTGGGTCCTAGTCCTTAACCACTAGGCCACTGCTGCCCAAGCACTAGATACAAAAATAAGCATGTACCTAGTGGGCAATTTAGCATCTCCAGTTCACCTGACATGCTTGTCTTTGGACTGTGGGAGGAAACTAGAGCAACCGGAGGAGACCCAGACCCTCCCAGAGAACTGAACCCAGAACCTTCTCGATGTAATCAGGGTGGCGGTGGTCTAGTGTTAGGATACTTGCCTATGGACCTATGGCTCAAGAGGTCCCAGGTTTGAATCCCACCTCTGGGACTACCACCGTTGGGTCCCTGAGCAAGACCCTTAACCCTGAACTGCTCCAGGGGGACTGTCCCTGTAATCAGGACATGGAAGTCGATCTGGATAAGAGCGTCTGCTAAATGCCGTAAATGTAAACGTAATGAGACATCGCTACGGCTTTTTTTTTTTTTTCCATATTTTTTTAAAAATATGAATTTCACAAGCGAGACGTTACCAGCAATGCTGATGGCAAAAGTGCTGACAAAGTATCAGAGCAGCCAGCAATGAGACAGAACATTTTATTTATTTACATTACATCCTAATCGCTTATCCAGAGCAACTTCCACGTCCTAATTATAGGGACAGTCCCCCCTGCAGCAGCTCAGGGTTAAGGGTCTTGCTCAGGGACCAAGTGGTGGTAGTGCTAGAGGTAGGGTTTGAACCTGGGACCTCTTGATCCAGAGGCAAGTACCCTACCACTAGACCACCGCCACATTATTTAAGTCCTTGGGGTTTTCATTCTTGAAAAGCTCCTGCAACGTGAATGTCTACTGTCTAAACTCGCAGTTCCACTGGTGGAATTCTCCCTCTGTCCCTCTGTATCTGCCTGCGTGTTAGAGTGCATGTTAAAGCAGTGTTAGGCTTCATTACATGTTTAATATCAAATGGATGCATATTAAAAAAAAAGACTACATTAGATTTTATTGGGGATTTTTTTTGAAAGATTAAAATGTAGAGCAGAAAAGCAGAGACACCAGTCACGTGTGCTTTTTATATCATGCACTCCACTGAAGTCGCAGCACACAGCAGTCATTAAAGCACTTCACATTCACTTTAAGAGGGGTGTGGAGGGGCTGGAGGGGCTGGGGGCACCTCTTTGCCTTTTCTCCCATGGTGCCTTTTATCCTGCCTCAGTCTTTGGACAGCTGCTGTAGTGTGTGTGTGTGTGTGTGTGTGCTTGTGTGTGTACGTGTGTTCCGCCACACTGAATATCATGGTCAGGTCTTTCCTCTGCTTTGCTAGTGTGTTACCAGCAAAAGGCTTCAGTATTGTTACACAGGGGTAGTGTTAATCAGGAAGAATGTTGAGAATGCAGCTTTGCAGACACACAGTGACTCTCCCTCTCTACTCCCTCACAGAACCCCACTGGCAGCGTTCAGAGCTAGGAGCATGTCAGTGCCAAACCACATTAGCCATGAAAAGTATTTGTGGTATTCTCTTCCCAGAAATCACCGTCTGAGCAGTCTCCATCATTTTTTTTTTCCTGCTTTTTTCTCCACTCCTTCACTGATTTCTCTCTGTGCAAGCTGCTTTTCTCATTGTCAGCCTGCATTTCAGCTACCTCTCATCTGCCTCACCAGTTCCATTTACCATTTCTTCCGAAGACAATGCTACAATGCTCTGAAAACGTGTTGCCCCTTTACGAACGCGTCTCTCTCATAACACATTGTAGTGTCCAGCTTTTCTTTCAGACCAAAATTAAAACATGTCAGCTACCTGAGAAAGACTGTTAATATATTCTCTCTCTCTCTCTCTCTCCTTTCATCTCCTTCCCTCCATCCTCTATTTCTCCCTCTTTCTCTCTTTCCTGCTCTCTCTCCGTCTCCGCTCACTTCCCATAGGGGCCTTTCAGATCACTCGTCAGATCAAGGCCCATGACGGCAGTGTGTTCACACTGTGTCAGATGAGGAATGGCACACTGTTGACTGGAGGAGGCAAAGACCACAAGATCATTCTGTGGGACCATGACCTCAACCCAGAGAGAGACATAGAGGTGGGACATTAACCCCCAAGCACAGGCACAGATGAAAATCATATACTGAGTGATTCATTTCTGAAAGACCAGTTCACGGATCACACAACAAGCACACACTAACTCATATAAACATCTAAAGGAAGGGATCTGTAATTATTAAACCCCTGTCTTTCACAACACGTTTACACCATAATGATATAGAAATAAAACATATAGCCTTCTGCTCTGCTCTTCGCTCTGTTTATTCTAGATTTAGCTTTGAAAGCAAACAACTCATCTATGAGCAGCAAGAAATGCAGTCTTTGTTGCCGACTGTTTGCTGACACTCGTCACTCTTTTCCAGGTTCCCGATCAGTACGGAACCATCCGAGCTGTGGCCGAGGGGAAAGGGGAACAGTTCCTGGTGGGCACATCACGCAACTTCATCCTGAGGGGAACCTTTAATGATGGCTTTCAAGTAGAAGTGCAGGTAAGACTGCTCTCCTCATACATGTCAATAAGGCAGAGCACATTTTGATCAGCAGAACGTTTTCTGCAGATGTGAAATCTCAGGAAATCTCGGCAGTATTTGTGCTCATCATGAGTTTGATGTTGAAATATAATGGAAGATTTCAGATTTTTTGGCTTTTTAATCCAAACACATGAACCCAGAGGGTACCAGGCCTTTTGTTTTCTTTTGCCACAGTAAAATATTTCACATTTAGTCTTTAGAAATATTAGACGCTTAACGAATACATTAAATATGTATGGGCAGAGGTGGCCTAGTGATTAGGGAGTTGCCCAGGATCGGAAGATTGTGGGTTTGATTCCCTCACCAATAGGTTGCCCTGAGGTACCCTTGAGCAAGGTACCATCCCTGTCACTGCTCCCTGGGCACTTTCAATAGCTGCCCCCTGCTGCACGTGTGCGTATGGATGAAACGCAGAGGTTGAATTTCGTTGTGTTGTGCTGTGCTGCGTTTCACAATGAGAAGGGTAGTCACTTTCAAGTTCACTTTTTCACTTAATATACAATTACTTGTCATTATCTTTATGGATTGTGAACGCTGCCATAAGTCCATGGATCGATGATGACCCCAGTTGTGTCATTTCCGGTCAGGAGCCTAGTAAAGCAAATTGGTTTTGATTTTCCAAAGTGTTCTGGCCACCATTTAACCTGTGCAGATCTTCTCCAGCCTTCTGTCCCAGTGTAAACAGACAGGAGAAAGCATTCCACACACTCTTTCAACACTAGCCAACTCCTGCTATTGCCTTCCTGTTCTACAATAGGAGTTGCTTTGTGTGTGTTTATGTATACATACTGATATTTTAACTCCCTCTCGTTTAGCATGCCCACACAGGACACCGTGCTGTCAAGTTACATAAGCCACCCGTTTAGTTTTCTCGTAGACTGCTTTCACAGTGGGTCTTGCCTGCTGCATACTCACACTTTCTTAATACCCTAAAGGGACTGTGGGATTTGTCCCTATTGCACATTAAAACATTTACGGCATTTAGCAGACGCTCTTACCCAGACTTCCATGTCCTGATTACAGGGACAGTCCCCCCCTGGAGCAACTCAGGGTTAAGGGTCTTGCTCAGGTACCCAGTGGTGGTAGTGCTAGAGGTGGGATTCGAACCTGGGACCTCTTGAGCCATAGGTCCATAGGCAAGCATCCTACCACTAGACCATCGCCACCCCTACAACACTTGCATTATGATTTTGTTCTCCTTGTCCTTCTTGCACTGCAGGGTCACACAGATGAGTTGTGGGGTCTGGCTACTCATCCGTTTAAGGACCTGTTCCTTACCTGTGCCCAGGACAGGCAAGTATGTCTGTGGAACTCAGTGGACCACTCACTGGAATGGACCAGAATGCTGGATGTAAGAGCCATTGCACCTTTTCACACATGTATATGATGTGACTAAGACCGTGTGCTAATGTCCTTCTGCATGACCTAGGGGTTAATGTTATGCACACTTATTCACTGCTATGAATAAGTAGGAGCAAGTCCTGGTAATATCATCACTTATTCTGACACTTAAGTTTAAAATCATTCTTTGTTTGCATGTTTTTTTTAGAAAATTACTAAAATATGCTGACAAATAATACTAACAGAAGTTTTCAGTCTTCAGTCTCATCTTGCTGAAATCTGAACCCATCTTTTAAGTGTATATACAGCGGGGAAAATAAGTATTGAACACAACATTTTTCTCAGTAAATATATTTCAAATGGAGCTGATGTGAAATTTACATTAGATGTCGGCAACAGTCCACATAATTTGCACATACAAAGAAATCAAAACAAGAAATCCATGAATGAAGATTTGTTAAGTGAAGTGGAATATATATATATATATATTTTTTTTTTTATATATATTTTTGGCTGCTCTCATTAATCCCATTAGGGGTCACCACAGTGGATCATCTGTTCCAACTCTTCCTTTCGCCTACATCATCCTCTTTCACACCGACCGCCTGCATGTTCTCTCTCACCACATCCATAAACCTCTTCTTTGTACTTGCTATTCTGTTCTTGCCTGGTAGCTCCATCCTCAACATCCTTTTCTCGATATTCCTTGGTTCTCCTCTGCACACGTCCAAATGAATGCTTCTCTGAATTTGTCTCTAAATCTTCCAACCTGAGCTGTCCCTCATACACTCAATCCCAGTCCTGAATTATCTGAAGCACTAGGTGTTTATTTTGAAGCAATGCAATCTACAAACAATATCTTTCATGCTTATGAACTTGAATGTCTGTTTTTATTAGCCAAACTATAATGGAGAAGTAAGAACATCTGGGCTCTTCCCAAGGTTTCTTCCTCCAGTTTAGGTAGTTTTGCTCTTGGCTTGCTCACCAGGGGCTCGGACTAGGATTCTGTAAAGCTGCTTTTTGACAAAAGCATTTGTAAAAAAGTGCTTTATATATAAAATAAACTTGACGTGAACATTTTATTCGCTTACATCTTGTAATGACTAAAGTTTTGAATCTGACATTTTGAATGATGGTAAATATTTGATGTTAAATATGCTGATGATCAAGGCAGTTATATTGATTGTAACTGTAATGACGGCGATTATTATGGAGTAGTGATTTTTATCATCTCCAGCAGGAGCATGGTCACTGTGCGGACTTCCATCCTAGCGGTGCTGTGGTTGCCATTGGTACTCACTCAGGGAAGTAAGTCACTATCTGCGTTCTCTTTTCCCTCAGCCTGAAACTGTTTGTTGTAATTGCAGTTGGCACAGTTCCAGTGAGAGCCCTCTCTGTGTTTGTTTGTAGGTGGTATGCTCTGGATGCTGAGACTAGGGACCTAGTGGCCATCCACACAGACGGGAACGAGCAGCTTTCTGTTATGCGCTACACTGTAGGTAAGTGAGAGAGTTTGTGCCAGTCTGTGATACACAAGGCATGTACTGATCACGAGTTTCGATGGCAAACTTCAAATTTGGCAGGTTGGCTGATGGCCACATTTGTTAGCTCATACTGTGTAGACAGAATTGAATCATAAACCACACTTGCACATTTTCTAGTGAATTCAAATCGCCTAGACATTACATAATCCTTATTGGTAGAAGAACCGATATCTCCAAAAGTCACTTTTTTAGGAAAAGGAAACGTTACTGACTTTCAATTCAAGTAAGTGTTATCATTTATTTGTTCTCTCGGCCTATTGGTCATGAAATTTTGACGCGGTATAAAATGACACCTGGCATTTTAAAAACCGCTCTCTGACCTTCATTTTGTCTCTCTGAATCTCGTTCTATCCCTTATTCTCTCTTACTCTCTGTCTCTCCCAGATGGCACACTGCTGGCAGTGGGATCACATGATAACTTCATTTACCTCTACACAGTGTCAGATAAAGGACGCAAGTACAGCAGATACGGGAAATGCACTGTGAGTGTCTCACTGATGGCTAATCATGTGTTTGTGTGTATGCTTGAGTGAATGTATGTGTGTATGGAGATGTTATCTGTCTCTGTCAGCTCATGAGTGGAAGCAGCAAGATAATTGTTAGGATTTATGGCTTTTTATTACTTTTTAAAATCAAATTAAGTTAGGGACTGTTGCCTCACTGGGCCTTTTTTATTTATCAGCACATAATTCAAGCCGGTTCTCTTTGAGCAATATAATATCTAAAGTCGTAACTTGGAGTTGCACATGTGCTGTAGATGTATAGATGTCCGATATAAGCCATTCCATGATGGGTCAGAGGGAAGCTTAGTAGTCTCTGAAGCACTGTCTTATTTGCATACTTGTCCCTGTGGAATGGAGAAGTCAGAGGAGAGGTGAGTGTTTTTGGAACGTGACGCTGGACTGGCTGTGACCTGTTGCTAGTCCCACTGGGTTAGAACCAACTAAGACGCTATGAATCCCACCTCTGTTCAGCCTGTTTTCTTTTCCCTCTTGCCAGCCTTTACAGCCTGCTGTGGTTCTCCCCTCTGCGGCGTTTCTCCCCTTTTTCTCAGTAAATCTCTTTTTCTTCATCCATCTCGCGTTCCATTTGGTCAGAAAGAGTTCAGAGCTGCCACTATTGATCACCAATGAACCAGGTTACCGGGAGAAGCACTGACAACCCGATTATGGTGAATTTTATGTGGTCAGACCAGAAACTGTTTTGAGTAAATGGCAGGTTTTGTCTTTGTCCGGCTTATTGTGAACAAAGCTAAGCCACCACAGAAGTCCCTGCTGCTGGAGCATGCATCGTGTCTAATCTAGCATCTCACATGAGAGCAGAAGGACACAGATGAGATGAGCCACAATAAATGAAAAAGAGACTCTGTGGTGAAGTCGGCCTGTGGATTTATTAACGCTGGCAGATGGCTGAGGCCTGTGTCTCTGTAGGCCGCTTCCATCCTGCACACACAAGAGCAGATACTAATCAGATGTTTGAAGAAAGCACAGCATGAACAGACAAGCAACGCTGCAGCATGTACACACATCACAATGCAAGTACAGCGTATATATGCAGGGGACTAGAAGGGAATGCGCAGCTGCGTAATAAAACGTGTTGTCTTGGAGAGAAAGGGAATGCACGCACATTGATAGGGAGTCGGGCGGAAGGATGAAGGCACAGCGCGATGCCGTTTGGAAAACTTATTGTGTGGTGGTGGTGCTGCTGCTGATTTTAATTAGTACATGTTGTAGTTAAACTCTGCATTCTCTGCTGACTGTGTGTGTGTGTGTGTGTGCGTGTGTGTGCGTGTGTGCGTGTGTGCGTGTGTGTGTGTGTGTGTGTGTGTGTGTGTAAATGATTGCATGCACGTTTGTGTCTGTGTGAGTCCAGCAGCTGTAGAGTGTCTGGCCCCAAGCTTGGCAAGATGTTACAGACATTCCTCTGTATGTGTGTGTGAGTTTGTGTATGTGTGTGTGTGCGTATCTGCCTGTGTGTATATGGGACGGAAGCCTGTTGACTCCAAAGGACTCAGAGAGTATGCCAGGAAAGGCAAATCAAGGTTGCCTTCTTCAACTACTTGTAGAGAGAGAAAGAGACTCCATCCCAGAACTTGACTTTGGCTTGGAATAAGAGTGGCTAGGTTTAGAGAGGGGATGCATAGGGTGAGCTGCAGTGTTCAATGGTGCTGCATTTACATTACAGCTAAGCCTCTCACTGATTTCACGACAGGCTGTGGTCGGACACGGAAAGGTGTGGGAGTGACTGTGGAGCAGAGCAAATGAAGAGTGTTAGAAAAAGAAGAGCAACCACAATAAAATAAAATGAACCAGACATTGATAGAACCTTGCGTTACATCACATTACATTGATAGAGGTTTAATATGAGATTTATTTAGTTAACATAATGTGGTGGGCAATTTTCCCATGGCTACAGCTACAGGTGTGCTGATCAATAAAATTATTGGCTCAGTTAGGTTGCTACTTCCGGTATTTGCCCACTAACCCTGGCCCATTGTTCTTAACTCTCTCTTACTCATTTTCTTTGCCGCTTGTTTTGATTCGGGTCACAGAGAATGCTGGAACCTATCCTAGCTCTCACAGGGTGAAAGGCAGGGAAACATCCTGGACAGGTCGCCGGCTCATCTCAGGGCAGATTTACAGACAAACACACACATGCACTATCATGATTTTCACTGATTTGAAAAATCATTAAAATACAGAAATTAACAAACAACACTACACGTACTGTACATTTACAGCATTTACACTTCAGCAAAGCTTTTAGAGGTTAATCAAAAGTATCTGTTGGTCCTGACTCCCATTCCCACTCCTAGCCCCCCACATCCTTTTGACGCTGACGAAAGCTTATCAGCTTCCTCTATCTAATTGGTTTTGAGAGAGCAGGAAGGAGAGGAAATAACTTTTAAGTCCAGGAAAATAAAGATAGCTAAATAATGACCAGTACTGCAGATTTAGTTTGTTTTTTTCTAAGGCTGACAACATTACATCATTAATGGCTTTGGATCATTCTGGATCTTTGCAGTCTCCAATCTCCTTCAGACTGACCCTCCTGCAGAGGATATAATCCACTTGTCAGCATCTTCCTCCACTCTTATACGTCACCCTGTGCTCCTCCCTCTTCTTAAAATAAGTATTAACTACAGCCATTTCCATCCTTTTAGCAAAATCTACAACCATCTGACCTTCACCATTCCTACCCATCACATCCTCATCATCTCTGTTCCCTTCATCAACATGTCTATTAAAATCTGCACCAATCACCACTCTCTCCTCTGCGTGTGCTCTCACTCCTGAATTCTTCTTTCACCTCCATCTCACAACCAGCTTGTGGGGCATAAGCACTAACAACATTCATTATCACACCTTCAACTTTAACCTCATCGCCCTCTCTGACACCCTCTTTGCTCTCTTAAACTCCAATCTCCTCCTTCAGGACAATACCTACCATTCCTCCTTCCAGCCACACCACGGTTTAACAAAACAAAAACAGTTTAAACCCTCCCCCAATACACCTGGCCTTACTACCCTTCCATCTAGTCTCTTGCACACACGTCAACCTTTCTTCTCTCCATCATATCAGCTAATTCTCTACCTTTACCAGTCATGCTGCCAACATTTCAATGTCCCTACCCTCACTTCCACTCTCCTCCACTTCTTCCTCCCTCTGGACATGCCTTCCTCCTCTTCCTCCTCCTCTTCTTTTCCTTTGGCCAACAGCAGCCAAATATCCACCCACACCCTATTGGCTAACAGCACTAGTGGTGTTAACCTGGCTCTTGACCGATCTTGGATGAAAGTCTCTTTAGTTGTCCGCATATTGATTTGTCAGATGTTTTACACTGGATGCCCTTCCTGACGTAACCCTCCCCATTTATCTGGGCTCGGGACCAGCGTGAAGAAATGCACTGGCTTGTGCACCCCTAGTGGCTGGGTTCATTAATGACTGTGGATACTTATTGATATTTCCAAACCAGTACTGAAATATTGTTTTCTCCATAAACGTTAAAGACTATGCTTATATCCAACATTTGAAGTTAACTAATGTGTTTCTTTTTTTTTCTTTTTTCTTTTGCACAGGGACATTCCAGCTACATAACGCATCTTGACTGGTCCCCCGACAACAAGTTCATTATGTCCAACTCAGGAGACTATGAAATTCTCTACTGTGAGTGAACTACCCCAGCAACATAAACCTTGTTGAGACATGGAGATCAGGGTGTCACAAACTCTCTCTCTCTCTCTCTCTCTCTCTCTCTCTCTCTCTCTCTCTCTCGCTCTTGCTCTCTCTCTCTCTCTCTCTCGCTCTCTGCGTGTGTCTGTCTGCAGGGGACATTCCAAATGGCTGTAAGCTGATCCGTAACCGCTCTGAGTGTAAGGACATTGCCTGGGCTACCTATACTTGTGTGCTGGGATTCCATGTCTTTGGTCAGTACTTATGCAGGTTATTTTCATTTTCACACTATATTGTGAGAGTTGATGGCCTGACGAATCCTTTGGTCAGCCTACACTGTGGGCTGTTATCAGGCTGCTTTATCACATTTAGTGTTTTCTTTATGCTGTAACAGTCCCCGTTGGAATGTAATGTAACTACATACTGTGCTACCATCCTTCACCACATTTCAGACCGAACCCATGAACTTGAAACAAATACCATCATGACTGAAGTTAACTAAAAAATCTAAAATCTTCATTCTACAATTTTGTACAGAATTTGTGAGCTGCTTTCTTATTTTTGCAAAAAAAAAGAGACAATTTAAAACCTGTAAAGTCATTAGGTTTGTTATTTGAGATACAGTACAGAACTCAAGCTGATTAACTTCCTTGTCTAGACCCAGTGTCTAGCACATGAAGGCGCAAGGCCTCCCCCAGAATGAAATCAATGAACAACATGTAAATGTAAAAAGTCTTCTAGCTACTATTTTCAGGACCCTCACCAAACCCCCAACTCCAACAAGTCAAGAAGGTTTTAAACAAAACCGCTTTTCTCCAGGACCATGGTGCTACACATGAAACAAAATACAACACAGTGTAGGACTGCAAAGCCAGACGATACAACATAAATACAGTGTGAAAAATGACTACTACAATCCAGCACAACTGAGTGCACCCCCCCAAATGTTGTGAGCTTTGTTAGATTTCCTCATCTATATCTAGCCTCAAAATGCTTCTGGTTGCTCTGTAGGAACAACACTGCACTCCATATGACTGTTAGGTCTGTAAGTAACTCTGAACTTGGCTACTTTCAGGAACTCTGAATTCTCATGCTCCATTTAACTCAATTCCATAATGTTGGTCTTCTGTGGTTAAAACCAGTCCAACTCTATCAAAACTCACGACACAGCAAGTCATCAGGTATCTGCAGTTCACAAAGACGCTCACAGATTTTGAGGCAGGTTATCACAGTCTTGTCCTCCATCGGCACATATTTGAGTAAATTCACCTGTAAAAATGTGTTGCAGTGGATTAACTGTATCACTCAGCTGCAAGAAGGATCAACAAAAGACCAACACTGCCTCGTGTGGTCCCCTCTAAATCTCCAAACAATACGTGTGGACAAAAAAATAAGTGTGGACAACCTGATTTGGCTAACTTAAGGTATTGTCTAAGAAGGAATTGTCTACCCCCTGGTGGTAAACTTCATTTGTGCACTTTGTGGTTGCCGTGAAACAGGAGTGTGGCCAGAAGGCTCTGATGGAACCGATATCAACGCTTTGGTCAGATCTCACAACAGGAGGGTTATTGCTCTGGCTGATGACTTCTGCAAAGTGCATCTCTTCCAGTACCCCTGCTCCAAACCTAAGGTGTGTATGTGATGCTAAAATGATGTGTCAGAGCAGGATTACACTGCAGTGTAGGATGTATAATGCATTCAGTACAGTCGTTCCCCTGGCAAGTTTTAATGGTTATTATTTTTATCTTTTACTTTCAGGCACCAAGCCATAAGTACAGTGCCCACAGCAGTCATGTGACCAATGTGAGTTTCATACACAACGATAGTCACCTGGTATCAACGGGCGGTAAGGACACTAGCATCATGCAGTGGCGGCTTGTGGAAAAGACGCCCACGCTAGTGTCCAGCGACTCCAGCCTTGGCCTCAGCGATGCTCTCCTGCACAACTCAAGCTCCCGCAGCCTGCCCCCCGTTAATGCCGTACCGCGAACACCGCAGCCTGTCACAGTGCCTGACTCTCTGCCCATCAGCCGCACAGGGCCAGACGCCAACACACCACCCCCAACGCCCACTGAGGCCCTGGAGCCTACTCCCAACGGACAGCAGGAGGATTCACCTGAGACGCCACCTCCATCTGATGAGGCCACACCCCCCTCTGACAGTACCCTCAGCCCAAAGGACAGCCTGGAGCCTAGTGACGACACAGCCACACCCAGCGACGAAGGCACACCCTTCAGCCCACCCTCATAAAGTTTGTCATTGAGATGATGGTGGCCTTCTCCACCTTCTGAGCTCTCTTGCCTCCTTCGCGCTCCACCCAGAGCGTCTAGGGTGTCACTGCGCCCCCTGCTGTGGCAGGTTGAAGCAGAGGCTCTTTCAGTTTTACTCTTTTCAGGTTATTTTTCAGTTTGTTTGTTTTTTTTTCATTAAGTGTTTATCCGTTGGAAAGGGGGAAAGGTGAATGAAGTATGGTTATGTGCTGCCCTGGAAGAATCATGCTTGGGGTTTGCTGAGCGCTTTCTGAGAGATACGGAAACGGACACTAACATGCATGTATACACTGAGTGCACACAAACACTACCACAGACACCATTTCACTCCCTACACACACATTCATGCACCTCACCGGCTGTGACCTCTAGACACATACAGGAAATGAATATTAACAAAGGATTTAATGTTTTTTCAAAACTAAACCAATTCTTTTTCTCAGTATACATGTACCTTAGAGCAGCCATACACAGACCTACGCATCGTCATACATGGACAAAGGCACATACCAAGATTAAAAAAAAAAAAAGAATTAGATTGGTAAAGCAGCCGTGTGCTATTAAGCTTTAAGATTTTTTTTTCAATAAAATATTAGTCAGCCATTCTAACTGCAAAATAAAACTTTTGTTGAAAAAAGATGAACATACATTAAATGTTATAAAAACTGTAAAATTGTGAGGAGTTTTAAAACTATTTTGTGAAATGCCCACATAGCATGTGTATCTGAGCCAAAAATTGTTTGAAAAAGTAGGTGCCAGGCAGGTATCCCTGGCTTCATTAAGATTCTGCTTACATGGCTGTTCTATGCGTAGTGATTTTGAGCATGACGGGAAGCTGATAATTGGCTTATTTCATAGAGTAACAGGCTTAAAACCGTATAATGTATTTAATAACACTGCTCCTGCTACTTTCTCTTTCACACACACACACACACACACACACTCTCTCACACACACACACGCCACATTCACCTTCATCCAAACGCAGCACAGGGTCAGCTACACACAGGTGTGTAACCCTGACCTGCTTCCACATACAGTCCTCCATTGGCAATGGTCATTTTCCGCCGGATTCCTTGGCCTCCGACCTGAGCATCGGATCTTCTGATCTGTCCGACTATCAACTGCATGGCCAGAGATGGCCAATTACTCAAACATCAGCTTTGTTCTCAACCTTTCCCGATCTTCTCTTCTCGTATGCAGACGCTGCATTTTTAGCCTGTCTCTGAACCTTTTTTCCATTTGGACTGAAGTGCTTTAGGCTGCGTTTTCTGACCGTTTTGGCCCTTTGTTCGTTGGACTGAAATGTTCTTGTGTTTTTTTTTGGTTTTTTTTTTTTTATCATTGAGAGAAAAAGATTAAAGGAGTCTTAAATGTGTGTGATTGTATGTGTGAGTGTGCGTGCGTGCATATGGATGTATGTGCTGACGTCTGTCATCTTTCATTCCACAAGTGGGTGTTCACTCTTTCCTCCCTCCATCTTTCCTTCCCTCCCATGGCAACTCAGGATCACTCACCTTGCCAGCAAGAGCGAGAGAGAGGGAGGGAGGATGATGTGTGTTTTTGTTTTGTTTTTTTATCCTCCTGTCCTGTCTCTCTCTCTCTCTCTCTCTCTCTCTCTCTCACACTCTTCTAACATACCCACCACCACTTCAGCAGTGCATGGTGTTAAATGCTGGGCTGAAGATTAAAAGGAGGTCTAGTTTTAAACGTTGGCTGTGGTGTGGAGGAGCATGTCTGCTTGTTTGTCCCTTTGGATGTCCTGAGATTGTGTGTGTCCCTACAACAAAGGAGAAATGCCTTTTTCAGACTGCTACAGAGGAGTGGCCTCAATGAGTGCTGCACTGGCTCCTGACATATGATGCCTCCCATCTCAAGATCAGCTCTTGTGGTGGCATCTTCTGTATTTCAGCACTGTAAGGTACTGAGAGGTTGAGCTGAATGTGTATAAAGGCATGAGGTCTTGTAGTAAAGCATGTTTTACCCTCAGATCGTGGGACCCAAATGTGATATTAAGAAGCCTGCATACATACTGTCAAATGCGAAGGTTTGCATACCCTTTAGTCAAGTTAAATATTGTTTTTTTTTTTTTTTTTTTTTTTTAACATTCTCTACAGCAGTGATTCTCAAATTGTCCACTGACCTGGACAGAATTTTGCTCTATTCCTTATTCTTGCATTTTAAGTTGGAGCAAAAATGTGGAGTGGCTGGGGTCCCTGAGCACCAGTTGGAGAAGTATTACTCTGCAGGAATTCTTTTTGAAACCAAATTGTATGTATTCAGTGATTTTAACATATTTAAGCCTGACTTTAAATAGGCCAAAAGATTTGTGTCATCTTATTTTTCCCCAATTTGGTAAATTCAGCAAATGTTTTTGCACATCTGTAGAGTATATGCTGTTATTTTTCATTTTCAGCTTGACCAGGGCTTTCCAAAACCTTTGCTCTCACCTGTATGCACAGTCTTTGTGGACTTGCGCAGTTTGGGTATTCAAATGACGTGGGTTTACAGCATCGGCCGCGATCGGTATTTGATGGTAGTTAGTGGACTGTAACGTCTCGAATGCTGTGTGTGTGTGTGTATTTGATGCAGGTGTAGTTGTAGGTAATGTGCATGTTTGAGAAAGTCACTGAAGCATAAGCAACATTTGAGGATTCACAGGAAGTAAAGGTGTTTGGTTGCTGTCTCACAGAGTGGTGTTTCACTGCAGCAGTGCTGTTGCTGTAGCCTCCCGTCTCCAGCTGGTCTGCAGTTTCCCTTTTCTAGTCCTTTTTTTGTATGGCCTTTTTGGACTGCTCCCGTTTTTTAAAAAAAGTGAGTGTTTAGGTGTTTGCAAAGAATGTGTCCTTTGGATTTCTAAAGGTGGATTCGTACCTGCTTTTGCCATCATGTATAGCTTTAGTAAAGAATGGCACTGTTTCCTTACTCAGGGTCTGACCTGGTCACTCCGCTCTCTTTCTCTTTCCCTACTCATCCCCTCCTTAACTTCCCTTCCACACACATACACAAACAAAAGGGCACAAACCAACCAAAACTAGTATAATCGCGAGGGTTTTACAGATGGGGAAAAAGAAAACATCAGCAAACCGCTTTCTCTTTCTGCAGACAATGGGATGTTCTTGCCTCTTTCTCACATGGACGTCCCTCTTGAGCTTTAGAAAAGGTTTGCCAAGTCACCATTTCCAGACGCCATGTGTGCACTCACGTTTGGCAACTTTGTGTATATAATAGTTCCTGTGTATGTATATAACTTCCTGGGAATGCTTTACAATGCCTTGGCCATCATGAAGAGCATGTTCGGGTATTGACTTTTGGGGTATTTCTGGGATCAGTGGTGCTGTTGCACAGAGCGTTCCTGGCAGTGGGGGTCTATCAGAATGAAATCTCTGCTCGAATGCAGTGTTAGGGTTGATGAATGCTCTTATTGGATGTTGTTAAGTTTAAAGTGCTTTTGATTGTTTTTGACTCGTGCCTCTAGGACCCTGTCGATCAAATTGTCATTTTTGAATACAGTGAAGGCGATGTAAGACTAGTGCTGGATATTCAGAACTTTTTCAGTACTAATTCTCCATTTCAGATGAATCAAACACTGAGCCCTGCACACATGATTTAAATTAAACAGCTAATCACCACAAGCATGCTTATTGGCTACCTAACTCTGACGGGACTGACTAGTCATAAGAGTTAGAATCAAACATCATCAGTTTTTTTTGATGCTCTTTAGTTCTGAAATAGTTGAATTTTGATACCCAGCCCTACATATGACTGTTCAGTTACTTGACATCGGTTTACAAAAATGGGCTTTTAACAAAAATGTTTCAAAAATGTCACTTGGTTAAGTGGCCTTGTAATGTGTCCTCTGAAGTAGTACTGATTCTGGAGGGTTCTGTGGTTTATAAATCTGTTGGATGAGAAGTATTGTTTTTTAATTGAAGGGGTGATTTTATAATGGTAGATGAGCTTATGTAAGTAGTACCTTCATATAATTGAAATATTGCTGTGGCTGCACCCATAGACAGTTCCTGAGCTTCGTGGACACACCAGTAAATCAGTGTCCAGCCTTTCAGTGACAGGACTGTTTAGGTTTTCAGAGTCTGTTTTTTAAGGGCTCTTGCATCGTCCCGTCACAGCATGAGATGTTCTTATGTCCACGACACACGGGGGGGAAAGAGAGAGGAGAGAGGGGGCAATGCAAACTGGATTGGAAAAATACAACTCTCCTGGAACGGTGTGGATTCTCAGCCTTTGAATTTTTCCACACTAGGAACCCTGGACTCAACTTCCCAGAATGCTTTGCATACTTGCCATTCGTCTGATCGAATCCTTATTGGATGAGTGGGTGGGGAGGAAGCCAGCTTTCATACAGGAAAAAAAAAATGCAAAAAAAACTTTGTGACAAAAGAATGAAGATGGTAAAGAAAACCATAGCAATGATCTTGATGATAAAAATGTTATGTCAATAAATATGAAACTTTTTTTTTTTTTCTTTTCTTTTCTTGTAACAATGTTTGAGCCAATCTGTCTCTCATGCATTCCTGTCTATGGGCAGTAAAAACTGAAGATTTTAGAAAATAAACAGTCATTTTAAAAATGAAGTGTTATGCGTTTTTTGTGTTGGTACGAAACAAAAGGTAAGCATCACCTGGAAAGTGTTGTCGGTTTTAAGATTAGTTATCATATGTAGAAAGACCAGACCAAACTATCTGATATCTAAAGATTATCTTTTATAGGACATGCACAGAGAGAGGAATACAAAAGCAGAAACTCAGTCAACTGTTCCCATCTTTCGCATTGTATTGGTTTTATTTAAGGATTAGTAATATTGTGGGTGTGTTTCAATTTGCATGCATGTGTCCGTTATTTCCCGTGCCCTCCCAGTCATGCCATCCCAACTGCAGATATGGTTAGAGTTCAAACAGCATTCCAGGTGAAGTGCACAGAGTCAGTAATGTAGAGGGGGATGAGTTCATCTGGTGAGCGTTACCCTGACTCAGCAACACGGCCTGTTCCTGCACTGCTCAAATAAACAGGCCAAAGTCTGACTCCCAGCACGACGAGGTCAACAGACATTATGCAGCTGGACTCTGAAATTTTACCCTGCATTTCTACATCACCTTAACTCACCATGGTCGTGGGTGTCATTCTTAAGGGCACGATTAATTGAATGATCAGCTTTATCAGTTTTTACAGTTTAAAAAAGAAATGAAGGAAGAGATGACATGAAGTTAGTAAAATTCCAGATTTTTGTAAATCTGACTTGAAACTAATGATTTCAGTTTTCAGTCTCTGTCGCACTCTGCTGTTGAAGTCAGGCATTGCAAAGATCAGTGTAGCAGCATTCCCATCCTGGTCTTTTGCAGAATTCCAGCCTTGCACAGCCTTTCTCTCCAGTTTCTTAAAAGAAAAAAAAGTTGAAATGTTTGAATAATAAAAAAAAAAACTATTTCAACAGAACAAGTGATTTGTGATTAAAAATGGTGTTTTTTATTCTATTTCATCACACTGCTTTGAAATGTGAATGTCTATATAATAATTGCTGAGTTGGTTCTCTCCATATACAATTTAAATGTTAACATTTCTGGAGCATGCGTCACTGATTTGGTGCTTCTAATGCTGATCCAGTCTGGCTTCTCCAGAGTTTATGCCAAATTCTGCTATCATGTGTCATTACAGTGCGCCGAGAGGGCCGAAACATTGTGCCGAATGAAGCGTGTTGCTGTTTGGCTTACTTCTGGTGTAACAAGCCTGAGGCACTTGGCTTGTGCACTGCAGGACCTGGTGCCTGACCATCAGGAAATCTTCCCCAAAGCACTGGATTTTATGGCCAACTGCAACAGGGAGGGTCATGGTACAGTCATTGTCAAAATATCTGATATAGTTACAGGATCATTGAAAAAAGATGTCAAGTGGTCTTTAATATGCACCCTCAATCAACTAGAACAGTTCCGTCATGGTGAATCCTCATCTGTGCCTATCTGTAAATGTACAGGTTCAGAAACAGCTGACTGATGGAGAGAAAAGTAAGGGAGTTGGTAAATCGCAGACCTACCGCAACAGAATGGCAGCAGCATCAGCAGCAGTAAGCAGGCCTTCATGGTAGCTTTCTGTTGAGAAGTCCTCTCAGCTTGAAGAACAGTTCGCTGAAATGAATGAAGAGCAGAGGGTGCTGTTGCTTTTATACAGTTTTGGAGAGCCTGAGAGACATGTACCCAAACACACACTGAGTAAACAGCCTTATCACTAAAGGTTAAGACAGCACAGTTACACGGGTTGTTTTCTTAGCTGAGGGGAAGCACGTTAAAACGTTTTAAACCTTTAGTGAGGTTAAAACTAGAATGAAACCTTTTTTTTTTTCTCTGAAGGAAATGGGTTAAATGAGGGGTAGTGAAGTGTAGCTATGATGTCATGCTGGATTAATCCAAATATTGCTGAGTCATCAACACATTGAAAAAGCACAGTCATGGTTTTCCTTAAAGGGACATTTGATTCTTGGGGACAGTATGTTCGGAAATGATGAACTACGTGTCCACATATCTGAATAGCTGTGAGAATTGGCCCCAGGCCAGTAGGTTGCCATGAGGTACCCTTGAGCAAGGTACTGTCCCAAATACATTCAATAGCTGGAGATGGAGGTTCATAGCACAATCATTACTACAGTAGTTGGTGAAGTATAGTAGATAACTGAAGTCTGAGGTTCAATATATTCATTTTCGGGCATCAGACATTTTTTTGTTGTTGTAAAAGGCCCACAATGCTAACCATAATATGAAACCCAGCAGTATATGATGTGTTCTTTCTTTATTTGTATACAAAATGTCAAGTCTTTTTCTCTTCTAGAAAATTACACTCCATTATGTTGCTCTAAAATCAATCAGAGTTATGAATCAATCTATATTTAAACTGCAAACCAACCAGTTACAGCTGTGTTCACAAAAGCTGCCTTCTACATCATGTCACACTTTGTACAGTACTGTGCACAGTACTGTGTGTGTGTTGCTAAAGAAAAGATTGCTCAGCAGACGTAATCAGGCTGTAATCTCGCACAGTCAAAGAAAAATAGTCAAAGAAAAATATGTCCAACATTTTCAAAGCTTGAGATTTTTAGAATTATAGAAAGACCCACAACAGTGCAGGTCTTGGTAGATAACACTTAAACGCGTCATCACCATCAAATGAACAATACATTTCTGAGAGGCAGGAAAAAAATCAAGCTCTTCCCGTTTTTTCTCTGGTCTTAAAAATGCACAAAAACTGCTCTATCCATCCCTTCACTGAGGATGAATGAGCACTGTGGGTCTGAAAGGATGCGTTCAAGATGTTCAACTGGACAGTGTTGTGAGCTAGGCAGTGGTTGTCTCTACAACTATGTAAACCAAGCAAATGCATGGGCTCCTGAAGGCTCGTAGGTCACAAGCATCCATCCATCCATCCATCCATCCATCTTCTGCCGCTTGTCCCAAACGGGGTCGCGGGGGAGTGCTGGCGTCCAACCCAGCGCACACAGGGCGAGGACGGGGGGATGCACCCTGGACAGGTCACCAGCCCATCGCAGGGAGGAGCGGGATGGGGACGGCACCTTGCTCAAGGGTACCTCAGGGCAACCCATTGGGAAGGGGTTCAAACCCCGATCCTCCGATCAAGTGGCCGACACCCTAACCACTAGGCCACCACTGCCCCAGGTCACAAGCAGTTATATATAATAACGTTTTCTATCATTTTTGAAACCTAAGTAACATCTTACCTACAGTGCTCTTGGAAGCAACCCTGAAACATATGCGCTCTACGATTACCATTCGTTCTTGCGACTCAACCCTTTGGACAGTAACATTGCCTGACCAAGATGGAGGACATCACGGTTCCAGAGGACAGGCGTGTTGACATAACTTTTCTTGGTGCCACAGGAACGCTAGATCCCTGACATCAAGCCTGGCTGTTTGATTCGATCTTGCCTTATTTAGGCATCCTTTGTGACCATGTTTGTCAGTACAAAGGTTTAGTGTCTGAACTTTCGAAACAGATTAACTCAATATGTCTGATAAACAAACTGTGCAGTAACACACATTGCAAATGTCTCTCTGGTGCTTCTGGTAGAGATGTTTCTTGTAGTTTTGTGTAAAAATGCTTACTCATACTTTCCGGTGTGTGCATGACGCAGAGCGAGCTCTCGAAGATCAAATGCAGTTGGCCTATTCCTGTCAGCAGTCGGTTCTGTTTGTACTTTATATGCAGAGTTATCCTGCTCTGAGTCACTCTGTGCTTGCTGAGCTGTGTCTTTTAAACGTAACACTTCCTGAATTTGTTTTGCTTCAAAATAAAGAGGATTTCAGCTTATATTCCGTGTATCACATGTATCCTAGTAGTAGAAAATCAAGGTGACTGGATTTTTACGCCGTTCTGTTGCTCATGTGTAACGAGGTCAATTCCTTCAGTCTTCAGAAGTCATGGTTATCATCCGTAATAGATGCATCTTTTAATATGCATTGCTTATAATAATATATCATTAGTTGCATTTCATATTTGTCCACTGATATTAAACCTTTCACACAATGTAGTGGCATCCACTGCGACCAGAGAAAAAGCTTTTCTGAAAAAAGACCAACTTACAGTTAGATTCTACACACTGAACAAGCTGTTGAGTAATTGACACAACTTCATTAAACCTGGTATAGGACAAGCTAAGCATACATTTTTATAAAATATTATAATATAATCTTCTCGGACTTACTGGGGTGTCTTGGTAAAATCTGACCCCATAGAGATAAACCTTTTTAAGGAAGAATGAGAGATTCTCTATAGGAAAAAAAAAAAAGAAAGTGTGAGTGACAACCCTTGTCATTGCGAGGTCACAGCACAGCAGACAGTGAACCACAACGAAATTGGACCTCTGCATTTAACCCATGCACACTCAAACACCGTGCAGCAGTGGGCAGCTATTGAAAGCACCCGGGGAGCAGTGACAGGGACGGCACCTTGCTCAAGGGTACCTCAGGGCAACCTATTGGGAAAGGGTTTGAACCCCTGATCCTCCGATCATGTGGCTAACGCCCTAACCACTAGGCCACTGCTGCCCAGGAAGTATACTTTTTAACACTGGAGTCACTTTTTATGTATTAATGAAAATGGCAACAAATAATGATTGAAATGAATTGCTCTTTCCTTTCTGTGGGCACATCTGTGATTCTCAAACTCCAGTTGTGTATGAAGAATATTCTCTTCTAAATCCAGTCAATGCAGAGGCCCAAAGCAGGCTGTGCTAATGCACCTTTCTCCTTGTTTTTAGAGCCCTAAAATGTCTAAATTAATGATACCATTTTTATTAAATGTCCATAAAAACTGTGTTGTTTGTTATGCTACAATTTGGTAACTACTGGTGATGTGTTCACTGTTACAGCCGCATTACAGTCATTTACTGTAATAACATTTGGTAGAATGTAGGGCAGTATTTTCCCTCTGGCATACTACTGCACAAGCATTTTAATCTTAAGTCAATTTCTCACACTCTGAATGGTTCTAAATGAGATTTTGACAGTGATCTGTATTGGACCACACAGTCAAAGTTAGTTCCCACACAAGCATATTACTTATCAGAGATAGTTCTTCCCAATTTAATAGACTTTGGGGGGGTGGCAAAAGATAAGGCTAGTTCAGGATTACAAAATTGCCAATTTCATTTTGTCCGAGATTCTTAATCTGTGTCTGCAAACCTCATAGCTCTACTGGCAAGGTGCGCCTTCCCAAAATAAGGCCAGTTTTAATGTTAAGGCCGAGTGGTGTATATCAGTTCTTCACAGTGCATTCTCATTCACTCATTTTCTGAGCCGCTTGTCCTGATTAGGATTGTGGGTATTGCTGAAGTCTTTCCCAGCTCTCATAAGGTGAAAGGCAGGGAAACACCCTGGACAGGTTGCCAGTCCATCGCAGGACAGGATTAAAATGAAATAACTACATTTAAACATGCAGGATACTATAATGAAGTGTATTTTATACACTTTAACACACATCCTCAAAACTAAAGTGGCATGTAAGATTTGTTTTCTTCCACACCCAAGCTAAGTGTTGTGTATATATATATACAGTACTGTGCAAAAGTTTTAGGCAGGTGTGGAAAAAATGCTGTAAACAAAGAATGCTTTCAGAAATGGAAGTGTTAATCATTTATTTTCATCAATCAACAAAATGCAGTGAATGAAGAGAAGAGAAATCTAAATCAAATCAATATTTGGTGTGACCACCCTTTGCCTTCAAAACAGCATCAATTCTTCTAGGTACACTTGCACACAGTTTTTGAAGGAACTCGGCCGGTCGGTTGTTCCAAACAGGACTGTGTTTCAATCTCCGTGTGACATTGATGATCATCAGCACCTGTCTAGTAAAACTGGTTGATCATACACCGACTATAATCCTACACAATCCCTGACTCTGTGCAAGTGTACCTAGAAGAACTGATGCTGGATGCTGGTAACACCAAATATTGATTTGATTGAGATTTTTCTTTTGGTCGCTCACTTTGCATTTTGTAAATTGATAAAAATAAACAATCATTATTTATATTTCCTCCCTGCGATGGGCTGGCGACCTGTCCAGGGTGCGTCCCCCGTCCTCGCCCTGTGTGCGCTGGCTTGGACACCAGCACTCCCCCGCGACCCCGTTTGGGACAAAGCGGCAGATAATGGATAATGGATGGATGGATATTTATATTTCTGAAAGCTTTCTTTGTTTACAGCATTTTTTCACAACTGCCTAAAACTTATATATATATATATATTTAATGCAACCCTACTGTTGTGCTAATTGACCAGCTATTTCGAAATCAATGAATAGGAATCCTGGAATGAAATGAACAGACTCACATTTTTGCCTTGTTTTGCTTCCTCTCTTTCACAGACCAGATGGATTGTTTGGCTCATATGTATGAATTGTGACAACCCACACCTTATATATAGAATCCAGGCTGTGCTTGCACAGCAGGTCCTGATGCTCAGCTCCAATCATCCGGTTTCAGCTGTTTACAGCAACCTTTTAAAGTGAGTCACACATTAGCTTTGTTTATGCTGACATTTCACATGGCGGAACAGTGTATAGCTATGCTAAAGGATTTCAGTTCTGTGTAAGAGGTGTTTATGATAATAATCAGTAGTAAAGCTTTTTACCCAATAAGAAAACTGAAGAAAGGGGAATTTGCTGACTTTTTGTGACAGTATATCAACTTTGCTCATTATAGAAATGTCCAAACTGTCCTGATCTCTTAAAGTGCCTCTATTTTCTTTTTCTCATGAATGAATACTTACTGAAAACATTCATTGTCTTCAGTTTTCTTTGAAACAGTGATGATCATTCAGTCACTTCCACTATTATGTAAATAGAGCAGATAAAAAGTGCTATAAACTAACCCACCAGGTCTTACGCAGGACGTCTTGTCTTCTAGATATGCATCACTGCTTTATTGGCCCTCATCACCCATAGTGTAGTTTAAACAGTGTGTAGAAAAATGTCTTCTTTGCAGAATAAGAAGAGTGTCTCAGTCTGTTTTGCTTGAGTATGAAAGGACAGAAAGTCACGTAGAAAATGCTATAGAAAATAGAGGATTAAACAGTAATAACAAAATGTCACACTGAAGCCACACAATGTCTTTTTTATCGGTCATATAATAAGACTATAAATCTGATTCATTTCCAGAACTGTATTAGTTGCCTGCTGTGTTTTTCCAATTCTCCTTTTTTTCACACTCATTCCAGTTGACACTGGACAGCAGTGGTGGTCTAGTGGTTAGGGAGTTGCCCCGCCTAAGAAGATTGTGGGTTCGATTCCCTCAAAAGTAGGTTGCCCTGAGGTACCCCTGAGCAAGGTACCGTCCCCATCACTACTCCCCAGGTGCTTTCAATAGCTGCCCACTGCTGCACGGTGTTTGTGTGCATGGGTTAAAAGCAGAGGTCCAATTTCGTTGTGGTTCACGCTTGCTGTGCTGTGACCTCGCAATGACAAGGGTTGTCACTTTCACTTTAAGGCAACCATCTGCAAATGTCATCTGAAGTTGGGGCGGGTGGTTATCGCTTCTATGATTCGTGGGTTCAGTTCCCAGGCAGGAGAACCTGGGTCCTTCTGTGTTTTCTCCAGGAGCTCTGGTTTCTGCCTTCCATCCAAATGTACATGGATTGTGGTGGATGGGTGATGCTAAATTGCCCCCTAGGTGTGAGTGTGTGTGAGTGTATTTGTCTGTATGTTTGCCCTGCGATGGACTGCTGCCCTATTCAGGATGTTTCCCCGAATATCACACCGTGAGAGCTGGGATAGGATCCAGCACCACCCACGACTCTGATCAGGACAAACAGCTTTGAACCTGAGAGAATCAGAAAGAGAGTTATTTTGTCAAATGTTCTCCTAATTCACATTAAGGACCATCACAAGGATTCCATAATCCAGATGAATGAAAGGTTAGACAATTTTCTATTCTTTTGCTATTTTAAAGCCATTGTAATTATCAATTGTGCTTCAAAAGTGCTTCAGCTGATCAAAAATGAATTCAGTTATTCTTGAATCATCTAAAACCCAGTGTTTCAAAAACAATGTGTACATTTGTGGCTTATTCTCAGGGTGAGGGTGCCATTGATCATTTCTAAAAATTACTTATACAGCTGGCAAACTAAGTAAACCAGTGCACCCTTCTTGTCCACCCTTTTTGTCTTTTTATAAAACCAGGAAAGTGGAGTGGTTAGGATGCAGGGAGTGGAGGTAACAAAAGTGGAGGAGTTTAAATATTTAGGATCAACAGTTCAGTGTAACGGCGAGTGTGGAAGAGAGGTGAAGAAGAGAGTACAGGCAGCTTGGAATGGGTGGAGAAGAGTGGCTGGAGTGATTTGTGACAGATGGGTACCAGCTAGAGTAAAAGGGAAGGTTTACAGGACAGTAGTGAGACCAGCTATGTTGTATGGGTTGGAGACGGTGGCACTGATGAAAGGACAGGAGGTGGAGCTGGAGGTGTCAGAGTTAAAGATGCTGAGATTTTCGTTGGGTGTGACGAGGATGGACAGGATTAGAAATGAGTATATTAGAGGAACAGCTCAGGGAAGACATTTTGGAGACAAAGTTAGAGAAACGAGGTTGCGTTGGTTTGGACATGTTCAGAGGAGAGACGAGAATTATATTGGGAGGAGGATGTTGAAGATGGAGCTGCCAGGAAAGAGGAGAAGAGGAAGACCAAAGAGGAGGTTTATGGACGTGGTGAGAGAGGACATGCAGGTGGTCGGTTTGAAGCAACTGAAGAAATGGAGATGTTTGATCTGCTGTGGTGACCCCTAAACGGGAGCCGCCGAAAGAAAAAGAAGATTAAAACCAATCAAGTGCTGAATTCAGCTGCTTTAATTTCATTTAAATTTATTTTACAAGTACATCAGCACACATCAATTTCAGACCTCACTAACAAAATGATATAGTACCACTTGTAAGCATACATGAACAGACCGTAATAAGGAATAAAACTAAGAAAACGATGAGCAATCTGTCAGAAACAAATGAGGAAAAGTATACATTAACAATGTTTTACATGAACAACTTTACTTTAAATATTAAGTAATGCTTCTGTATAAAAATGAAGCTAATGAAGATTTTCCTCTTGAACTGATCAGGAATTTACACATTAAGAAATTACACGTTAAGATTACACCAGCAAGATAGTATAATGTCCAAGCTCCACTGATAAACTGAAATTGTTAGTAATTTATTTTACAGTATATTATAGTTGGTATAATTAAAACATGTTGTAAATGTTTTATTGCTTAAATATATCAGTGTGGCATGAATAAGTGACTGATAGAAACTAATCCGTGAACCCGGGACTTGAAAAGCCCAAGATAAATGTTTTGTTTTTCTTACGTTTTTACATACAATATATAACAATACAAAGTCTATAGCATGATGTCTGGTGGTTGTTAATGTATGTCCTTTTTATTTTTTGTTACTGCCTAATAATTCATTCCTTTATGATAATTTATTTTTTGGGAACTATTTTAATTACTGTCACTATTTCCGTAAGCAGAGGCTTTGTGGAAACTTCATAATCTTGCTTGAGAGACTGGCATCCTGTCTCTCCTACTGTATAAAAATAACAGATCAGACAGAGCGCTGCAGGTGCAGTGCCCTTCACCCAGCATGCACTGCAATTCAGCTGTCAGCGCTGAACTTCACCGCTGTATGTTTGAATCCAAAAAATGTAAATTTGATCTGACATTTATGCAGCAATAGATGCTAGAATAAAAAAAATTTTAGTCAGCTGGTAGAGTACTCAATATAGTATATATATAGCAAATATATATATAGCAAATAAACTGTATATATATGTGTATATAAAATCCATATATATATATATATATAGTTTATTTGCTGTATATATATAAATATATATATATATATATATATATCCATCCATCCATTATCTGCCGCTTGTCCCAAACGGGGTTGTGGGGGAGTGCTGGCGTCCAACCCAGCGCACACAGGGCGAGGACGGGGGACGCACCCTGGACAGGTCGTCAGCCCATCGCAGGGAGGAGCGGGACGGGGACGGCACCTTGCTCAAGGGTACCTCAGGGCAACCTATTGGGAAGGGGTTTGAACCCCAGATCCTCCAATCACAGGGCCAACGCCCTAACCACTAGGCCACCGCTGCCCCTCTATATATATATATATATATATATATATGTTATATATTATATTGCATTTGTCAATATTGTCACATTAACTTTATTGTCAATTTTATTTTTATACATACATTTATATATATATATATATATATATATATATATATATATAGTAATAAACTATATATATATATATATATATATATATATAGAAAAGAAGACTGCCAAGGATCCAGTGCATCATATTTGTACCTCCTTCAGATACTCAGAGAGAGCTTTTATCAGCTTTCTCCAAACAGAGCTGGCAAATAAAGGAGATGTTTATTAAATTTAAAATGTCACAGAAAGTCGTGCTCTTTTAGCAACACTGCTGTAATGGATGCTTTTTTTTTCCGTTGAACAATGTGTCACATTGACCTCTCCTAAATCAAAACAGTGTTTTTGCTGATTTATTTCCATTTTTTCTGCTCTAATGCCACTAATCATAAAACAGTGTTATAACTTTGAGATGAATTCTAGAGAAAATGTAAAAACATTGGATGTAAAGATGAGAGAACGTTGTTATTTCTCCATGAAAATAATGCAGTTCAGACTAACAAGCCTATAACATATAAGTATGATGTTGATGCTCTGTATGATGTTGAAAACAAAGGATTTAAAGATGACAGAATTTTGTTACTTCTCCATTTTAATTATAATACTGTGTAAATCCCCTTATGCTGCCTTGAACTGAGATACATGTAACATAAACTGCTCCAGCCACCAAAAGAAGCGGTGAGGGTACATGTAATGTGCTCTGATTCAGTGCTTGCTGAATATTATGCTCTGTGCCAATTTAATGTTGCAGGGATGGGGTTTGGTGGTAGTGGTCTAGTGATAGGATTCTCAGAGTTCAAATCCAGCCTCCAGCACTACTGTCACAGTCTGTCATGCCTGTGGTTCTGGCCGGGCAGGACAGATGGCGCTCTGTTCTGACTGAGCACATCTGGGCTTGTTCAGACACAGGTGTGCTTCATTGGAGCTGCTATTTAAGCCCCAGTGAGTCAGAACAGAGCGCGGTTCATTAGCAAGGCTATGCCTATAGTTAATGGTGGCACGTTTGAGTTTGGTTTAAGTTTAATAAAGTTTTGTTTTTGAATACTGGCTCTGCGTTGGCATCCTTCACACTCCTCGCCACCGTTACAACTACTATCCTTGGGTTTCAAGTACAAGTAAATTTTTATTGTCATTTCAACCATATATACAGTACACGGTGAAACAAAACAATGTTCCTCCAGGACCATGGTGCTACACATAAGATGACATCTAACATTACACAGAACACAAGACAAGTGCAGACAGGACTAACAAGTGCAGACAGACAACAATCAGTGCAAAAACAATTGCACAACAGAGGACAGGAAACATTCATCCAACAGAGCCAGTGTGTACATAAATGTATAGAACAGCAGTCTTGTAATGGAGTAGCATTAAAACATTATAAGCAGGATTCTTTTAAGAGTGAAGAGCAAAATATAAATAGTACAAAAAAAATATGTGTGCAAACAGCAGGAGGTAGATAGATACAGATGTATGAGTGGAGCCTGGTGGATGATGAGTCAGTTACGATTTAAAAGTCTGATGGCCAGGGGGAAGAAACTGTTTCTCATCCTGGTAGTAGAGGCCCGTATGCTACGGAACCTTTTCCCGGACGGCTGGAGGGAGAAGAGTGTGTGGGATGGGTGTGTGGGATCTTCCATATTGCTGTTTGCCTTGTGGCTGCAGTGAGTGGTGAAAATGTCCTGAACAGAAGACAGAGAGCCACAGATGATTTACTCAGCAGGCCGCACACTACCTGTTGTAGGGCCTTGCGGCCAGAGACATTGCAGTTCCTGAACCAGACCGTGATGCAGCAACTCAGGATGCTTTCTATGAGTCCTCTGTAGAACATAGTGAGGGTGGGCGGAGGGAGTTATGCTCTTATCAGTCTGTGCAGGAAGCAGAGATGCTGCTGGGCTTTCTTGGTGATGGAAATGGTGTGAACTGGTGTGAAGGAAAACTGGTACTCTGGACCAACTCGAAGGGTGAGCTGTTGCTGTTCAGTAGGGAGTGGTCACGGCGTGGTCTCCTGATGTCAATAATTATCTCTTTAGTTTTGTCCACATTAAGAGACGGGTTCAACACCAGTCCATCGGCTGTTGTATATCCTCTCTGTATGCCACCTCATCGTCACTGCTGATCAGACCCATCATCAGCAAATCTGATGATATGGTTGCCTAGTTGTGGGTCATTAGTGTGAACAGCAGTGGGCTGAGCAGACAGCCCTGAGGGGCCCCTGTGCTCAGCATGATGGTACTGGATGCTCCTGATCCTGACTGACTGGGGATTCTGAACAAGACTCTTAACCTCAGACTGCTTCATTGAGATTGTCCCTATCATTAGGAAATGAAATTCGCTCTGGATGAGAGTGTCTGCTAAATGCTAAATGCTACACCCTGGGTGCCTTTCTGTGTTGTCTTATGCCCAGGTGAAAAATTTACAGGGCTTTTTAGAACCAAAGATTAGGCCTGGCTAGTCCATCCCTTGCAGTGCTCATGCTTTTGGCCATAATTTATTGAAGTAATAGATTGTATTTATGTGGAGATTCTGGTTGCACTTTACTACTGAGCAGAGTTCATAAGATTACATGCCTGCATGATGCACTTTTAGCTCAAGAAGTGCATTGTCAGTCTATATTTGTTAGACTAAACCTTCATAAATGTCTCTTGATTTAAGTCTTAGAAAATAACAAGTATAAAATATTTCCACAAAATCCCTGTATTTCTGCTGTTATACAGGCTTGCCCTGATTAGTGATGGAGACTCTGATGGATCTTGGTTTTGTCTTTTGACCTTACTACTAGATATTAAAATACAACGTTATAATACTGATCCTAGTTAGTAGTTATGTATTCATTATATAGTCAGGAATGAATGAATAGTGCTGAATTAATACTTAAATAATAAAGAGCTCTGCTTAGTTACTCAACAGTTAACTAATGATTCGAGTAGTGGATTGCTAACTGAACAGGAATTACAGATTACTTCTTCTTAATGAGTTTTCTGAAGTGCAAAAGTACATTTACTTTTTATAAATGTACATATAATCACAGTAATGTAAAACTTTTGTTGGAGTATTTGTTTTGGTACTTTTTTTTCAATACTTGTGTTTATTTAAGCATATTTGCCTTTTTCAAAATGTAATACATTCACAAGCAAGTACTTTGCAAATGAAAGTGACTACTTGTCATTGTGAATACACAGCAGAGCACTCGAAAAGCCTTCTGTATTCAAACCATACACACTGTGTAGTGGTGGGCAGCTAAACATCCCAGGGGGGCAGTGATGGGGACAGTATCTTTCTCAAAGGTACGCTAGGTCAACCTACTGGTCCTGGATTTGAACCCACGAGTTTCCAGTTATGTGGCCTAGTCCCTAAGCATTAGGCCACCACTGCCCCACATTTCACAGTAGTTTCTTTTGGTATTTTAATAAATTCACAAGAAATCACATCTGAACTTATCTGTTAACTTAACTGTATCAGCAAAACTACTTTTACTCAAAGAATGGTATTTTTCACCTCAGCCTGTTAGCCCTTAATTTTTTATATTGTGTCTTTGTGCACATGGGGATAAAGTATCTACTGTTATCTACTAAAATATCTACTAATATCTACTGCACACCTGGGCAACCGGTTTCTTTTATGACTTGTTACTTTTATATACCTTGCTTAAAACATTGCCCAGTATTGGAAGCTAAGCACAGAAAAGAGAACTTTATAGGTAACTCACACTGACAAGAGTCTAAATGCCATTTATATTTTTAATTGACCTAAACGGCACTTATACAGGAAGAAATTGAAGAGCTGGTTACCCAGTGTGGCCTTCTTTTTAGTTCTGCTGAAAGTCTGCAGTTTCAGGTCCACCCACAAGAGAGAGCCCTCACCATAAAAGTGTTTAATAAAACCAAACAATTGTGTACAGCAGCTTCGCCACAAAGCTGCTCACTGAGCAGTAGTTTTTTTTTCCATTATTATCATGTATTGCATTATATTTCTTAAATGTCTTGTAATGGTGTAAATGAAAGTCAACCTATCTGTCCTTCGGCACTAAAAAAAAAAAGGCTCTACAGTGAACAGATCCGTGTTTGTGGACTTTATGCTTGAGGCTTGTTGGAAAGCAAACTCCCAAAAGAGGACAACATGCTCTTAGTTATACGTCCTTACGCTCAGCACAGCTGTGTTTTTTCAGAAAGAACCTTTTCACCCAGGTTCTCCAAAGAAGGTGCAACATGGAGCTCCAATTCCCCTTAGTTCCCATCCAATCAGCATGACCTTGAGAAAGACAACTAGTTCTGTCTTCAGTAGATAAAGGATGAAATAATAATATGACTTCTTTGTGTTCAGTTCTAGGAAAGGGTTTCACTGCACACATACTTTGTCAAGACAAAACAGGGTTCTGAAGAGCACAGACTTAGTTATATACTTGAAACGTTCCAAATGATATGGGTGAATGAAACTGTAATGGAAGTCCCGAATCCCAAATGAAATGTGTCCTCTTGCTTTTAGCTTTTTAGTTTTCCACTGGCTTCTCATAATGAAACATTTGATCAAAAATGTTTTTTTTCCATCTTTTTCTTTTCTCTTCTAATGGGCTAACCTGCACTACCTCCCACTTTCCATCTTACCAAAAAGCAGAAAACCAGCATGAAATGTAAGATTTGATGGTCTTCATGTTCCCTTCATTTCCATTATTCAGCAAATAGCAACAAACAATAATAAAGCACTGGGCCTCCAAGGGCCATCTTAAATAAAATAATTAACTATAATCATCCTCCTTAATCAATAAATTAACCAAATAAAAACTAGCATGCTAGCAAGCATTAACTTAATGCCAAATATCAAATAAGCATGTTCCGATATAGCATCCAGTACTAAGCAGTGCAGTGTAGATATTTGGATTTATACAGTTGAACTGTTTACAATGATAGATAGACAGCATTTACTTCAGCCATGAAATTTACAGCATTAAAAATGACATTAATCCTGCTGATATTTTAAAGGACTTATATAATATCTAGTGAATTAATTGCATGCACTGACACTAATTACACAGATTTCCAGGTAGTCAAAGAACAGAATACAACCTACTTCATGTTCATTGAAGATTAAAAACAAACTCTTGCAAAGCACGTTGCGCTTACTCAGCAGGATAAATGTGACCTGTCAAGAGTGTAAGCTTGGCACACGCACCCATGTAGGTATTGATAAGTCAAACCTTTTTACCTGTAATTATGGGCTGTATAAATGGATGACATGCTAATCATCTGACATCTACCAGAAGCCATGTAAGACCTCAGCCACATATGATGCTGGATCCTAACTTGGTTCTAATTTGCACTTCACATTCCCACTTGGGCATTTCTGAGGCCTGTAATGAGATAAATAAATAGATGTGTAATGAAATATATAAATAGGCCATCATCGAGTCATTTCTGTCATGTGCCACATCTCACCTCAGTATTAAAAAACAGCAAGACACACATGCATTGAACAAAGATAAGAGAGTTTATGGAGCAGTGTAAACACAAAGTATGCACAAATAGATTATTATTGTTTAAATGGACTTATTCTGCACTCAGCCTACAAACATAAAAGGTGCTGAAGCATGTTGCAGCTAAATGAAGTGAAAGCGACTATTGTCATTGTGAATACAGAGCACAACACATGCTGAACCACAATGAAATCCTCTGCATATAATCCATACACACACATGCATCGGTGGGAAGTACTTCTTATCATGGGGCCTAATCCCTAACCGATATTATATTTATTGTTCTTACATTTTTTGAGGGAATTCTGTTGAATACTTTTGCACTTAAAAACTGCTACTCGATAATATGCATGAAGACTTTATTTAGATGTTCTTGTGTTGTGTTGTATTGGGACTTTTACACTGTATGTAGTACTGTCTCCACTTGTGTAGTTTTAACTTGTCCTCTTTGTAGCACCTGGAGGAACATTGTCTCATTTCACTGTGTACTGTGTTTATGGCTGAAATGACAATAAAGCCTACTTGACTCGACTTTACCACTAAATAGTCAGTCTTTAAAAGAAGCAATTAATGATTTTTCATTGTTAAATGAGCACATGGGGCATACCTCAAAGCAGGAACATACCAGATTGCATGAAAATGATTTTTTTTCCTGTTTTTGTTGGATTAGATATGTGCAGAGGAGAGATGAGGAGTACATCAGGAGAAGAATGTTCAGGATGGAGCTGCAAGGTAAAAGGAGAAGATGGCAAAAAAGAAAAAGGCCTAAAAGGAGGTTTATGGATGAGAGAGGATATGCAGGCTGGCAGTTTGAAAGATGAAAATGGCTTAGAAAAGGAAGAGACAGGGACTGATGATCTGCTGTGGTGACCCCTAGCATTGGCAGAAGATGGACATATGAATCAGGTCAAATCAATACACTACACTTCTCCAGGAAGGATCTGATAATTAAGTGTAGTTATTCAGTTAGTCTCAGCCTGTTTCCTCTGATTTCTTTTTGTATTGTTGAAGGAGAGTGAGTGGGCAAAGGGTGAGCTGCTGAGTGATTCCCTGAACTACTAGAGCATGAAGCCCACTGTAAACACAGCCTATTCTCAGCATGGAAAGAAACCTTGGCATCCTTCCTTTGATTTAGCCTCTATTGTTTTATGAACCAATTAAAACTGCTCTAATTTCTCCTTTTTTTTCAGGCACAGATGGGATGTGTTTGAGTTTGTAAGGGTCAGAGAATTTGTGTGTTCAAAACCGTAACGTTACAACGAGTTGCATTAACAAGCATTTAGCTGCAAATACAAAACTGCAGACTGTAGTATAAAGAAGAGGCCACCTTGAAGATACAAACCTACTAAAAGAGATTTTAAAAAATGAAAAAGTTGTCATTTTGAATGATTTATAAAATACCTTGAGTGGACAGTATAAAGATGCCTATATATGTTTTCTCGACATGAGATTTATTTTACATGCATATTAATTATAAGGTCAGACTTTTCTTCATCTCTCCTCTTTACATGTGTAAATAGAATTATATATTTTATATATATATATATATATATATATATATATATATATATATATATATATATATATATTGTTACAACCAAGAATGGAATAAGAGGCTAAAATTATGAAAAGGTGATGTATGTTGCTAATTATCTAAACCAATTACATTTCATCCTTTATTTTTATATTAACTATAAATAAAGGAGGATTGACCCTGATGATATCTGCAGCTGTTTAACTTCCATTGCTGTTTACCAACAAATCTGTAAAATCTGTATAAATCTGTCCGGAATATTGTTTGTAAAAAAAAAAAAAAATCATTTTAAAAGTAACCTTTGTCTGTTTTCAGTATCAACAAGTGATCTTTAATGACCCACGTGTGCACACACTGATCCTGAGTGTATGAACACAAACAAAGAAAAGAACTGGCTTTTATGAAACTTTTGTCACGAAGGACATTCTCTGACAATAGCTCTTAGCTGTACAAGAGCTACTTAGCTGTTTATGACTAGTAAAGAAGGTGAAAAACGCTTACATTCAACATTCAACAAGTACAGATACAAACTCCTGTAGACATAAACTGATTACAGACACAAACTCTTTTCACAAACTCTCACTTATAAAATGTCGCTTCTTGTTCTTTCTTGATTATCTGGTGATGTCCAGACTAGGATGGGTTACCCTTTTGAGTCTTGGTTCCTTTCATGGGTTTCCTCCTCTAGTTTTAGGGAGTATTGCCTCTGTCTCCTCGGGACTCGGACCCGGATTATGTAAAGCTGCTTTGTGACAACAGCAGTGTGACAACAAAGCACTTCATAAAGAAAAACTGACTTGACTTGACCTCAGGTTAGCCATTGAAGTGAAAAAGTGAACGTGAAAGTGACAACCCTTGTCATTGCGAGGTCACAGCACAGCAAGCGTGAACCACAACGATAATGGACCTCTGCTTTTAACCAATGCACACAAACACCGTGCAGCAGTGGGCAGCTATTGAAAGCGCCTGGGGAGCAGTGACGGGGACGGTACCTTGCTCAGGGGTACCTCAGGGCAACCTACTTGTGAGGGAATCGAACCCACAATCTTCCAATGCAAGGCGACTCCCTAACCACTAGGCCCCATTGCTGCCTTACTGCTCTTTTTCCCATTAACATTCATTCATCTAGGTGGCTATAATAGTTCTAATATAATCTTCTTCTTCTTTTTCTTTCGGCTGCTCCCGTTTAGGGGTCGCCACAGCGGATCAACTATCTCCATTTCTTCCTGTCTTTTGCATCTTCCTGCTTCAAACCGACCA
The DNA here is from genome assembly GCA_017165825.1 of Hepsetus odoe. Classification (NCBI taxonomy): domain Eukaryota; kingdom Metazoa; phylum Chordata; class Actinopteri; order Characiformes; family Hepsetidae; genus Hepsetus; species Hepsetus odoe. The sequence goes on from CM029367.1 coordinate 13,013,117, forward strand.
CCTGCATGTCCTCTCTGACCACATCCATAGACCTCCTCTTTGGTCTTCCTCTTCTCCTCTTTCCTGGCAGCTCCATGTTCAACATCCTCCTTCCAATATAATCCTCGTCTCTCCTCTGCACATGTCCAAACCAACGCAACCTCGCTTCTCTAACTTTGTCTCCAAGACGTCTAACCTGAGCTGTCCCTCTAATATACTCATTTCTAATCCTGTCCAACCTCGTCACACCCAACGAAAATCTCAGCATCTTTAACTCTGACACCTCCAGCTCTGCCTCCTGCCTTTTCATCAGTGCCACCGTCTCCAACCCATACGACATAGCTGGTCTCACTACTGTCCTGTAAACCTTCCCTTTTACTCTAGCTGGTACCCATCTGTCACAAATCACTCCAGCCACTCTTCTCCACCCATTCCAACCAGCCTGCACTCTCTTCTTCACCTCTCTTCCACACTCGCCATTACACTGAACTGTTGATCCCAAGTATTTAAACTCCTCCACCTTTGTTACCTCCACTCCCTGCATCCTAACCACGCCACTTTCCTCCCTTTCATTCGCACTCATGTATTCTGTCTTTGCCCTACTCACTTTCATTCCTCTCCTCTCAAGAGCATATCTCCATTTCTCCAGGTTCTCCTCAAGCTGCTCCCTACTCTCACTACAGATCACAATATCATCAGCAAACATCATCGTCCACAGAGACTCCTGTCTAACCTCGTCCGTCAACCTGTCCATTACTATTGCAAACAAGAATGGGCTCAGTGCTGATCCTTGATGTAATCCAACATCTACCTTAAATGCATCCGTCACTCCCACTGCAGATCTCACCACTGTTACACTGTCATCATACATATCCTGAACTTCTCTCACATACTTCTCTGTAATACCAGACTTCCTCATACAAAACCACAACTCCTCTCTAGGCACCCTGTCATATGCTTTCTCCAAATCCACAAAGGCACAATGCAGCTCCTTCTGACCTTCTCTGTACTTCTCCATCAACACCCTCAGAGCAAACATTGCATCTGTGGTGCACTTTCTCGGCATAAAACCATACTGCTGTTCACTGATCCTCATCTCTTTTCTTAACCGAGCTTCCACTACTCATAACCCATAACTCCCATAACTTTCCCATAACTTCATGGTGTGGCTGATCAACTTTATCCCTCTATAGTTACTACAGCTCTGTGCATCACCCTTATTCTTGAAGATCGGTACCAGTACACTTCGTCTCCACTCCTCAGGCATCTTCTCACTTACCAAGATTGTGTTAAACAATCTGGTCAGAAACTCAACTGCCATCTCCCCAAAACATCTCCATGCTTCCACTGGTATGTCATCCGATCCAACAGCCTTTCCATTCTTCATCCTCTTCATCGCTGCCCTTACTTCCATCTTGTTTATTTGCTGCACTTCCTGGTTAACTCTTCTCACATCATCCAGTCTTCTCTCTCTCTCATTTTCTTCATTCATCAGCTCCTCAAAGTATTCCTTCCAGTATCTTTGGCCTTCACCACTGCTTTCTTCGCCCTGCGGTTCATCTCCTTGTACACCTATCTACTTTCTTCATCTCTCTGACTGTCCCATGTCTTCTTTGCCTCCCTCTTCTTTTGAATACACTCCTGGACTTCTTGGTTCCACCACCAGGTTTCCTTATCCTCTTTCTTCCTTCCAGATGTCACACCAAGTACATTTCTAGCCGTCTGCCTCATCACTTCTACAGTAGTTTCCCAGCAATCCGGTAGCTCTTCAACACCTCCCAGTGCCCGTGTTAACTCCTGCCTGAATTCCAGCTTACAGTCCTCCTCCTTCAGCTTCCACCACTTGATCCTCGACTCTGCCCTCACTTTCCTCCTCTTCTTGACCTCCAAGGTCATCCTACAGACCACCATCCTATGCTGTTTAGCTTCACTCTCCCCTGTCACTACTTTGCAGTCTCTGATCTCTTTCAAACTGACCCTCCTGCAAAGAATATAATTCACCTGTGAGCATCTTCCTCCACTCTTATACGTCACCCTGTGCTCCTCCCTCTTCTTAAAATAAGTATTAACTACAGCCATTTCCATCCTTTTTGCAAAATCTACAACCATCTGACCTTCAGCATTCCTCTCCTTGACACCATGCCTACCCATCACCTCCTCATCACCTCTGTTCCCTTCACCAACATGACCATTAAAATCTGCACCAATCATCACTCTCTCTCCCCTGGGTACACTCTCTATCACTTCATCTAAATCACTCCAGAATTTTTCCTTCTCTTTCATCTTACAACCAACTTGTGGAGCATAAGCACTATCAACATTCATTATCACACCTTCAACTTCCAGCTTCAAACTCATCACCCTCCCTGACACCCTCTTCACCTCCAAAACACTCTCCACATACTCTTCCTTCAGGATAACACCTACTCCATTCCTCCTTCTATCCACACTATGGTAGAACAGTTTATACCCCCCTCCAATACACCTGGCCTTACTACCCTTCCATCTAGTCTCTTGCACACACAAAATGTCAACCTTCCTTCTCTCCATCATATCAGCTAATTCTCTACCTTTACCAGTCATGCTGCCAACATTCAAAGTCCCTACCCTCACTTCCACTCTCTTCTCCTTCTTTCTCTCCTTCTCCCTCTGGACATGCCATCCTCCTCTTCTTCTTCTTCTATGGCCAACAGTAGTCCAATTTCCACCAGCACCCTGTAGGCTAACAGCACTGATGGCGGTCATTGTTAACCCGGGCCTCGACCGATCCGGTATGGAATTCTGTATCGTTGTCCGCATATTGATTTGGCAAAGTTTTACACCGGATGCCCTTCCTGACGTAACCCTCCCCATTTACCCAGGCTTGGGACCGGCACGAAGAAATACACTGGCTTGTGCATCCCTAGTGGCTGGGTTTAGTTCTAATATAATAATAAGTAGTTATTATGTATTTATATAGTCATATAATATAATAGGGCTGGTTATAAAAAATACAGTCAGAACTACAAAGTGCGTCAAAGAAGCAAACGTAAGACTTCTAAACATGTTTCGACATCTTTATGGTGAAAACTTTGTTAATTTTTTAGATACACTCTTTCTTCAAGTATTTCATATTAAAATTCACTTGGTTTCATATCTTTAAATGATTGTGCTTAGGTTCTCCAGTTGTATATTTACCAGTTGCAGAGTTTGACACTTTTCTGATTGGATGTGACGTAGCAAGGACACTGTAGTAGCACCAAGAATCATAAACCTTTCACTTTCACAGAGCATGCAATCAAGACTCTTACTGTCAAGTTACACATTTTCTCTTGAAAAAAGAATACTGATGTAATTTCTTGGCCTGGCCTAGCTGTTCTCTCTTTCAATATATGTGAGTAAACTGACATTGTAGGCCACAAATTGCTCTGTTATTTTAAATCACCATCACAATTAATATATTCTCTAGAGAGTGATATGGAGTGATACCCTCTCTCTGATCTTCATCATTAATGAATAGCCTAATTAAAGTTGTAGGATAGCAAGATAGACAGAGAAAAAATGTGTGTGTGGGAGAGAGAGGCGAGGAGAAAGAGGTAGAGAGTGGAAAGATGAATTGAATTACATTCATTTAAGCCTATTAATTATTCACTGTGAAATATTAAATCACGCTTTATTGAAAAATTTCCAGTTTAGCTTCATTTGCAAAAGGCAGTATTTCTCTTCTTTCATTCATAATGACAGAGCAATAGGACCCTGGCTGAGCTGTTTACTGCCTACTCTAAAATAAATAAGCAAATAAATCTGGCAATAGCATTCATTCAAATGTGTTATTCCTATCACATTTACCCTGTTGCTGTATTCAGAAGGAGAAACTTCCCAGCACATGTAGAGTTAAGCATTTAATTCCTGTTCAAAAGAAGATATGAAGTCCTTGCAAAGCCGCAGAAGCGCATGATTATGATAAGCCAGAGCCGATGACCTATCTGTCCACAATAAACCAGAATGAATGTGTCAATAAAACAGCATGACTCAGAAGTTAATATAAATAAGATAAATATTTATAATTAATCGGTTTTTGTGGCTTTGTGTGAAATTTCTAATTGGCTTCTGAACTATTCAGTTGAAACTAAAAGGCTATTGTTTGACAGCATCAGCCATCGGATTTTCCTATATTCCTTTATGTGCTTTATTTTATTGGCCACATGTAAGTTGAGTGAACATTAGCTAGTGTCATACTTTCAAGGATTGCGAGGCACAAACGCATGGCATACAAACTCTAGGGTTTTTAATATGAACTAGACAAGATTGAGAAACATAGGTCAAAGAACAAGTGAGGCAAGGTGGTCTAGTGGTAGTGTGCATGCCTATGAATCTATGGCTCAAGAGGTCCCATGTTTGAATCCCACCTCTAGCACTACCACCACTACCCTGTAACTACACTACTCTGTAATTAGGACGTAATAAGTCGCTCTGTAATAAGTCGCTCTGGATTAGAGTGTCTGCTAAATGCCGTAAATGTAAATGTAAATGTGGAGCTGGAATTCCTTAAATACCTGGCAGGCCAGGTGAGAGGGATTGTGTGTGATTAATGAGAGAAGGGGTAGGGTCAGGACGCACTACCTGGCGAGATCCCCTCTCCCTGAAGAGTGTAGCAGTGCCTGGGGCCAAAAAGATGGCCTTCCTCTGGGTCTTGGAGCAGGATGGTCTGGGTGATCCTGCTGGAGCTGCAGATCCAGGATGTCGCTAGGGCCATAATCCTCCCAGTCCACCAAGTATTACAACTCTCCCCTACGGCAATGGGAATCCAGGGGTGTGCCGACTCTACGTCTCCCTGCTTGTTGGGTCCGGAGAGGGGTTGTAAGGAGAAACGTCACCCTACCTGCAGTTGCCAACAGTCCTGGGGCAACAGGAGAGGAGAGACACAGAAAAGGTAGGGGTTACGTGCCTATGGGGAGATAGCTGGAGACTGTACACCTGAAAGAACCTGCTCAGGTCCTGGATGGTTCTTTCCTCCTGACCATTTGTTTGTGCGTGGTGACCAGAGGTGAGGCTGACCATGATTCCCAGTCATCAGAAGAACTCACGCCAAACCTGAGAGGTGAACTGGGATCCCCGATCCAACACAAAATCCTCTGGGAGCCCATAGAACTTGAACACGTACAGAAACAGAGCTTCCGTGATCTGAATGACAGAGGGCAGAGCAGTAAAAGGAATAAAAGGCAAGACTAGGTGGAGCTGGCATTCCTTAAATACCTGGATTGTTAATGTGAGAAATAGTTGGGTAGAAGTTTTAGGTTTGGAATTCTGGTGACTGCGGCCATGGCTGTGGTTTGTCTGTCACCGTGGCTAGAATTCAGTAATTTAGTTGTAAATCAGTTTCAGTGGAATTATCATTGTTAACAATATACAATACAATAATATTTAGGTAATATTATTGATATTTCAAAGTTGTCAAAAATATCCCATAATGAGATCGCCCTTCTTGTTCTTTTGTACAGGCAGTAAATATCTTTTGAGTTTGCAATAGACATCCAAATCAACAGAGTCCGTTCAATAGAGAATGCTTCAAAGAAATTATGGTCAAAAGATGACTTAATAACAGCTATAGGACTAAACCCCTTTTCATCACTTTTCCAAGCAGCATTTTTCAAACTTATTTTGCAGCTTCTATTCCCTACAGCAATGCAAATTACTCTCCGTGTAACAGGCCACTCCTTCACACTAAATAGATTAGCAGTTGCTTTGAGACAGAAAAATTCACAAACACACACACACACACACACACACACACACACACACACACACACACACACACAATCACTGCAGAAAACACTGTGGCAGCATGACACAATACACCATTCTGCAATAAAACACAGGTTGTATGATAAAGTCATATGTACATGTGTGTTTAGGATGAACGTGTCAGAATTGCAGACTTTTATAACCTTTGTGCTTCAGGGCAACAAAATAATTATTAAAACTAATAACAATTAGTTATGTATGTGTTAGTTTGTACAGTAGAGATAAAAGTCGTAAGCTGTTTATATATACAGTTCAGGTCCATATATTTTTGGCCACAAAAAGTTTTGTTTTTGTACCTGTTTACTGAAACATATTACAATTATATTTATATAATGTGTAATGTGTAGACTCTCAGCTTTCATTTGAGGATATCCACATTAAAATTGGATGAAAGATTTAGGAGTTCCAGCTCCTTAACATGTACCACCCTCTTTATAAAGGGACCAAAAGTAAAAGGACAATTGACTCAATTTCATGGGCAGGTGTTGGCAGTTCCTTCATTATGTCATTATCAATTAAGCAGATTGGAGTTGATTTGAGGTGTGGTGCTTATATGTGGAAGATTTTGCTGTGAACAGACAACATGCGGTCAAAGGAGCTCTCCATGCAGGTGAAACAAACCTTCCTTAAGCTGCAAAAACAGAAAAAACCCATCCGAGAAATTGCTACAATATTAGTAGTGGCAAAATCTACAGTTTGGTACATCCTGAGAAAGAAAGAAAGCACTGGTGAACTCAACAACACAAAAACACCTGGACATCCACAGTGGTGGATGATCGCAGAATCATTTCCATGGTGAAGAGAAACTCCTTCACAACAGCCAACCAAGTGAACAACACTCTCCAGGAGGCAGGCGTATCGATATCCAAGTCTACCTTTAAGAGAAGACTGCATGAAAGTAAATACAGAGGGTGCACTGCAAGGTGCAAGCCACTCATAAGCCTCAAGATTAGAAAGGCGAGATTGGACTTTGCTAAAAAACATCTAAAAAAGCCAGCACAGTTCTGGAAAAACATTCTTTGGACAGATGAAACCAAGATCAACCTCTTCCAGAATGATGGCAAGAAAAAAAAGTATGGAGAAGGCGTGGAACAGTTCATGATCCAAAGCATACTACATCATCTGTAAAACACGGGGGAGGCAGCATGATGGCTTGGGCGTGCCAGTGGCACTAGGACACTAGTGTTTATGGATGATGTGACACAGGACAGAAGCAGCCGAATTAATTCTGAGGTGTTCAAAGACAAACTGTCTGCTCTAATCCAGCTAAATGCAGTCAGATGGATTGGCCAGTGTTTCATAATACAGATGGACAATGACCCATAACATACAGTCAAAGCAAACCAGGAGTTTATTAAAGCAAAGTAGAGGAATATTCCTGAATGGCCAAGTCAGTCACCTGATCTGAACCCAATTGAGCAGCATTTCACTTGCTGAAGACTAAACTTCAGACAAAAAGGCCCACAAACAAACAGCAGCTGAAAGCCGCTGCAGTAAAGACCTGGCAGAGCATTAAAAAGGAGGAAACCCAGCATCTGCTGATGTCCGTGAGTTCAAGACTTCAGGCTGTCATTGCCAGCAAAGGGTTTTCAACCAAGTATTAGAAATGAACATTTTATTTTCAGTTTTTTAATTTGTCAACTTACTTTTGAGCCCCTGAAATGAAGGGATTGTGTTAAAAAATGGTTTTCATGTAATCTTTTTGTTCAGCCCACTGAATTAAAGCTTGAAGTCTTCAACTGCATCTGAGTTGTTTAGTTTAAAATTCATTGTGGTAATGTACAGAACCAAAATGAGAAAAAACCTGTCTCTGTCCAAATATTTATGGACCTGTGTGTGTGTGTGTGTGTGTGTGTGTGTGTGTATGTGTGTGTATGTGTGTGTGTATGTATGTATATATATATATGTATATATGTATGTATATATATATATATACAGTACTGTGCAAAAGTTTTAGGCAGGTGTGGATAAAATGCTTTCAGAAATATAAATAATGATTGTTTATTTTTTATCAATTTACAAAATGCAAAGTGAGTGAACAAAAGAAAAATCTAAATCTAATCTATATTTGGTGTTACTACCTTTTGCCTTCAAACCAGCATCAGTTCTTCTGGCCCCCACAGAGCCCTGATCTCAACATCATCCAGTGTGTCTGGATTACATGAAGAGACAGAAGGATGTGAGGAAGCCTACATCCACAGAAGATCTGTGCTTAGTTCTCCAAGATGTTTGGAACGACCTACCAGCCGAGTTCCTTCAAAAACTGCGTGCAAGTGTACCTAGAAGAATTGATGCTGTTTTGAAGGCAAAGGGTGGTCACACCAAGGCAGGGGGCCTATTGAAAGCACACAGGGAGCAATGACTGGGACAGGACCCAGTCCCTAACAATTAGACCCCCACTGCCCCAAATAAATTGATAAAGAAAAGTTAAAGTAGTAAAGAGAAGTAAAAACGGCATAAACTAAGACGATCCAATAATCATTATAATCATTAAAACTCAAGTCTTTGTGATGTTGGAAAAGACATCAGGTTGGACAGACCAAAGCAGCAACTGACTGACTTTCAGTTATGCTGCAAAAACCCTTCTCAGCTGATGAACAGAACAAGACATAAACAAGTGCTAAGTTTCAAGAAGAGAACGGTTACTTACATGCAGATATAATGAAGATTAACCTGCATCAGAGTGGTGGAAAGAGGAGCATGTGGAAAAAAGCAGCCACTTCGTGGCATGACCATGTGTGGGTGTGAGTAAAACGGGCTCCCCTGCCTTTATTGATGTGACTGCCAACAGCAGCAGCAAGAGGATGAATTATAGAGTGTATGGAAGCATCTTAACTGCTTTTATGTGCTTAAAATTCACCAGCAGGCACTTCACTTTGCAGCAGCATCATGATCTGAAACATACAGCTGAAGGATCTGTGGATTTTTCACCTGACCTGAACCCTGCTGAGCATGCATTTCACTGACTGAAGACAAACGAAAAAAAGCATGCTAGAGGTAAAAATGGCTGCGTTACGATCACAGCTCAGCATCCCCTGTCTATTCATTTCAGATTTAAGCATGTTTCTGACTGATTTTCAATCAAGTGCTATTTTCAAGTGCTTTTGGTTCAATATAGTAAAGTTTCTGTTTATGCATCTCTACAGCCTTTAGCAGTTTAGCCCCCAACCTTTCACTTTGAAGTTAAAAGGACTATTCCGGTCTGGACTGCTTAATGAATGCGAACAGCAGCACTGACCTCAGAACAGAGGCCCTTATACATGAAGTCACAGAGAAAAAATGAATAATGACTTCTTGAAAAATAATGCACATAACCATCCATATAGGATTAGGCAACATCATGATTTTAATTGATAAAATTGCATCATAGTTTGATTTTCTGATACTCAGTTTAGACGTGAGGTCAAGCCTGAGCTCATGGAAATGCATGAATGATTTTGATGATTTTGAAAAGAAACTTTAAACAATGCTCTCTTGGAGCTTCTTTAGTCCAACTAAAAAACTGAATTTTGCTTACTGTGGACAAAATGTGAAAATGTACACCGTCAAAACAACAGGGCATCACTCTGAGGCCACTTACAGACTGTAGCCTGTAGGTTTCACTCATGTAGTGAATTGCTACTTTGAGCTGACTTCTTCAAACCTCAGTTTATATGGAATACAAATGGCAGACATTAAAGTGGGAGTCATGTTCACAGCAAAGTCCTCTTTTTGCCTCAGACACCTTTTCTCTCCTGAGGTCCAGAACACCTAAGGGAAAACTCAGTTTCTTTTGAGTCTTGTTTTCAAAAGCTTCTGCCTCTGTTGACAGATATTTGAAAGGAATGCCTGAAAGCATCTCTGTCTGAGAAAGTGTTTTCAAATAGTAACCCCATGTAGAACCACTAATGTACTTCGACTACTACCACATTAAAAACCCTTTTTGATACAAGGTGAAATCTACTCATGCTAAAGGACTCTTTAGGTTAAATCATTGGATTGTAAGGACATCCCAGCCCATAAGGACTAGTAACAACCTTTCGCTGTACCATTGGGTTGAATATGTTCTCAAGTTTGTATGTGTGAAAGATCTTTTCAAGTTTTTCTCAGGTTTTGCCATTTTTAGAATTATTTGCGGTGGAACTGTGATTGCAGGGTTGAGTTCAGTTTAAAATGAAAGAAAAGTATGGGGCAATTTAGATCATTGCTTATAGAAATAGCATGTTTGGAGCACATGTCATTTCATATGTCTGGTTTAAAAAATAAAAATAAGAAAATCCCTGGAACGTGTTTATCAGAGCATCATTCTGAATGCGACCTAGTTATGCCTCTCTTCTTGCTGCAGAGAAATCAACATATGGAAGGCTGATGCTTGATTTGTCTTTGGAAATTAAATTCCCTTTTACTTGCTTTCCTCATCAGTCTGGCTTTCAGTCGCTCTTTAATTTTGATCATTCTTAAGGGAGATTCATTTTAAGGGTCATTATGCACCTACTGAACTAACAGATTACTTGTTAGTTTGACATTAAGAGAACTTTTCTGCTTTGTCATGAGTTCACATACACTTAGCTGTTTGTGGTTGTGTGATTGCAGTGATGCAGGGGTAGACTGTGACTCAGCTGAGCAGCAGAGGGGAAGGATCAGTTCATTTACTTTGCTCTCGTTTAGCGTGCTGAACTTCTGAACTGAAATCTGGAGGATTTGAAAACAGAGCTCTTTCTCAAAGCTTCCTCAGCAGCAGTGACCCCAGAACAGAGGTCCTGAGACCTCTGAAGGTATACTGTAGTGTCTGGCACCATGACATTAGCAGCAGATCGATTCATTTCTATAAGTTGTGAGGTGAGGCCTCCAACTCTTTGTCAGGGCATGGTAAAGTAAATGGTACAGTAGGTGGTACATGAAAAAGTAACCCAAGGATTCCAAGCAGAACTATGAGCTGGAGCATCATATACTTTTCACCAGCTTCTTCTCAAAGTGCATCCTGTTAACGTCACTTTCCCAACTAAGCAAGGCACACAAATTCAACTGTCCTCATGATGTCAAAGACAGCATGATCAGTTGGACTAGGACACCTTTTTCCATTGCTCCATGGTCCAGTTCTGATGCTCCATGTCCATTATAGACACTTTCAGGGGGTTAACATTGGTACTCTGACCATTCTGCAGCCATGCAGCCCCAAACACATCAAGCAAGATGTACTATGTTCTGGCACCTTCATGGCCAGCATGAAACTTTCATATTGAATAAAAAATGTCCTTAGCTATCCAAAAAATACGCATTTTAAAACTTTGACGGGATGATTTCTATGCACTGATTTTCATCGGTAGTAAGAGAGTGTTATGTGGCCAGAAATGGCCACAGTGGCTTTAATGGTCACTTTCCTTTTGGTCATGAGTGTTTAATTTCTAAACCATTTTTGTTGATTCCAATAAATATTATGGAATGACACCTCTTTTTAATTGCAAGTCTATGAGCCCGCTAAAGAGTTGGGGCTAAAGTAATTTTTTTTCTTCCATATTATGAATCCCATCGTCTGACTTAAGGACAGTTTAAGAGTCTGCATGCCTGTTACTAACTTAAAAAAAATAGTAAAACTTTTACAGATAATATCATAAATGTAATGTAATACCGTTCTTCTGCAGACAGTAGTAAGGTGCAATTTCAAAAGAAAATGACATTACAGCCCATGTGAAAATTGATTCTACTAACCTCTTGCACCTCCCCTCTGCAGCCACATGATTGCATGATCGATTAATCCAGATTGTGCACAGGTTGTACACAGTAACTGGGTGGATGTGTAAGCAAGATCTTGACTTTGGAAAAGTGGATTTGCATTTAGATTGAACGCTCAATGTTTCTCATCTACACATGCGTTTGAAGGCTCTTAATTCAACTCCAGTCTTCTGTTTCCCTGTGCAGGAAAGTCTCTAGCTCAGCAGCCTTCAGTGAGAGCACGTAACAGGTGGAAAGGTCAGGGCGACGCCAGCAGCCTTTATGCACTGCTTAATGCAGGCTTTCTTGTGAAGAATGATGTTCTTAGAATTTCTCCTTTAGGCTTTTCTGCAAATATAAGTCATGTTAGAGCTGGTTGATAAGGAACTCATTTCACTATCCAATACTATCAAAATGTGCCAGGTTTTACTAGGTTGAAATTTTGGCAGACTTTATAATACAGTACAGACTATTCATTTTGTGATTAAACCAGGACCATATAATCCATAAAATGCAAAAAACACTAGCTTGAAAGACATTATTTTATCTTCCTCACCAGGACAGCTCTCCTACAGAGACATAAATCATCTAATTCTAAACTTTTCCAGTAAGACTCTAGCCTATTTTTAAAGAGTTTTATCTGAGCTGCCATGACACCTCATTATTTCTGTTCAAGGTTGGACTGGGACTAAAAAAACAGCCTTAGACTTTATCCCATATAAGCCCAACATGACCAGCATGCACACAAACAGTTTCAGTAGTGGTCAGGGACTATGCCCTTTAATTGGAAGGTCATGGGTTTGAGTCCAAGGGCAGAAGGTTACCCTGAAGAACCTTTCTGCAAGATACTATCCCTTTCACTGCTCCTTGGTTGCTATCCACTGCTGCATGGTGTGTATGAATTAAATTAAGAGAAAGCATTTTGTGTATTGTGCATTTACAATGACAAATGATCACTTTCACCTCGATTTCACTTTTGTTTATATTAATTCAGCTGGATTCCTTAAATAACACTACTGTTTAACAAAAAAGATGGGCCTCATTTCTTTATTCATTTTAGTAAATCAGTAATACATAAAACAGAGCTGGCTGGTGTTATGTGGGAAACACTGGGAAAATTTGAAATCCTAGTTAAATTAAGTTACGTATAATGAGACTTGCAGCAAGTTTCGAGGTAAGAACGGTTCCTCACTGATCAAAATGACAATTATAGATAGCAGCTATTATAAGTGCTAGAGTGCTTGCTTTTGGTCTTCTTTAACATAGGGTTCACTGAATCATCCTTTGCAAAAGCAACAACAAAGTCAGCATGATCAGTTGAGACAATATTTTATTTTTATTTATGAACACTGTTTATATCATAATATAGATCAAAATACAGAAATGTTTTCCACTGAGTTTTGTTTCCAGTTCTCTACAATACAGTTTGCAGCATTATGTTAAATGGCCAATGGTGGTGTTTGTTCACTTTCACTGAGTTGCATGAATTATATTAACATTTAAGAACAAAGAAGGTTAGTAAAGTGTCTGTCAAACATGGATCCTAAATTACCATTGAAAATTTAGAAATCATTGCAACTGTTATTTGACCCACAATAAAGGTGATTCAGCAAAAGAAAACACTTTTACTGACTGTGGTGCAGTTGTGGCACATTTTTTTAATGTTTGTTTTCTTGCAGATCTAAAGTTGCAAAAAATGTGTTGCTTATTTGATAGTTCGTTATTGATGGAGAACTCTAAAAACAGATCAACAATGAATAAGTTGGCAGTTTCTTAATGCCTTGCAAACAGATCTTCAGATTCAGGAAAAGAATCAAGAGCCCTGGCGTTTATTTATTAAACGCTGGAATTTATTTCACTGCATTATATTAACAGCTCATACAGCAGAGGTTTCTGATTTGGGTTTTTCCTGCACTGCTATGTACAAAAGTATAAATACATGCAGTATTATTATCTCAGATTAAAGATCCCTGTTGAGCTTGCCCCTGCTTTGCTTTAGTAACAGCATCTACTCTTCTGCCTATACAATGTTAAATGATTTTATTCAAAATTCACTTTGAGCTCTGCTGTTAGGAGTAACCCTGGGCTTCTGGCTTTCATTTATTCATTAAGGAATGTCTCTCTTTTTACAATTCAGTAATGTTTAAAATAAACTTTATTGAACATCTCACACACTGAATTATTCTTCATCTCTACTTCTATTTTGTGTCACACAGGATGCATGATATTCAGATGGATTAAATATATACTGGCGGGAACATACTGTTGCCATGGTGAATACAGATAATACTTCTTGTGACCATCACACTTCTTGCAAGAGTGCCTGGTGCAGAATTTTCAACTCTCCATGAAACATCTTCTGTAACTGACAGCTGCTTCTGTTGCTGAAATTCAGGACCATGGACAGGACCTATTACAAAGTAGTATAAATTCATCATTCATCAAAACAGTTTGATTTTAGGATTTCACTGGAAAGCATAATGGAAAGAAGTAATTTGATTTGATTTGATTTGATTTTAAAATCTACAACAGGGGCAGTGGTGGCCTAGTGGTTAGGGAGTTGGCCCAGGCTAGTAGGTTGCCCTGAGGTACCCTTGAGCAAGGTATTGTCCCCATGACTGCTCCCTGAGATCTTTCAATAGCTTCCCCCTGCTGCACATGTGTTTGTGTGTACGGGTTAAATACAGAGGTGTAATTTCGTTTCACTGCGTGTTGTGCAGTGCACTCACAATGACAAGAATAGTCACTTTCACTTTTTTAAAAAGACCATAAACCATTTGAAATTAAAAACCAAAATGATTATGCACAAAATAATACATTCTATATACTAGCTTTTAGATGTTGGGCATAACCCGGAGAAAAACATTCATTATTTATTTTTATTTTTTTTAGGTTAAATGGATTAGTTCCTCATGGGGCAGCAGTGGCCTAATGGTTAGGGACTAGACCAGGATCAGAAGGCCGTGGTTTCAAATCCCACACCAGTAGGTTGCCCTGAGGTACCCTTGAGCAAGGTACCATTTCCCGTGCTCCCCGGATACAGGACATGCAGCATTTTGGAATGATTTATATTTAAAACGTATGAATAGGAAAACTGTAATGCTAGGCACTAACAAGTTTTCAGATGTGTTTCATGATTTCTCTTCATTGATAGTTATTGTGAACGACAAAAAATTGATTAATGGATGAAATCACCATCTAAGTATTATACACTGCCATAACACATTCTTCTGCTTCCTTTTCAGTACAGTTTTCTGTTGAACATCTCAGTGCAAATGTAAAAAAAAATCATAATAATTCTCCAGTCTTTTGAAACTCAAACATTCCATGCCATTTTATGGCAACAAAAGTTTTGCCTTCAGATTAAAGGTACAAAAGGCTGTTTTGCTGACCTGTAGAGCTGCATGTAAGCAATAGCAGGGCACGCTGGAAGCAGGTGCTGAGGAGTCTAAAGCTGTGTGTAGGTGTTGTGGACACTATGACATGAAAGACTGACCATGAAACATGTAAGACTGCATCACACCGCAAGTTCAGCCTTCAGCACACACACACACACACACACACACACACACACACACGCACACGCACACACACATATAAAACTCCATTAATCACAATGTTGAATAAAAAGTTGCCTCTTTCCTTTTTTGAATGAAGACTAATTAAAAGGAACAATAAAAGCATCTTTCCAGCAAAACCTTTGCCAAACATATCTCTCAGTTTCTTTTAGATACGTGTCCTCATGTTTCCCATTTTCATAAAAATATGAAAATAGCATGAGAAAAGGGACCCAAGCACATGAGGAAAAGATCATTATCTCTTCACTTTCATAAATTGGCCTCAGCTGGTCAGGATGTGGAAAGAGTCTTGTTAAGGGGAATTCATCTTTAGGTCTAAAAGGATGAGGGAGCCTGGCCATGTTTTTATCATGACTTCATTTATTTTCTGAATATACTGCAGGGGCTTGATCATGGGGATGGAGGTGAAGGACACGGGGTGGCTGTGGTTAATTGATCAATTTGAATAACACCCAGGCTGCAATTACGTGCATGGAACTTTTCATGACATGAGGGACTGAGGATGTGCGCATGTGTGTGATGCAAAGCAAGGAGGAGGGGAGGAAGGACGCGTGAATGATCCCAAGAGAACTGAGGCGCACCTGAAACATCAGACAGGAGTCTAGGAAAGGTCATGGGCTTTGAAATGTTCTCAGCATCAGTCAATTACCTGATTCTCAGCATGCCCACATGCATTTACATCAACTTAATTGATTTCCTATGCTTTTTATCTTTTAGAAAACAAATATTGGTGAAAAATTATAGAACCGTCACCCAGCTGCTTTGTGGCAGTTAAACAGATCACAGACATGGCACAAAGCATTTTTTTTTCACAGATGAACCTGCTGGCTTTGCCAAATGGAAAACATTTTCATCTTCCCTTGTCCTTTGTGTGACTGGCAGCCCAAGAGCGGGAAGGTCTGACGAAAGTCTTGAGGCATCCATAGTCATGCTTCATAAGGAATAACACAAGACAAAAGTTCCAGCATCTTACTGTTGGTCAGTTTGCGATTCATCACATGAATATGACTTTTAACCAGCCATGCCCATGAATGCCCCTCTTTAGGCTTGTTTTCTTTTTCTATGTGTTAATGCTGCTTTTCTTTTGTCTTTTCTGTGTGCAAAGCTTTAGCCAGTTTGTTTTTTTACAGTTCGGTCACAAACATTCACTCCTGTTTTCTCCCTTTTAGTTTTCATTTGCTTTGATTTACATTTCCCACAGTCAAACAGTATGTTTTACCTATTTAGCCTTCCCATTGATTGCACTTGTACACAATTTTACACACAGCTTATTGGGAACAATCAAGATCTTTTACTGCACTTTGTGTTGGATTTCCTTTTTAAGGGGATTCTGTAATCCTTTCCTTCGGTTCAAATGGCAACTCTCGTGATTATTTTCAATTAGCCAAGTCAAACAGCTCAATAAGGTCTGCAAGCACCCCTCAGCAACAGCAAATTCATTTGCATTTTTAAACTTTTGTCTTTGTTTGAGAAATGTAAATTAAAAGTGATTACATTTTTCTACATATTTCTCCATATTGGATAATTCTTTAATTTATTTCCTACTTTGACTGAAAAAAATATAGAATTCATTAAGAGATTTTTTTGAGTACTGTTTGACTAACCCTTGAAATGATTTTGTATCATGTTTAATATTCGTTTGAGTACAAACTACAAAAAAGCTAGGTGAACATCATCTAACTGTGGTGTTTCCATTATCTTTGAGAGAGATTTTATAAAACAACACTACACTCAGGAGAGGCAGGAAAGCAGCTCATTGTTTCTGTGTTATCTTGTCACTTCATGCCATATGAGTCATCTGAATTTCTCTCCAGTGAAGGGCACATAAAGAGTAGGTACAACTAAAGGATTCTGGTACAGTCTGTATTCTGTACGAAACCTTAAATGACCTGCAAATATCGCTGATGAATGCCTTTCCCTTGCCCATCATGCACTGTGCCAGACAGGCTCATACCTCCATATTATGAAAAAAGTGCAGCACCCGGGAAATCATTACTAATTATACCCTGATTAAATACATTTATTGCATCATTTGAGCAAAATATGTATTTTATTACATAAGACCATTCTGGATGTCGAGGAGAAAGTAAAGTAATAATAAATCAAGTCACTTGGGACCACAAATTACAATGATTGCATACTGGCAAAGGCATCGTTACGTATGAAATTTAGTGGTGGCTAAGACAAAAAATTGTAAAATAAACAAAGATTCTTCATTCAAGAAATATAGAAGTTTATTTAAAATATGTTGTGCTATTGTTGCCATGCAACCAATGTCCATCTAAATTGCCATCATCTATCTCCCCATTCTAAATTAGAAACATTTTATGAAACATTTGTTATATAAAATCTAAATTTACATAATTCACCATACTGTGAGTTGATATGAAATATTTTGATTCAATGGCTGTGATGTTAAAGGAGCAGCTGTTTATACTGCTAACTATCTGCCTTAACGCTTGCTGGCGTTCTGATTATCCTTCTGTCCTAAGAAAATGCACAGATCAGCCACAACATTAAAACCAATGGAAGTGAAGCTAATAGTTGGTTAAAAGTTGACTTGATGTTGTTATTGTGAGAAATGTCAGGGGATGGAGTGGGATATAATAGATATTAAAAAAACTGGTTTCTTGAAACTGATGCATTGAAAGCAGGAAATTGGACACTCAAAAGGACCTGAGAGACTTTGATAAGCACCAGTTGGCTGGACCACTAAGTCAGAGCACCCCTAAAACAACAGGTCTTATAGAGTGTTCCATGTGTTCAGTAGTTACCAAAAGTGATCAAAGGAAGGACACAAGGTGAACTGGCAACAGGGATGCCAAAGTCTCACTAATGCACAATGGAAGTGAAGGCTAGCTTATCTGGTCCTGATTCAACAGAAGAGTTACTATAACACTAAAAAAATAAAAATCTACAAAGATGGGGTTGGCTGTGACTGGAAAGTGGCAGAACTCAATGCATTACAGCTCGGGCCACATAGCCAAAGTTGGCCCGCGGCCTTGCTGACTCCTGTCCACCACCAAAAGTGGCTTAAATTGATCAGAAGCACTAGAACAGGGAACGGGGTGAGAGAAGAGGGCCTAGAATCATGCTTTTATTCATCATGAGGATAGCAGGGTTTGTTTGCGACACTTACCTGAGGAAGAGATGCAGGAGGAAGGCAAGTGTCTTAAGGCAGTGTGAGGTCTTCAATAATGGCAGTGGCCTTTTTCAGTAGGATAATGTGCCCTGCCACACGTGTGTAAGCTACAGATGTGATAGATAAAGACTGGGTTGAAAAAGGCTGGCGTTTTGCTTTAAATACATTTTTTGTTGTTGTACAATACAAAAGTCGCTGTGTAGGCACTGACAAAATGGTCAGCCCACCTGAAGGCACTAAGAATACTGCTTCTATTTGGCCTTTGTTCCTACCTCTTGGCCTACTCATGCATGATAGTGTCATTCTCTAACTCACACTCACTTACAACTAGGCTGTTCCTCCTCACAGCTCCAGCATATTCCCTTCCTCTACTACATTCCCTATATGTGCCACCTTCATTCCACACGCCATTTAACACGGTACTAGCATAGCCTCACTGCACCATGGGCTTTATTTGATCCTCTTTAGGGAATGTCCCAGTGACCATGAGCTCAGCTCCTCAGGGCTCAATTGTCAGTTCTATGAACACACTAGAGTGGGCACCTCTCAACTCCCAACCTGCAACGTTTACATTACAGCAGCAGCAACAGCAGATGGAGAGTTGTGTGGTTGACTGTAATTTGGCATGGTGGAAAGTGTGTGCAACTGTGTCTGTTTAATCAGACTGGATGGCTGAAGAATACACAAATGAGCAATTAGCATAGTGATGAGGCTGCCTGCCTGCCTGCTGAGAAGAGAGTTCTGAGTGGCCTGATATTTCTCTGGGATTTCTCTGTACAACTGAATGGCATGTGGGTGGAAGTTATAGCACATATAACAGTGGTGGCTATGTGTCCGTCATAGACTAATTTTGTCTGCACCAATAGTAGCAATCCATCAATACTTATTGGTTTTACTGCTATGTGGTCTTGAATTAGAATCATTTTAGTTCAGCTTCTCCACTCAGTTTTCACTGAGCTATTCCATTATTATCGAGAATGTCATCGGTACATCAACCACACCGGTCTTCAAAAGGGTAGATTATAAAAAATATGGAACATTTAATCAGCCATTTTTTTATTATTTTCATTTCATTTGGTTGTTATTATTGGGCTGGCGACCTGTCCAGGGTGCGTCCCCCATCCTTCGCCCTGTGTGCGCTGGGTTGGACTCCAGCACTCCCCCGCGACCCCGTTTGGGACAAGCGGCAGAAAATGGATGGATGGATGGTTATTATTATCAGTTCATTATGAAAGGTACAGTTTACGCTTTTTAATGATGTAACACAAACAAAAAATGAAAACCTGGGAATGTTTTCTTTACACACAAAGTTTTGACAGAGCAGTGACAAGAGCATAGGTAGAGTCAGGGGTGTGGGATAAAAAGGTGGCTGCAATTATCTTCAGAAATTGAGAGTCAGAGGGAGGTTGACACTGAAACTAACATGCATGACCAAGGTCAACCTCAACTAGAATAATTTTATTTTTAGCTGATCTATGATTGTATTCTGGGATGTTGGGGAGCTAATCTTTTCTGACTGCTGTTTCTGTTATTATTTATTTATTAATGTAATTAATAATAAAAATTATTATTATCACTCATATATATATACATATAATTCTCAATTTCTGCAAAATCCTGCAGGGAAAAAAAGTCAATGAGAGAAGTACAAATATAAATAAAAACTAACATAAGCAAGTTATTGCACTTATCTGATTGAAAAGTTGTAGTAGGAGAAAGTAAGGAAAGAGAGAGAAAAGCTTGTGATGATGAGTGGCGATTGGAAACGTTATAGTGTCTGATGGCTGTGGGGAGGAAGATTTTCTGAGTTCAGTGCACTTGATGCTGGTCAGTGTGCAGCTAAAAGAATTCCTCTGTCCAACCACAACACTGTAGAGGGGGTGGTAAGCAGAGAGACAGTCTTCTGTTTGTTTAGCCTCTTAGGCCACAGCAAAGAAGATTGCACTTGCCACCACAGACTTATAGAACATCTGCAGCATAGTGTTACAGAACAGCCTACTTTGGCCTTTCTTGTAGCATTCACCAGTGCAGTCTTGAAACACTCTAGTTTCCTATCACTGTGAATCCCCAGGTTCTTGAATCCTCAACAATTTCAGCTTCCTCTCCTCTGATGGACAGGGGCTTAACTGGAGATTGTGATCTTCTCAGGTTCACCACCAGTTCTTTAGTTTTGCCATAGTTAGAGCTGCAGCTGCTTAACAAAAATGTACATAAGACACATGGGTTATGCTTTCTTTGGGACAGAAACCAGAGAGGATGTTTTCCACAGTGAGACTCCCACTTGCTCCCCGACAATTTCAGACAAACAAATTCAACGTTTGACATTTGACAATATTGGCAGGGGGCTCCTTAGGGGGATAGAAATATCAGAAAATTTCAGAAATTTCTTAAAGCTTTGACATCAAGCCACCATCAGTGTGCATATGGCAGCAGTAAGTTGAAGTTGCGAATGTGTGTCCAGTCTTACCTGCGAAGGACTGGTTGCTGTATGTTTTCATTCCAACAAAGCAGGTGATTCCATGATCAGGTTTGAAGATTGATACCATAACACCAAACAATAGGAATCATATGATTTCCTGCTTACTTAGGATGAAATCCTGTCTTGTGAAGTCATACCAGCTCGTTATGGATAGGATTGAGCACCCTGACTTAGGGCTTCATACTCAATACGCTTTATCACAGTTACTACAATAAAAAAAAACTGTGCTTGACCTGTCTTCATTATAACTGGTTGCTTTAATCGTGTTTTTATAGTCTGAATCATACCAATCAGCTTGCTCTGCAAAAAGGGAGAAAATTTGAATTCTTTTGCAATGAAAGTGACCAAGCCATCCATCTCACCTCTCTCACTCTCACCAGTGTGTAAGACAACTAGAAATGTACGTTTGAACACTAGTATTATCTAGTATAATTTTTTGGTTATCATGGTCCATCAAAGATATATTGAAACATGCTGTGGAAATTCTCATGTCTATGAGACTATACACTTCTAGTCATGCTGAACCTAGTTATGTGAGAGTAATAAATAAGACACCCAAAACTGTAACACTGTACATGGAGATCTCCCTGCTGTTCTGTGAATCTCCCCCGTGTTGCTCAGAGAAAATGATCGGCATGTTCACAGGAGCAACATTTGGGCTAAATTTATGAAGAGAACCATTATACAGCTATTCCTGCATAGATGAACATTAATTACAAGACAGGAAATAAACCTGTATATAAACCTATATAAACACAGCCTTCATTTTACAACGACTCAATGAATATTATTCATTACTCAAGTTGTCTCGACTCAGCCAATTGTCAAGACTAGGCCAACTAAAAGATTGTACTCTGCTGTGTTTTAAAAACATCTTGCCATTATCTTTTGGCATTAGGTTTCCTTCAATTATCAAAAGTCATTGAGTTCCTGAGAGTTCTTCAAGGTCCACAACAAACTCTGGCTCTTCAGCTTTGAAAGCGATAGAGCAGGATATCTCCCTCATTCTGACCATTGTGCTAGAATGATTTCAGTTCCATCACAGGTCGAGAACTGTTTGCAGATATTAAGTTATACAAATGCATAAGATACAATGTTTATGTAAGGATGATATGGTCCCAGTCGTTGTTTCAGTGGATGATTAGACTTGCCAGACAAATGGGTAAAATCCTTCTAACAATGAGTTCATATTGAGCAAAATGTTTCTCATACGTCATGATAAAGTTGTCCAATGTATCCTATCCATTATTTGCAAATGGCTAATAAAACTGTAATAGGAAGAGCTGTAAGAATTAATGTGTTATCCATTAAAATTCCTGGTAATAAGAAGTAAGACTTGAGACAAAGTGAGAAAGAGAGTGCAAAAGAGAGGAGCATCATAACCTTCTGCTGAGCGGAAGCTGCATGGTATTATTGTGAAATGTCTCAGCATCTTCTATAAAATCTTGAGCAATTTGTGTAAAAGTCAGAAATAAGAAGCATATTTTTTGAGCATCTAAGAGGTCACTCTGAATGAGATTTCTTTCTGTTGTCTTGACTGGATTATAGTTTATATATATGAATCTGGCTGCCAAACTAAAAATGAAAAATGAAGTATGATTCAAGTATACTGGATAAAAGGTCAGAGAAGAATTGATTTCTTTAGATGATCTTTTTCTACGATTTCTGAGCCCTCATTATTGGTAATTGTGACTCATTTCATAGCATTAAGCTTTATGATGAGAACAGGATGCATGTGTCTGGGCCCAGGTCAGATTTACTGCTGATTAGAGAGTGCCCTGGCATGCCTCAAAATCAGCCCCTCATCAACCTTACACAACAAAACTCAGTGTCTTCTGCAGTGTGAGCGCCTGTAAGTGTGTGTGTATGCACTCATATTTTAGAGGGTTGAGTGCTGATGAAATCTCCACAAGTGCTCCACATCCTCTTTTTTATCAGGACTGTTATGATGTATTTTGATCTTTTCATCTGTTTCTTAAGGGCATCTGGGACAGACAATTAAGCAGTTTCTTAAAGAGTCTTTAAGAATCTTCAAGTGTCTATTCAGTCTTATTGCCTTCTACATTATATCTTTCATGGCCATGTGAATAGTGTCATTATAATGGTAAAAAATAATATTAACTATTTAATAGAAATGCATGCCAAGGCTGAAAAGCATCTTAATATTAGGATCTAATCTGTAGCCAGGCTCACAATTGGCATTCTCACTCATGCTGGAATGGGCTGAGGTCAGCACTCTGGGCAGGCCAGTCAAAAACCTACAGTGCTTGAATATTGCTGCAAAATGGTCATCCCTGGTCACCCAAGAAACCTCCTGTGAACATCTGTTGGACTTTGGAGCAATGGAAGAATGTGGCTTGATTTAATGAATATCATTTTATTTTACACCATGTGCATTGCTCGGTGTGTCTGTCATTTATGGGAGAATAGCACCAGGATGCATTGTGGGGGAAAAGGGAAGGCAGCAGAGTCAGTGTGATGCTCTTGGCAATGTTCTGCTAAGACACCTTGATTCCTGGCATTCATAGGGCTGTTAATTAGTAATTGTTAAGGAACGGTATGAAGAACATAACTAAAAATTCAAGGTGTTGACTTGCCTTCCAAATTCCCCAAATCCGATCATACTTCTCTGGAATGGAAGAACTGTTAGGCAGGTGGTTTTAATAGGTGAATCTCTCCCTATCCACTTTGTCCCACATTCTTAGCTGAAAGTCTCTGAAAGTAAAATGTGTACTGAAGAATAATGAATGTAAGTTTACAATAATACACTGATTCATGGCATCATTGGACTGCTATGGTTCTGTGAAAAAAAATATCAGCCTAATTGCATGTTATTCCCTTGGGGCTGCATGGTAAATGCCATTCTAATACAAGTTCATTAAAGAGGGGTCATGAAGTCATGCATGACACTGAGAATGGCATTTTAAACACTGTCAGTCACAGGCTGATATACCCTGTGGTTGTGGTCATGTTGCTAAGAAAGGTTAGGAAAAATATTCCAAAATGTTCCTTTGTCATTCTTCACCTGTTTTTTTTCTTCTTTTTTTTTTAAAAAAAAAGTAAAAACTGAAGGAAGGATGTAAAGACCCTTTCCTTTTGGTTGTAACTGTTAAAGACTAAACATATTGCCATTAAATAGAAGAATCAAATTACATGAACACTTTAATTCTATATATTTGTCTTTTTTCTGTGACACAATTGGAACTTGTATGCTGCGTTTTTCATGAAATATTTCATGTTCCATTAGTATAATTTAACAACATTAAACTATATCACCTTTCAATGCAATAAAATTAAGAAAAGTAACATTAACTTCTTTGATTCACTTTCATATTCCTTTTTGCTAATAGATAGGCCTGTCAAGCACATCACATTTCATGTAAATGTACAGCTTTACAAATCAAGATTCATGTTGTGATTTTTCATATTCTTTTTTCTAAGGGCAGCGGTGGCCTAGCGGTTAGGGAGTTGGCCACAGGATTGGGGGTTTAAACCCCTTACCAGTAGGTTTCCCTGAGGTACCCTTGAGGTACCCAAGGTACCGTCCCTGTCACTGCTCCCCGGGCGCTTTCACAGCTGCCCACTGCTGCACGGTGTTTGTTGCATGGGTTAAATGCAGAGGTCCAATTTCGTTGTGGTTCACTGAGTGCTGTGCTGTGACCTCGCAATGACAAGAACCGTCACTTTCACTTTTCTAGATTCTTTTCATTTTTCTTTTCTAGATACATGAAGGTCCTCAGTGCTCAATAAAACTTTTCACCTTTTGATTATTTTGTAACAAAGTAATGTGTTGACTCATCCCTTATGCAGCACTTTCCCCAGAGACAGATGGCAGGCAGCCAAAGAGTATGAAAAACAGCCAGCACAGCCAATGTTCATTGACCTTAAAGCATGCAGCAGTGACCCAGGAGAAGTCTTCACACCATTTCTAGACCCAGACAACTTTAGGAGCAACAGCCTTTGCATTTGACCTTAGTCATTTCCTCTGGATACTCGGAGCAGTGTCCAGTCTTGTCCTTTAGGTTTACTGCGGAACTGTTGGCAGAGAGCAATCCAAGGCCCCTGTGGACTGGCTGTTCGATTAGCCGTCGGCCAGTGCAAATTAAATCTGCTCTCTCTGCCTAATTTCACATGAGCCATTGATCTCCCCATCAGAGAAGATGCACTCTCTGCCGCTGATGTGGAAGGAGTCTTGGCATATGAATAATGGCTGATAACAGAGTTTGGGTGGAGACTGTAGACCCCTGTCAGGAGTTACTGCCCTTAAAGTGTGCAGTTCCGAAAATGAGCTTATGCTATCAGCATTAAAAGAAAGAATTCCATCCAGAAATCCATAGTGGTTTACTCTTTCACTGATAATTTTTATTCAAGAAGGCCATGTATACATATTACTTATGAGGAATGTAAGGACATTTAATGCGAATATGAAAATATTTTGGGGTGTTTTTTCAGGGTATTTAAGCAAGTGTTCTTTCATGCGATGTTTTGATGTGGCAGATGTTTTTCATGGAAAAACTGAAATTTGGATAAATATATTAAGAAAAACAGATGAATACATTTAACGAATGTATGACTTGTAATAAATCACAATAAAGAGGCAAATAAAAATATAACTATGATCTGTCCTGGGGTTGGAAATATATGCATTGCACAGTATTTTAGTGGTCTTTTAAGTTCATTAAGGGATTGAGTATTGATTATTTTTTTTCATCTGCAATAACAAGATGGAAGGATGTTTCAGACCATCTGTTGAACAGCTGTTGATTTTGAATGTTATTTTTATTGGGACTTTGATACTGATAATTGTGTTATGAATTGAAATGTATCTTAATGGTGAGTTATGGATGGTATTTAGATTTAGATGCTTGTTCAAAGTAAACATCAAATAATTCCAGACATAAATGCATCTACAAGAGTTAAGACAATCTCCATAAAGGCTAGCTTTGATAAAGGCTATTTGGTGAGACCATGACATGACCATTTTTAGGCCATACTGACCACCAATTAACTGTTAATTCATGACCCAATCCTACTAGATGGAGAGCTCTGGAAAGCCCCTGCAGTGGTCTGGAGGAGTGGAGCATCATTCTATGGAGTGATGGAGCTCCAACAAGTACCTTTGGCATCATCTGGAATGTTGTATTCCAGCAGAAAACACCCAGCATCAGTACTTGACCTCATGCTGTTGTGGCTGAATGCGATCAAATCCGCAGTGAAGTGTAGACGCTGCTACTGTGGCAAGAAGGGAACACACGTTCTATTAACATGCTTGATTTCAGAAGAAACACTCTATACACACAGGGTAGTTTAAGTATTTCTACTTTCATTTGTAGTTTTGCCTTGAGAATGTAAATATGAGTCTATTGTCCTCAATGTCTCAGAATACCTCCGTCACCACTTTCCTGTAGCCTACTTGAGATTTGTTTTTCTGAAAATAGAAGAGTACGGTTAAGCTCAAAGTATACCTCAGTGTTTGAACTGACAAATGATTGATTTGAAATTCCCTTGAAATTTCTCTGGGACATCAGAAATTTTTCATCAACCATCTTTCCTAAAAGACTCCTGAGAGCTCATTTGATCTTGGTATGAACTTTTAGCTCCCATCTGAAGGGTCATGCACAAGCCACATTAAGTTCCGCATCTTGATGCAAAGCTGGGCTTTTTAGCTATTCTTTAATGTTTTCTAATTAATTGTTGCTGTTGCGTTAAGGCTGCTAATGCATGTTATGATCAGGGCTAGTGACTCACTTTTTCTAGGCCAGGAAATTGCTGTTGCAGTAATTGCAAAGCATTTTCTATGTTTTTCCACTTCATTTCTGTATTCCCCTAAAAAACTAAAATATGTCCAAAACAGACAGGACTTGTGTATTTACCTCTACATGAAGTTTTATATTATCCTTTTAGAAATGTGTTTTCTGTCCAGAGGTAAGTACTTATTGTTGCCTGAGGAGCTTTCAGTGGGTATTGGTTGTTCTCTTATCTATTCTACCATTATTATTTAAATGATTTTGCTTTGTTAGTTTGAAGCATGATGAAAGTAGACTTTGAGTGCAAGTGAAATAAAATAGGCCATTGATGTAGAAAATATGAAATCCAGTGTGTTATAGTGAACAAAAGGATGCAAGCACAAAACAACTCTCACAGAAAACCAGAACTCAGGCTTTTCTGGGAATTCTGCACTTCTTTGCTTTCAAACTTGTTATCTTGTTTTGCACCACATTGGTGTAAGATGCTAGTGGGTTTTGTTGCTAGTGTTGGAACGCCATGCTCATCTGATTCTTACGACTGAACAAACTATCTCACTTCATATTCTGTGGCAAATGGTGCAATCACACTATGGAGAAAGAGTACTGATGGGGTCCAAACACCAAACATTTTGTTCAAAATGCCCTCGAGTGAAACTAAAATTGCTGCCTTCTAAATGGATAAGTGCATCATACATACAGCTTTAATGCTTGCTGTTGCAAGCAAATTGAGTGCAAGCTGTCACAGATTTTCAAAGAAATTCCTTTTCAGCTCGTGGTTTTAAATAAACTACAGCCATGCAGTCAAGGCCAAAGCAGACTGAATGTTGTCAGAAATGTTTATTTCATTACAATTTACAACAAGTAAAAAATGTAAGGCAGGAACACTTCCTTCAGAGACAGAACATCTAAAAGAGTTTATAGGCAAGGAGGAGGTATTGTGCATTTCTTTTTTGCTAAATTATTTTAAAAACATTTAAGCTTTTAAACATTTGACTCTTAGTTTTCTAGCTACTTATATTAGCTTCAGAACAATATGATTGCAGGAAACAATCCTGGGTAATTTGTTTCCAACAAAAGTTTTGAATTTATGCTCCTTTGTTAAAGTTTTCCTTCACTTTTTGCTTCACTGCCAAGAAAACACTTTTCAAGGTTCAAGTCCCAGGTTACCCTGCTAATCAACGCTGTCTAGATCACAATGATAACAATGCCAGCTGACCAAGCTGATTCATATCTAGCCCAAGCTATACATTCACACAGTCTGTCTGTGAGTGTTAAACACACAGTGATGTATAACACTTTGTTTGTACAACCAAGTCTGCACTCAGTAAACAGGACAGCTGGTATTTCATTTTCTGATCTGATTTGCTGAGATACCTTAAAATCCTTTGCCAAATAAGGTCTATAAACCACACTGTGTTCAATTAAGTTTTTTTTTTTGTTTTGTTTATATCCTTGTCTACGTGAACTTTCGACACAAAGTATACACATGATAATGAAGATTTAAACTTATGAGCCAGATTTTTTTTTCTTTATTCCACCCAGCCTAGAGAGCTCAACGTTAGTTGATTTTAAAGATGTAAATCCAATCCGGCTGTGAGGAAACAACCCATGCTGAGTTTTTTCATTTGGGATCCAGCACTAGCATGCCAGATTGACCTGATTTGGGCTATTTTTAAATCAGTAAATTTTAGATGGTAGATGTGAACTTGATTTTATTAAAATCTCAGTATTAATAATGATGAAAAAAAAATGTATGATACAAAAACAGACTTCAGGGTTCATTCTAAGATATAGCCATCAGTTAGCTGCCACAAAATGCAGATGCTATTACTATGGGAATACAAGGAAATCATCAAGAGCAAAATTTCCCCAGCCATAGGTTGTGCCTCTCTGTTTCCCGCACAATGTGTGTGAGTCATTTCTGGTAGAACATTGCACCAAGAAGTATCTTAAATTTAAAAAAATGGCTTTAAAAGCTTCTATTCATTATAGAGCAGAAAGTAGTCCAGCAAGGGTGCAACCCCAGCCAAAGCTAATCACAAACCCCTGTATTCTCTTTGTTGCTTCACATCCAAACTCTGCACTCTTTGATCTTTGGAGTGTGGTGTGTGTGTGTGGTGTGTGTGGTGTGTGGTGTGTGGTGAGTGGTGAGTGGTATGTGGTGTGTGTGTGTGTATATGGGGTGCTATAGAGAGATGGAGAGGGCGACAGTTGGGATCAGCTCCTACCATCTGTCTTTCTCCCAACACCTCTAATCCCATCATCCCTGTGTTTCTCACTCTCTGTTCCAGGGCTGGAATCATGCCTCCGTCGTTTGCGTTGATTTGGTGAATAATTTATGCTGAAGGAGGCGTGAGAGGCGTGGGTAATGTGTATATGTATGTGCATTTGTTTGAGGGCAGGTTGGACGAAAGCATGTCTAGCATATAGACCTAGACATGCAAATGTACTAGAACATATAGTTCCTGAAATGAATATCACTAAATTCTTTATTCATCACAGAAGAAAGTAGAGACAGTGCAGAGAAATAATGAAATATATGTTTTCTGTGTTACCTAACCTTGTTACAGTTATTAGGCACTTATTGGACACATGTAAACTACTATGTTCTTTAATGATATTAGCTATACATTATAAAACTGTGTCACTGTTTCTGACAACAATAATTGCAAAGGACAAATATTATAAGGGCTGGTACATTATAAAGGTTGACATAAAAATGATTAACTATTTAGGAAAGACATGGCTAGTCATACTGGTAATGGTTCCCAGATAGACTGGGACAGAAGGATGTCCAGTCCTTCAAACAACAATTATTAATAAAAAATGTTTTTATTATTTTTTTTAATTAGCTGACTGAACTGAGATTAACTGAGAGTTTCACCAAAAGAGTCAAGAATTTTGCCAGTACTTGTAGAACACTAGTCCACAAGTTTTATTTTAAAGGGGGGCATAAATAGTAATGCATAACTGTACGACTGTAGGATATTGGTTAATCATCAAAGTTTAGAGGCTGTTAACTCAGCTTGGAACTAAAGCCTGCCCCTCAACTTTGGCCAAGTTGGTAAAGTTTGAGCAAGGACTGAACACAACAACAACATTGCTAAATTGCTGTCCCGTTAACGTCGAGACATACCATCAACATCCCAAGTATGAGTGTGGCGGGTGCCGAGTTTATTGTTTGTTTCAAGTGTAGTATGTTTCGTTCTGGCTCTTTCTCTGTCTGCTGCTTGCTGCTCCGGGTTCCTCGCTCCCTTGGCTCTGCCTCCATGGCCCTCGCAGCGGGGCGAGTGGGTGATATCTCGGGGGCAGAGTCATAAAGCCAAAGCTCGTGCTGAGGCTTCCACATGCAAGCACCACTCCCTGCCACTGTTCACGTGTCAAACAGGTTCACCCCGCTCGGTGAAGCGCCAGCTGAGAAGCCTGTTAAAGGTGCTCTGGTTATTGGAGACACTATTATCCGGCACGTGAAAATAGCTACTCCTTTAGGTGCACCAGTGCCAGCTAGACTTAGCTGTAACTCAGGAGCCAGGGCCCCAGACATGTTAGGGAATCTTAGACTGCTAGCTAGTCATAAGTATGAAAGAATAGTCATTCGTGTAGGGGCAAATGATATTCGTCTGCAGCAGTCAGCGAAAAGTTATAGAGGTGTGTTAATTTGTCCAGACAATGTCTGATGTCGTGATGTGCTCTGACCTGATGACAATGTGGCGCAGTGCTGAAGCTTACAGCAGGCTTTGCTGGATGAATTGGTGTTAGGGAAATTGTGTGGGGTATATAGATAATTGCTCTACTTTTGAGGGCAAGCCTGGTCTTTAAGGTCAGGATGGTGTCCACCTCTCATGGGAGGGTGCTTAATCAGGCCTTTTATTAGAAATAGTAAACTCATCACCTGGATTATGTGCCAAAAGGATCCATAATAGCAGTTATTAATGTGAAAGTGACTATTCTTGTCACTGTGAGAACACAGCACACAGTGAACCAAAAATGGACTTCTGCATTTAACCCATGCACACAAACACACACACACCTGCAGCAGGGGGCAGCAATGGGGAAGGTACCTTGCTCAAGGGTACCTCAGGGTAATCTACTAGTAAGGAGTTTGAACACACAATCTTCTGATCCTGTGGCCAACTCCCAACCTCCCACTGCAGCCCCAAGGCTGTACTTAAGAAACCAAATATCCAGGTATGAACCCCCACGCTCTCTTAGATCATAAGGTGCTGGCTTTCCAACAGTTCCCAGAATTTTGAAAACAACAACAAGGGGAAGAGCCTTTTCATTCAAAGCCCCCCATCTCTGGAATAGTCTTCCAGCTGCTGTCCGGTACTCAGACACACTCAGTATTTAAGTCCAGGCTAAAAAGCTACTTGTTAAATCAGGGTTTCATAATTAATCCTCCTGTTAGTTAAAAGGTGCAGATCCAGGGATTCACGAATACAGAGAATTAAAGTAAACTGGAATGTTGGTGCTGCCAGCCCACCACTCTCACGCCATCACTCAGGTGGGTTGACGGTGGTGTGGGGGGACACCAGTGTCTCAGGGTTTGTAAAACCCTCACCTCTGTTCTTTCTAGTCAAGCTGTAATAGCGAGTTTGCTGGAGTCACAATACTGCACCCTATAAATTCATGATCTGCACACTGTGAGTTCAGAACAGAACTAATTTTTCTCTCTCTGTTTGAGATGGACAAATGTCCACCACCTGTTCAGTGGACAGCTTAGGCATTTCCAGAAAGCAAAGGACTCCCAGCCAAGTACATCAATTACAGTGAGGGTTTCCTGAACTCCATACCAGCTACTCCACCAAGTTGATGAAATGACTATCATATTTTTCCCCCACCTGAACTTCAGATCAGTTACATCAGACTGGATCATCTGCAAGAGCTGCTGCAACAAACTAGGATTAAATCAATCTTCACCCACTCAAGCAGAACCACCACTATTAGCTCACCGAATCTCCAATTACAGACACTAATGGACTTTTATTGTAACTCATACTTTACCGGAACTCATCGCTAAATCGATTAATTTATGAAATCCACTTTCTCTTCCTTTTCCTTCTTTATTTGCAGTGTGACCCAGAGGAAGATGGGTTCCCCTTTTGAGTCTTGGTTCCTCCCAAGGTTTCTTCCCGAGGAGTTTGGCCTCTGTTGCCCTCGGCTTACTCATTTGGTGCTCTGACCCGGATTCTGTAAAGCTGCTTTATGAAAACAACAGTTTTAAAAAGCGCTAAAGATATAAAACTGACTTGAGTTGACACTTATCCATAACCATAGCATTAATCTGTTTAATCTGAATTTTGCTGTTTGCACCATCATTGCTCTAATTTAGTTTTCATCAATACAGTGTTTACACATTCAGTGTTGGAGAGGCAGGTGGCATCGCAACTGGAGGGTCAAAGGTTCTCAAAGAGTTGTTTTTGTGCCTCTCAATAATTCACATGATGTTGACATAATGTTTTTCCAGTTGGGATGTTGTGCTAAATCTTGCGAAACACAAGACAAGGTGATGGCTTTCAGTTCAACCCCTCTTTTGCATAGTTAACACAAAAAAAATAAGTAGCACTGACTTGAGTTAAGGAGAATCATCCTGTTGCACCACATGCACCAGACCAGCCTGCCAGTGGCAGTTATTACCCCTACTGCCCCCAACAGTGGTGCTCTTCTCTCCGTTTTTTTCATTGTTAGGCAGCAAAATGACACACATAAATGGATCAATAAAAAATAATTTAATCAGAGTGCACACTCTTGTTCATTTTCTTTGCTAAAGTTTGACCTTTAGATTCACTTTTTCAAATCCTGAGCATCCCTGTTTGATTGCATCTCTGGGAGAAACGTGTTATACTTCTAAAAAGTGACATTTTCCTGGCCCTCATGCAGCTCACATAATAGTGCGTGCGCTGACCCCAAATCCGTAACATTGACCCAATAAAGTCCTTAGAGGTGGGTATGTTAGTTGTTTGGGAGATAAGAGGAGGAGAAATGACATTTTCCAGCACAATACACAGGAAAGAATCAGTTTGATTGGTGGCATGGGGTCTGGACACAGCTGCTTCCCTCCTGCTGTAATTCACTCTCTATTGTTTATGAATTGGGCCATTGTGAGGGGAAATGTCATGTCATACTGATATAGCGTACTATATGAGAAGAGCTAGGGCAGCATACGCACAATAATCTGGCACTGTCCAACAATCTTTTCCTTGAAACTAAGGATTTTCCGGTTTACATTATGGCCATTACAGTAAATAGTAACAAAAAAGCATTTCAGATTTCAAACGTTGCCTTGCAGTATAATACAACTGTCAACCTCAGTAAACCCAATAAACAGTTTTCAAGAGATTTATTATCTAGAATGACAAAAACTCACCAACATCTGTATTAACTTTTTAAAACCTTAATTGCCTTCTGAACTTAATAATTGACTGTGACTCCTTTAGAAACAACAACACTTCCAGTAATAGGAGCTCAGTCCTTGGCATTGCTGTTGAATCCTGAGTTTTTAAAAAGACAAGAAGAAATCACTTTTTAGAAAAAAAGATTGCATGCTAAAAGTCTTTTCACTCCTTGCCCTCTTACACATCTGCCTTTATTTTAATGAAAGGTAAAATCAAGGTATTGAGAAAGATGATTATGTAGAAGAAATGACTAGAAACTAGAAATGTGCAGGAGATGTGATAGAAACAAAGTGCATACAAATGGAAAGTGCTCTCTTGCCCACTGTATTCCTTAAGATTAATGGGCAAATTACAGTGCCTTTGTGTTTTACACACCTTGATGACACCACATGCCATTATATATCATTTGTGCTAACAATGTGGAAAGTGGCAGATTTTGTGTGTGTGTGTGTGTGTGTGCCTGTATGTTATTCTGCATAAGCCCATTTTTGATGTAACATGATTAGGGACTGGATTCATGTCATTTTTTATATTTTGTTTCCCACTGTTTGCATAAATTTGATAAATTGTATGCTGTCATGTAGTGGCCATAATAAAAGAGTGCATAATCTACAACTAGACATTGGACAGTTTCCAGCCAGTGGTGCTCCAAGCTTGTTGGGCTGCCCGCAGTCTATTGGGCTTTGTAGATATTGCACTTTGACTACTTTGGCTGTGGTGCGGGCAGGAAAATGTGACAGATCCACTGTCTCTCCCAGGGGATTCAAGCTTCAGTGAGAGTCATGTGTGTGTAAGTGCCAGCTTCCAAGACACCAGTTGTTGTTCATCTTCTGTCTGGAGATCCCACCCCCCTCGAGCTGCAAGACTGCTAATAATGCATGACTGAACACATGCTGAAGGAGGGGAAGTGGAGCCACACACACAAACCATGTTTAAACCATCCATTCGTTATAAAACCAAAACCCAGGTCTTTTAATAGTGACAGAGAGGGATGTCATAACAACTAGCTACAAGCATCCTCCCTTCCCAAGAAGCAAGGTGACTCTCATGACTATATATATATATATATATATATATGTACACAAAGTACTGTGCAAAAGCTTTTGGCAGGTGTGAAAATATGCCGTAAACAAAGAATGCTTTCAAAAATGGAAGTGTTAATCATTTATTTTCATCAATCAACAAAATGCAGTGAATGAACAAAAGAGAAATCTAAATCAAATCAAGATTTGGCCACCCTTTGCCTTTAAAACAGCATCAATTCTTCTAGGTACACTTGCACACAGTTTTTGAAAGAACTCGGCTGGTAGGTTGTTCCAAACATGACTGTGTTTCAACCTCCGTGTGACATTGATTGATTGACAAAAAGAATGCAATGCTAAATTATCAGGTTCGATTAGGTGCATTTCATAAACATAATTAGAATTAATTAACACATTTAGTATTTACCTATATAGTGAGTATTGCTGTTTCATAACATAAAACATTTTACAAAATGACGATATTGAGGCACTAGCGGTGGCCTAGTGGTTAGGGAGTGGCCCCGGATCGGAAGATTGTGGGTTTGATTCCCTCACAAGTAGGTTGCCCTTAGGTACCCTTGAGCAAGGTACTGTCCCTGTCACTGCTCCCTGGCCACTTTCAATAGCTACCCCCTGCTGCATGTGTGTGTATGGGTGAAACACAGAGCTTGAATTTCGTTGTGTTGTGCTGTGCTGCGTTTCACAAAGAACAGTCACTTTCATTATGCAAAATTAATGTTTAAAGTGGTTTCAAATGATTAAAGCCAGCATTATCAGTTTGCCCCAATAAATCTTGAATCTTGAATAAAAATGAATAGTTTAAATTATGCATTTAATTTATGCATCTACTACTGGAATCTATTTTATCCACCAACTGTAATGATGGATTATCCAGAAATATTAACAAAATATCTAAAAATAAGTAATGCATCTACTAGCGCAAAGAGGTTGAACATAACATTTCTTGAAAATAAGCCCATTAATTTCTCTCCTTATCAGCCTCCCTCCAAACTTTGTACCTAGGATGCTATGACCTTTTAAAGACCGTAGGAGAATAAGCCAACAAGGTTAGTAGGGGACACTGGGGCTGAAAGTGGGACTAAATGGGGGTTTGGGGTCAGTAATGGGTGTCTGCAAAACTCAAAACAAAGCACTTTCAGCCATCCCTTACTCAAGCCCATTTCAGCCTCCCCACAGGCTGTTTTGATAGGGACAGGCAGTGGAGCAGGGGAAATGGAGGCAGTGACCACACTAACACCTTTCTGCCTTCTCCCTGCAGAGGCCACCTACATGGTGTGGAAAAGTGAAATACAAGGATTTACAAAAAGAGACAGTTGTTAGTATTTTCTTTGCTATTTTGAGGACGGTCCTATGTTCAAATGAATGTAGAGAAACAAAAAAACAGAAAAAATATTTAATGCCATGTTTCTTCTAGCACTAAGACAATATGAAAACATGGCCCTCTTTGCTAGTTTGCAAGCTGTCCCAATTATAGCTATATTTAAAAGCTGAAGCTTACCCACATGACTTCACATGGCTTACGAACACTTCTGCACCCAGCAGCCACTGGGAAGGTTCAATTTGGCCTTGATTAACTCTGCTAGTAATTAGTGTGAGACTGCAGGGAACATCAGAATTACTTGTTACCTAGAACTACAGAAAATTATTCATGGATGTGCCCCTATGTAAAATGAAAACGTACTGGTCCCTTTATAAAGCAATTAGTCATCTACGTATTGAATAACACTGAAATATTAATCATCTTCAACAATAGCAAACAAGATTTTTTTTTTTCCATTTGTTTTGTTTTTTTGGGTATTACTGCTCTGAATTGAAATGCTTATGATTGCCAAAGGCAGATTAAAACCCCAAAGGGCCCCTGAGTTTCAATTTCAGTACAAATACTTGTGAACATCCATGGCACCTAGTATGTCCTACTTAACTAGGAGTTAACATAAAAAGGTATTATGGTAAATGAAATCTGTGTTTACCCTAATGAAGAAGATGTATGTAACAAAGTTAAAACACAAAAACCGGGAATACAAAAACTGAAGCCACCAATCATCCCAAACTGAAGTTAATTGACATGGGGGCAGAAAAAATCGTATCAACCCTTATCATATCTTGTGTCGCCTGTATCTTTCCTTG
Organism: Hepsetus odoe; assembly: GCA_017165825.1. Lineage (NCBI taxonomy): Eukaryota > Metazoa > Chordata > Actinopteri > Characiformes > Hepsetidae > Hepsetus > Hepsetus odoe. The sequence continues at coordinate 13,049,082 of CM029367.1, forward strand.
TATAATAGCTGGGCCCCAGGAAGAATCCAAGTCTGAATTAAATTGTCACAGAATTAAACCATTTACTGCACACTTACTACTATTAACTACGTATATACCTCATATACTAGCCTTCATGTTTTTTATATATTTTAGCTTGAATATATTTAACAGTTTGTAAATATCTTAATCTCTATTTCTATCATACTGTTGCGTGTTTTGCAACGTTGAATGTTTGTCTAAGTAAGAATTTAAGTGTAGTCATACCTGTACAAGAGGGCCAGCTGCGGCCTAGTGATTTGGGACTAGGCCCCAGGAGCGGAAGGTTGTGGGTTTGAAGCCCAGACCAGTAGGCTGCCTCAAGGTACCCTTGAGCAAAGTACCGTCCCCATCACTGCTTCCCATACATTTTCAACGGTTGCCCCCTGCTGCACGTGTGTGTATGGGTTAAAAACAGAGGAATCATTTTGTTGTGGTTCACTGTGTGTTGTGCTGTGCTGTGCTTCACAATGACAAGCTGGAAGTGAACTATCCTGCAGCTTCACTTCAATTTTACTCTGGAGAGCTAAACTGGCAACACTGGCAAGCACTGGTTACTATAAAGGGGACAAAAGTGTCGAGCTGTAATAATGTGATAAAAAGTGGCTTCAAACAACAGCTCTCTGTGAACTGTCATCTCGACTCCCATTCACCGACATGGAGTGAACTCTATGATCCTGGGAGTAGAAATGCTTTATTGCCTTCAAAGCAGTCTAGTTCACACGCTTACAAGCATCAAAGGAGATGTTTCTCTATTTACTGGATTAATCTGGCACAAAACTGAATCATTTACTGCCTCATATACATATTTAATTCCTCATATACTAGCCTTCATGTTTTAAAGTTTGTATATATTTAACAATATGTCAATATCTCAATCTCTATTTCTATCATGCTGTTGCATTATATTTTGAATGTCTGTTTAAGTAAGAATTTCATTGTAGTCATATTTGAACAAGAGGGCCAGCAGTGGCCTAGTGGTCATGGGTTTGAATCTTGGACTTCTAGGTTCCCCTAAGGTGCCCTTGAGCAAGGTAACGTCCCATCACTGCTCCCAGGGTGCTGGATATGTCTGCCCTCACAGTGTGTATGGGTTAAATGCAGAGGATGCATTTCATTGTGGTTAACACAATCAAATGTATTATATTTATAATTGAAAAGAGATTTCTTCAAAAAATAAGGATTAACATAAACCTTGTATTACTTTATAAGCTTCACAGTGGGGACATATCCAGGATGGAAATGTCTAAGGTTCTTCATTGACACAATAGTGGACCAATATACCCTCCAACCACTGAATGTGTGTTTAGAAACAAAAGAATGATTGCTAAGGAAATTCCATAAATCCTACTTAATATTTATAGCAAAAGAAAAGTGATTGATTTAAAGGGGCAATTTATGCTCATTTTTCGAGTTCAAAATGTTATTCTTGGTGTCTCCTAAAATACAGTTGAATGCTTCAAAGTTCTAAAAAGGCCTTATTTTTTTATACTAAGCATATTTTTCTGTTCTGTTTTTATCCGCAATCCAGATTTTTCAGCTTGCCTGCACCCATGCCCCACCTCTTCTCATTATTTATAAAACAAAACACATTCGGGGCAGCAGTGGCCTAGTGTTTAGGGACGAGGCACCAGGATCAGAAGGTCATGAGTCTGAAGCTTGGACTTGTACGTTCCCCTGATGTACTGTCATGCTTGCAAAGAAAGTGAAGCACAAGTGCTTGGCAGAAATCCTAGTACTTTTAATGTAAATCAAACAAGAGCAAAATGCAAAGCAGACCCCTGCTGCTTCTGTCCCCTGGTTAAATGCAGAGGATGCATTTCGTTGAGGTTCGTTGTAGTTCTTTGAGTGCTGTGTTTTCCACGTTGGTTAAATATGACTCCACTGATTATGTGTTTCTTTTATCTCACGTAGCATTCATTGAACACATGTTTGATAAAAACTGCAAAATGAACTGAGAATAACTCAAATGTTATCAAATGTTATAGCATTTTTGCTGACCCTATATGTAGGTCGTTGCTGAAGTTGGTGTGATGGGGTTCCATGGCCCAGATACGTCACACTGAAGAGATAAAAAGTTGGTCTAATTGATCACATCCCCTGAGCAGACACTCTAGCTCTCTTTTTCAGAGACCTTATCTGATGTAAGACCTTATCTTGTTCTCTGGGCCCAGCTGTAAAGCTCATCCACATGATAGCTGTAACTTTAACTATAGCTGTAACCTTACTAACGCCCCAGCAGTCAGGAGCCACCAGGGAGCTTTCATTGGTTCTAATGGTTAAAGTATTTAGTAGACTGTAGAGAGATCTGTTGTCTGTCGAAAACTACAGGAAGAAATCAGCTCTGACCTTCACCAAACTTCCACTGAACAGATCACACTGGAACACTTAATAAAAGTCATCTTCTGTGTCAATTTAATCATGTATTGAAAAAAAAAATGATTTAATAAAATGTCAGTTTAATATGACATGCATGTGCGATATGTCCGCTCTGTGGTTTAACTTTTGCATTATTAATTCATGCTAGCTGAGTAATAATTTCAGCTGCCTGAAAATGGAAGACAGATTGGAAAATGGAAGACAGTATTATTTATTATAAATTTAATTCAGCAACATTTTTTAGGAAAAAAAAAAAAAAAAGCTAACCTAAATATTGTAATTTGATATGTTTTGCCAAGCTATATTCTTTAACATAAGCTTTAGCATTACGCTTCTTGCTGGTTAAAAGATGCATAAACATCTAAAAAACTTGACAATGTTCATTTTAACCTGCTGCCTACCCAGTTATGCAAACAGTAGTCATGCACTTGATTTCCTGGACACTGGAAGCAAAGGAAAGATGCTGGGACATTGAAGTGTCCCACTGGGGAATTTCAATGTCTAAATCAAGCATGAAAAGCTCCTTATATAGATTATAGGTTGACCTCATTTTCTCTTTATTATATTATAGGGGGCTGCAGCACAGTCAGTCTAGTAATGAACCTGGTTTACGTTATTAGAGGAGGGAAAAAGTTAATTTAACAAAACATTATTGCTTTTTTGAAGATTTATGTTCTTCATGAAATTTTCACACAGTGTAAAGTGGAGCTGGCCTTTTCAAACAGGGTAACACTAATAAAGTTTATATTTCATTAATAAGTCTGTAAGATGGTGAAGCATCACTCCAGGGAAGCATTGCTCCATACAATGGATAATGTGCTTTGCACCACTCCATCCAACCCTTTGGATGCATTGCAGACGATGATCAAGCTCCGGCTCTCTTTTGTCTCAAAATGAAAAGTACCCTTTTCAGTGGGCTCTAAATGTTTTATATTCTGCTGTGAAAAACCAGCGTAAAACTTAAAATTGTACATGAAGGGCATCACAGTTGGATTGTGTTATGAATTTACATACATGTGCTTTATGTAAATCTTTAAAGCATCTGCCTAAATTATAGTCTTTCTAATATTTAATATAGCCTAAAAGGACTAATAGGCAAAAAAAGGCTTTCTAATGAACTTTTTAATAAGTCAGAGGTGAGAGGTTTTCAGTTTTTCCCCATTAAATTAGACACAGATTATTGAAATAATTTGTGTCAAATTTACGCTTTCACGCTTACAGGTAGGATGCCAGCTCCTTTTATAATAAAACCAATTATCAGTCAAAAGTAAAACTACTACTACTAATAATAATAAAAATCAAATTAAAATAAATAAATAAATAAATAATAAGGTTACTATTTACTTATTCTTATTATTTGTCTAATTAGGATTTATTAGGGAGATTAGGGGGATTATTTCTTGGTTCTAATAGAAACAAATAAAACATTTTTAAACAACTTTGTCTAAAATCGTGTTTTCATTTAAAGAATGAAAAAAGTCAATACTATAAACTTTTTGTAATGTACAACGCACTTAACAATAACAGCTCTTACAGCTGGCAGCTCTAGCAGTGCAGAAGTTTAACAAATAGCACGGCATCCCATGACAGCCCTCCACTGAAATTTGGTGAGCTCTTCGGTATGACCAATTGCACTGTGCTTGTTTTTAGAGACTGCACACGTGCTTGATTTTATACACCTGTTAAAAGGTGCGACCAAAATAGAACCCACTAGGGTCCACATACTTTTGGGTATGCAGTGTAATATTACTCATTGCATGCTCAGTGAATGAAAAAACCCTTTTTTAACAATTGTTATTTTGTTCTTTATTGAAAGAAAAGTCTAATACTATACTGTTTATTCTTCATTACCTTTCCTGTGACACTCCTCAGGCCATTGGCTGAGACAGCTTGGCTGATTCTCCAGATATAGCTGAGCCTGTTGAGACGACACGTGTCTCTGGGCATCCCTCAGATAGTGACCCAGTTAAAGTAGTGCTGAAAATGGCAGTCTCTCAATATGACTGCACCTAATGGGAAATCAGGCTTTTAGGTGTGTTTTTAGCTGCTTTATCACCAAATGGTATCCAGCCATCCATGCACACATGCACACATGCACACCAAAGGAAAATGGCACAGAAATAACCAACCCGGTCTGAACTGTTCCCTATGGACACATTGGTCTTTAGACTCTAAAAAGGTAAGCTATGACCCTCAGAATCAAAAGCTAGAACATAAATGATATTTGCTGCGGTGGGGCTTTGCCAAGGTCGGCATAACCTCATTGCAATGAGCAATGAGCTTGTCCCACAATAACACACAACTGGGTTCTAGAGCAACTTCTAGTCCTTTCTCTAACACAACAAAAATGTGGTTTTATGGACAGCAAGTGTTGGACAAGGCTTTGTTAGCAATACCCCTAATGCAACATTATAGCATTTTTAAGAACTAAATGTAAACCTTTTAATACATTTCAAATTTTATTTTGCCTGTTTCATTAGTAGTTAGTTAATCAGGTGTTCTAAGACAGCATAACAGCTAACCGGCCAAAGCTCTTATCAATTTTAAAGTGACCAGCCCAATGAGGGGTAGTTATTTCAGGACCTGATGCTGCTATGAACTGTAAAAGAATGGCACTGTGCATGTTCTTGAGCCACAGGTCAGTGAAAGGCAGACTCAAGTACCTATCTCTAGTGCTCACTGAGCTGAGTGTGGCATCTCTTTGAGATGCATGCGCTCTTTCTAGACATTATGTGGTTATTAGTTTTGAAGAGCATCCAGCCTTCTCTCTCTATATTCCACCTCTCATTTACTTTCAACAGCTGGCCCTGAGTCCTTCATTAGGAGTGCTGGATGGTGCAGGCAGAGGGGGAGGAAGCATAGGGGCTAGTTACGTGGAGCACTGTTGTGCTACTAAAAGCCACAGTCTGTGTAATGAAGAAGAGGAGATGGTCAGTCAGTGTGAGTAAATAAAAAGAGAGAAGAGGTGAGTGAGAAGATTTCCAGCTTTGTTGAAATGGAAAAACCATTGGGGCTTCGGCCTTATTTACCACCTGTCATCTGTGATGAACTTCTATCACCCTTATTTATATATGCTCTCTCTCACTCCCTCTATCACTCTCTGAAACACACACACACACACACACACACAGTCAGAGTAGTCGCTCTGCTTTTCTGTCGAGGCCATGGCTTCATTAAGGACAAGAGAAAACTAATAAATAATTCAGAACCCCACTGCCATGATGTAAAACTCCAAATACATTTGTGTCCTAATGAAATAAGATGGCTCTAAAGTGCTTCAAATAATCTGTGATGAAACTCATATCAGCGGCACAGCTCAGAACAATTACACTGTGTTGATATGTAAATGCAGTCAACTTTTTACCTAGAAGGGCTAAACACACACAGCATCCATCATATTAGTAGATAACAGTGAAGAGAAGGTGGCACAAGGACACAGAGTCTGTGTGAGTGCCATGATGACCCAGGTAACTGGTAATGTTCTCATGATCGCCCACTCCCACAGAGGAGCCAAACGAAAGCCCAGTCATGAGGCTCACCATTTTAGAACACCTAATGTGTGAAGGTGAGTTTGAGAGGGCTTAAATGGAATAACAGAGAAAGAAAGAGCGAGAGGAAGAGAGGTAAAATGTACATAAAGGGGAGTAGGAGTGATGGAAAGTGAACGGATGCTGAGTGGAAGAGCAAAATAGAAGGGATAAAATAAAGATGGGTGCTTTTAACTTTTGGCCCGGGGACATTTCGGCAGGGAAAACTGTAAAATATTGAAATGAGAAGAAAATATTCAATATTGCATATTCTACATACATTGCATATTCTAGCTAAGTTGGAAAATTACAGCATTCTGGGAGGCCTTTGGTCTTCCAAGGCTTAAATCCTTCATTAAACAAGGAAATCTTCTCTCACACAAACAGCCTGACCTCCCAGCGACAAATGAACTGCCTCTTCTCTCCAAATTTAATAGAAGGGGCAGTCACAACATCTGCTATATATGATATTCAGAAAGGAATTTCTTCTTCATCTCTAATGAGTTACCACAGTGTAGACCCTGAAATAGGGAGTGTATTAATATTAAAAGTATAGTTCAGGCTGGTGGCATAAAGATATGTTTATGAATAACTTTAATGTCAGCATTGCCCACAGTGTCTTTATAATTCAATTTGCATCGCTTTATTTTTATACTTAAAGAAGCTTTCAACTCATCTGTAAACTGTCCAAAACAATGCAAAATGCAAAGAGTACAGAACACAAAATCATGAGGCAGCAGTGATGTAGTGGTCAAATTCAAAAGGCTATGGGTTTAAGTCCTAGACCACCAGGATACCCTGAACAGTACTGTCCCCATCACTGCTCCCCAGGTGCTGCATATAGCTGCCTCCTTCTACATGGTGTGAATGGATTAAAATGCAGAAGAAGCATGAGTGCATACTGATTTGCATCATTTCCATATTTTACAACACCGCTGCTTTAAAGCCCACACTTCAGGTAGGTTCCAAGTAATTAGAGACTTGGAATCTATTCCAAGTAATTTCAAGTTCATTCCCAAGCATTTCTACTGGTGCGTTCTTAATCAATTTCTCACACAACATAAACAGCAGCTGAAAAAAAGGAAAATTAAGGATATGGATTTACAAAGGCTGTAAAACCTTTCTCAGTTCGTTTCATTATAGCACTGGATGTACTTGGAACTTACTGCAGCCAGTGCAAAGGCATCACTGGGTTTTACCAGCTTAAAAAACTCAAAATTAAGTGAAAGTGACAACCCTTGTCATTGCAAGGTCATGGCACAGCACACATGAACCACAACGAAATTGGACCTCTGCATTTTACCCATGCACACTCAAACCCGTGCAGCAGTGGGCAGCTATTGAAAGCGCCCGGGGAGCAGTGATGGGGACGGTACCTTGCTCAAGGGTACCTCAGGGCAACCTATTGGGAAGGGGTTTGAACCCCTGATCCTCCGATCATGTGCCTAACGCCCTAACCGCTAGGCCACCGCTGCCCCGGTTCAGAAAGATATCACAATTCAGAAAAATTCAGAAAGATATCACAATTCAACCTCACATTGAATCAGGACTCTGAATCTATACTTCAGACATTAATACTTCAGTCCATTATAACCCATTTTTGCCCTTATTGGTAATGCTATTCTCTTTGGTCCCAACATCATTAGCTTCTACTCTTTTGTTAACTGTTGGTAAACCAGTGGAGAGGGGAATGATAAACCTTTTTTTTCTTTTTAGAGTAGAGCTTTGCCCCAGTTTATGCCAGCACGCCATTATTATCACTGGCATACATTGGTCAAAGTATGTAATCTAATCCTAAAGCATGTGTTATGATGTGTTTGCCTTCCAACCTCGGCTGTATAAATGATGAGGGATGTTTAAGATGCAATCAGTGTAATGCATGCAATTCTGAATGGATTTATTTTAGTTGAGAAATCACATTTAATGCCTGCATTCTAATTGAATATTGTAATGTTAGATTTACTAATTCAATTTAACAACAGTCTAATTCTTTAACTGAAAGAAACAGAGAAATTCTACTTTTCACATGGCTGTTCTTCATTAGACAACATTTAACTGAGCGGCATGTAAGTGAAAGGCTTTGTTAAAGAGATTAGAAATTAGAACGAGGTCTGCAGTCAAAGCTCTGACAAGGTCTTTCTCATCCTCACTGGCTGTCAGCTGGAAGCAGCACTTCCAAAATACACTCATTAGCCACTGCATCCAGTGATTCATCTCGCTCTTCTTCATCGCTGTCACACCTTGAGGTGTTATTGCTCCCTCGGAGTGCACGCACACCATGAATTAACTCCAGAGGCAGAAACTCCTGAGGAAAGCCTTGAATATTTTTTTCTCCTTGACTCCAAACGGTGTCACTGAGCTTGGGCGAGAGGCAATAAAAGATAGCCTTCTCCGAGAACCATAATAATAAATAGACTATTCACTCAGTGTGAGTCAGATTTTGTCTTATGGTTTTCATTCCCAGAACTGTCATGGTAAGACCTCTGCTTCTTATAGCCTATTCATCCCACCCTGGCTGCTGCCATGTGAACTCCAGGAGCAAGATGCTTCAAAATTCTCACTGAAAATAAACACACACCTAAAATGCATTCACAAATAAAAAAGCGGGTCACTTCATCTTGAATTCTTCTGTGGAGCCAATAAAAGTACCACAGAGGTGCTTGTCATAGTTTATTTGTCTTTATTGACCTTGTATCATCATTTTGGACTGAATTAGGTTTGAGAGCTGACAGATACCACCAAGCACAGGAAGAACTTATCAGAGCTGGTTATTAATTAACTAGCGCACTCACGTTGAACAGGCAAAATATTCTCGACAATGGGCTCTCAAGCTTTAAAATGGCTTTGATGTCTACAACATAACATTGTTGTCTTACAGCTATATTTTACAGTCATGTGAAAAAAATTACATAGGACACCCTATGAAATTCTTGGACAAATAGAAACCTTATCTCAATTTAAACAATACTGGAAGATTCAAGTAATATAACTAAATAATTCAAACTGAAGAAAAGACTTTTCAAAATCTTCTGTAAAATGTAATTCTACAAAAATGCAATTTCTGGTGAGAAATATATTAGGACAACCCCCCCCCTTTATTCCCATTTAAAATGGCTCAAATCACACACAGGTGTAGCACATCAGGTGAGCATTATTAAAATTAGCATTTGAAGGAGGCTTGACCTATTTAGACCTCAGATATTTAGTTTGGTGTGCTCCTGACCATTGAGGTGAGAGTGGACACCATGCTGAGATCAAAATAGCCATCTGAAAGAAGATTGTACAGCTGGTAATGTATTTAAAAGGATCTCAAAATAATTTGCAATCAGCCACTGTCCAGAAAATAGTCTACAAAAGTGGAGGACTTTCAAGACAACTGCCAACATTCCCAGGTCTGGCCGTCCAAGCAAATTCACCCGAGAGCAGACCTCAAGTTGCTAAAAGAAGTCTCCAAAAACCCTAAAAAGTCATCACAGGACCTACAGCAGGCTTGCTGCTGTTAATGTGAAAGTGCCTCTTCAATCAGAAAGAGAATGCAAAACCTCAACTTGCATGAGAGTGTGCAAGGAGGAAACCTTTACTCTCTAAGAAAAACACCAAGGCCAGAATGAAGTTTGCCAGAGAGAACATAGACAAAGACCAGGTCTTCTGGAACAATGTTCTTTGGACAGATGAGTCTAAAATTGAATTATTTGGACACCAGAACAGAGGACATGTCTGGCATAAACCAAATACAGCACACTAGGAAAAGATCCTCATACCAGCTGTAAAGCATGGAGGTGGAAGTGTCATGGTTTGGGAATGCTTTGCTGCAGCAGGACCTGGCCAGCTCACCATCCATCATGAATTCTATTGTGTCTCAGAGGATGCTTGAGGAACATGTGAGATCATCTTTAAGAACATTAAAGCTGAAGCAGAACTGGACCCTGCAACATAACAATGGCCCAAAACATACCAGTAAATTCACCAAAGACTGGCAGAAAACTAAGAAATGGAAAGTCCTGTAGTCAACGCTCTGATCTTAATCCTATTGAGACGCATTGGGGTGACTTGAAACGAGGTGTACCTGCAAGAAACCCCTCAAACATCTCACAGCTTAAACAATTCTGAATTGAGAAGTGGGGCGAACTTTCCTCAGACCAATGTCAGAGACTGGTAGATGCTAAAAGAAACATCTCACTGTGGTTATTTCAGACAAAGGGGGGAACACTAGCTATTAGGGGGTAGGATATCCTAACCTTTTCCTCACTTAGAATACACAGTTTTGATATCTTTTATTGAATTTTTAATGAATAAATCAAGGTTAATTTTTGTTGTTTACCTGCGATTTAATCACTTTCTTTTCCTGAGATAAATAAAAGCAAGATTAGACATCGACATGTGAACGTTTCTTAATAAAGAACTGAATATTTAATGGATTTCACAGGTCTGTATATCGGATGGATATAAGTTAAGTTGTTGTTTTCTGTAAGTTTAAAACTGTTGTGAATAGCAATATTTGTTCTAAGAATTAAATATAAATAAATTTAATTATATATATTAAAGGGGTTGTGACAGCCACAAAAATGAGTGTCCCACTTTTGCTGAGTTCATCTTACATAATGTAAGATGATGAAAAACCTTTATGTTGAGTTCTGCTCTGGTGTGAAATACAAAATGGGGCCACACTGTTTGCTGTGTGGAATTGAATGAGTGCTGGGTGCTCTGCGCCCCCTCCTACCAGCAGCAATAAGTATTTTGGGTGATGGGCCGATCAGAGTGGGTTTAGCTGTGTGATTACCCAGCAGGCTTCAATCACTCACCGTGTCAGTGAGGCTGAACAGGACCTTTCAGCACACTCTGACTCAGAGATTAATTCTTCTTATTACTTCCTGCCAAATCACGGCTGCTATTCATTTTTGGGCTTGCATGCCTCCATAATGGAGGTGTACGTTAATAATAAGCACATAGTGCGTTGCTTCCCATTCTTAGTCCTGGAAACCACATTTATGGCTAATTTCAAAGTTTTCTCTGATTTGACTCATCAGCAGTGGTTGAACTTTTTTAAAGTTTTCAAGCGGGTTCATAAAAGGTGCAAGGGTTATAAGGAGGGTGACTGGATTTGGAGGGTTGGTATAGTTTCCTTTAAGCACAGGAAATGAGTCTTTTCAAAATGCATTTTTATATTTTGATTAGACTGCCCATTTGGTTAAATAAAACAAGAAATATTGGCCCATATTGCAGCTTTGGTGTAAATCCCAAGTGGAATTACAATTCCATTGCTGTCTTCTTTTATGGCGAGGGCCTGATCTCAAGTACTTAACATCAGTAATGGCAAACTGCAGTATGCAGTGGGTGGGCATAATTCTGCAAACTGGAATTCCAATATATATCAAACAGTTTAATGGGTGATAACTCACCCTATTGTCACAACAAATGTAAATAGCACACAGAACAAAATCCAGCCTAACACCATGTTATCCCTTATCTGTGAGTAGTGAAATATTAAATTATTCTTTAAAATGAAAAACAGAATTTTGTGAAAGAAGAAGGAATCTATTTTAATCTGTTCTAATCTATAAACAGTGACCTGTTTGGAGTCCTGGTTCTTTAGGTCTGCACTGGTTATCAGGCTGATTTGGAGTGATGTTGCAAGGCTACATCAGTCTTGTATTTCAAACACTAGACACGTCTTGGCACACCATCTCTGTTTAAGAAGAACATCATGTAAATTAGATTTTTCAGTGAACCACCTCTTTAAGATATCAGTTTAAGCGTGCCAGAGCACAGAAGATGTGAAAAATGTGCACCTCCTGAGGTTGAGCCAGAGAATCACTGATGCTGAGAGCCAGGAGGGTGGTGAAAAATGATTTGCATTGTCCTATTTTGTGCAGCTAGGGCTGCCGTCAGATATTTTATTCAAATTCCAATTGAAACCTCCCACGAGGGCACTGAGAAAGAGGTTTCACATCACACTTTATTTCAGGAAAGATTGTCAAAACCTCTATACAAGTGCAAGTTAGATTAAAATCAGTGCAGTTTTGTTTGCGCACGCATCATTTCTGCGGCCCAGTTTCATTGGTATAACTGATATTAGACCTTCGGTCTAATTACCAAAGTCACTCCAGGTAAGCATGGTACTGGAAAAGCTCTTAGTCTAATAATAATAATAATAAAATCCCATACCAATTACGTGCTACCCTGCAATTACATTCAAGCGGATAACAGCGTAACCTAACACTATTCACTTCCTGCTCTGAGGCATGGTCATGTTCCTATCAAACGCTGAACATCAGTTGTGTGCTAATGATCTGCTCCCTCCATGAATACGCGCATCCAAAAGTGACAGATAATCCAGTATTCCGGGCATTTAATCTAATCACATCAAACATTGGGCCTGAAATGCTTTAATGTATTTGTAATTACCACCATCATGCACACACCGACTCAAATCCCACCCATATGATGAAACTGTGTGCCAGAACAAGAGACTGCTTTCAGTAGGCTTGGAGCAGAAACATGTCCCAGGCTGGCCCAAAAAGGTAACGAGAGAAAACATACTTTACTTCTAATTTTAGTTCATGGAAAGCTTACATTAAAAATGAACCTTATTTAAAGTCATTTGGCAGGATTTCCATTGGTTCATTCAGGAAATTCCTCATGCATAACATGATTTACCATTTCTTTATGCGAGTTCAAAGTAATCAAACATAATTTCTGAGATGGAAATGTAACCTTCTTTGAACCTTACCTCCATCATTTAGTTGGCAAACTGCAACACATTCTAATCGCTGCTTAGAATAAAATGAGTGACTCCTTCACCTTCTAGCTGTTCTGTTTGTATGTTTTTCCAGCGGCTCCGGAGACTCGGGGGAGCGGCTGTGTGTACATGCTGAGACACACCAGGTACAGGGAGGCTGGTAGGTGGACGAGGAGTGCAGACACAGGAGAGAGCCCTTTTACTTTGCTGCAGGGATCATTCAGTTACATTCAGTTAGATCATTTAGGTCTTGTGGTGTGTCTCTGTGGACGTTAGGTTTTCATTTAATATCTCTCAGTATATATGTACTGAAAATTGTCAAGGATTTTGGAAAAAATGGCCCTAAAACATATTAACAAAGTCAATTAAAAATATCCTAGAATTATAGAAACAATTCTAGTGATATCTAGTGGGTTCCAGATCCTTACATATGTGGTTGAACGAGAAAACATAAAAGGCTTATGGAGATGTCATGTAGCTGCGTGAAAGTGACTATTTAATGTTGTGAAACACAGAAAAGCACTTAGTAAACCACAACAAAATTCATCCTCTGCATTTAATGCATACCCAACATGCAGCGGGGGAAGCCGTATCCAGCACCCCATTGCTCAAGGGCACCTCAGGGTAACCTACTGGTAAGGGATTCTAATCCACAACCTTGCGATCCTCAGGACTAGACCCAAACCACTAGGCTACTGCTGCCCCCCCACAAAAAATGCTACCCTTAGACTGATTCCTTCCTTTTTTTATAAAGACCATTGAAATTTGAACTAAACATGAGCATTTCAGGCATGTAATTATTATTTTTGCCTTCTACTGATTTATGAGGGTCAATGCGCAATTGTTATTTCAACAATATATTTTCCAATCTTCCATGTGTTGCAGATGAATCCTGCTTCGAGAAGTGTATTGTTAAGCAGAAAACTATGTGACCCATGACAAACCAAGACCTTGATTCTTCTGTTGTACATTAAGAGCTTTATTTTTAGTGTCACCTTGTGGATAAAAGCGGGTGGCATTGGTTGTTAGTGAATGACCACCAAGGGCATGTGTGAAATGGTTTTCTCCTCAACAACACAAGACTAAGTGCTGCTTCATCTGCCATGCCCCCTTACACACTACATATGGTCGACGATAGACTTTGTCACCTCATATTTGAACACCAATGCGTTATTTTTTTTTTAACGTTTTAAAGTTCCTTAGGTGAACCTAAAACCCCCCCCAAAAACCAGGAAAACGCTTTAGCTATACTTCATAAAAGAGGTGACTGATTTTTTGCATTTGTTTTATAATTTCCAAAAATTGTTGATTTCCCTCATATTTTGCACAGACATTTACTCATCTTTACCGAGGGTGCCAAAACTTAGCGTGAACATTCAGGTTAAATGATGTCATGCTATCTTGGTTGCCTTCAATGAACAAAATCAACACAATTTTACTTGTTTCTATTTAATTCATAAGCTGTGTTCTTGTTTTCACTTAGTAAATCAACAGTGCTTCATTTAGCCTGGGTGTCTAAATATTTGCATGGAGCCTTTCCTTCCTTTCCCTCCTTTCCCAGAATTCTACACTGCTGTATTTGTAATTTAGTCACCTTGAAATAACTGCCAGTTCCTAATTATCCTCATTGCACTGCCCTTTCCTCAGGTTTAATCAAAGAAATAATAAATGTGCATAGTCACAATAAGTAAGCTTTTCTTTGCTTTTTACAAAATATATTTATTCTCAAGAAAACGTACAAGAACGTTTACAGTTTTACATTTAATTACAAAGTTTTGGCCATGTAAGTCTCGTAGTGTATTGTGAAAAACTGCATCAAAACACACTGGTTCCAGGTCCATTAAGGAGTTTATAACTTATAGCTTAACACCATCCAAACCTAGTCTAAACCCAGTCCAAAACACGGTTAGTTTTTATGCCTCTTATTTCACATGTTCAAACAGATGTTCCTGCAAAGCTTCTTGAGGTGAACTTGGAAAAAACCAGACTTCTGGCTATAAATAAGGGTTAAGGGGAGGTGAATGAACATGGCAGATGTAAAGCAATTATGTAGCTGTCTTTGGGAATAAACTCTTCATAGTCCACTTTGTTGGTCCCGGGCTTGAGGTCACTGTGGTTTTCTGGGTTGGGCAGCAATGTACAAGGCCATTAGGCAGTAGAGGGTTCCCCCAATTGTTAAACCCATTGTAGTTCTGTACAGTAGTCGGTCCATGACTCCACGCTTCAGATGAATGGGAACTTCATCTGCCTTCTGTGAATGTTAAAGAGCAGTTAAAAAATCAATGACAAAGCAAAGCCTGATTTTAGTGGACAGCATCCCATATCTGTAGGTTTTAAAACTAGAACCTGGATGTTTCCAGAGAATTTGCATATGAACGATTCAGACTTTTTTTTTTTTTTGTGTTATGCTTCACAATCATCTTTAAAGTATTTTCCTTAATCCATCAATTTCCAATTACTCCATAATCACAGTGCTAAAAAAAAAAATAGTTTTGTTCCTCCATATAAATGAGTAACTAGGGATGGAGGGCCATGGTCAGTCTGGTAACCCAAAGTATATAGACTACAAATAAGAACCAATTTTTTTTTTTTTTTTGTAGAAATGGAGGAGGATAACACTCAATGCAGCACTCCATCAGTCCGGTGGAAGAGTGGACAAATGTAAGCAAATACAGTCTGCTAGAAATCTGCCAGTCACCCTGAGAAACAAAATTCTCTGGACTGATAAAATAAAGACTTGACTATTTGGCCACGAATCCCAAATGCATGTGTGGAGGAAACCAGGCCCTGAACATCACCACCCCATTCAGTCAGAGCAGTGGTTGCTAAAGGGGTGTTTTTTTTCTGTGAGAGGAACTGGGAGGTTAATGAGTAGACAAGGAAAAAAATTAATGCAGGAATTATAGAGCAATACTGACCAAGAACAATTTCTAGAGTGGATCTCAGGCTGGGGTAAAGATTACAGTTTTTACGGCATTTAGCAGACGCTCTTATCCAGCGCGACTTCCAAGTCCTCATTACAGGGACAGTCCCCCTGGAAACTCAGGGTTAAGGGTCTTCCTCAGGAACCCAGTGGTGGTATTGCTTGAGGTGGGATTTGAACCGGTGGCCTCTTGATCCTCAGACAAGTATCCTACCTTGTTCCCACCCCATAATTCAATGTGACAAGGACCAGAAACATAACCAAACAAAACACATTAGCAGGGCTCCAAAAAGTCCTGGCTTGTATTATCATTCATAAGAAGACTAGAAGCTGCCATTGGTCCATAGGTGTTTCTCCAATTCCCCCCCCCATAGACTCCAAAAAACTTTTTTTTCTTTGTCAGTGTGTCAGATAAGGTGCTACATAAAATGTGGAAAACATCAAAGGTACTGAAAACTTTACGTATGTGCTAGAGCTGAGTGATACAGCAATTTTTTTTTCTGGCATTTCAATCAATATTGATAATTATTCATCATTCTGAATGCTCATTTTAAATCCTTACATATCCTTTAAATTCATCATTTAAAATAGTGAACTGCTTTGTTTTGAATTGAATCACTATTTTTAATTTAACATTATCTAGGCACTCATTTCATTATCACAAAAGATATGAATATAATTCTACAAATAATAAGTGCAATAAAGTTAAGACTATGGAACGAAAACATTAAATACACAGTGTATGAGGAAAATTGTCCTAAAATTAACAAAATGAAAAAGAAAAAAAAAAAAAAATGTTTTTGTTAGTGCGCAGTTTGTGTCCTTGTACTATTTGGACACAAACTATATGGAATTGTTTGCCTCTTTGTATTGGGCTGTTGCTGGGCTGTTTCTTGAAATATAGCAGATATCTTTAGACAATTCAAATGGGACTGCACAGTCTACGCAAAATAGTTTTTGAAACAGACTATAAAACCAAAGAAGTGCCATACTGCTGAGCTGGCCCATACTCCCCCCCCCGACACAGTCTGCATTTTCACCCCACGCTGTTTCTGTTGTGTCACAGCTAAATGACTGCCTGTCACTCCGGGCTCCATGGGTTATGATAGTCTGTTTATGAGCCATGGCAGGAAAACACTTGGGACGTGTTCATGCAGCCAAACTCTGTATATTCACACAGTGCATTCCTGCCAGTTTGCATTTATCATGTTTAAAATAAAATCGCCTAAACTTTCTAACTACTATTATATAACTATTTTCTTATTACCATCAATGAATTATCTACTGTGATACATAATATGAATTTATTGCCAACTCCCAAGACAATAAAAATTAATATTAAAAGTATCCAACGCTTACTCTGGGGGAAAAAATTAAGGACACTGACTTTTTATACAGCAGAGGCAGACATGAATAAAACCTCATTATGTGGCTAATTTCCACATTTTTTGGGATAATTATTTCCACCTTTGTGTAAACATCAAATTCTTTTTACTCCACTGTAAATGATTAGCTATGTATTTTAGACAGCCAGGATTCATGAAATGATCACGCTCAAATGTGGCGGTGGTCTAGTGGTAGGGTACTTGTCTGTGGCTGTGGACCTGTGGCTCAAGAGGTCCCAGGTTCGAATCCCACCTCTAGCACTACCACCTCTGGGTCCCTGAGCAAGACCCTTAACTCTTGCTCCAGGGGGACTGTCCCTGTAATTAGGACATATAAGTCACTCTGGATAAGAGTGTCTGCTAAATGCTACAAATGTAAATCACAGATGGATTTTATGCTCATAATTTTACATTCACTCTTTTAGCAGGTGCTTTTATCCAAAGCGACTTACATGTGATGAAAAACATTCAAGGTACAGTGCAGTAAAGACAGAGGAGTGAGCAATAAGTGCTAAACAACTGATACTAAATTAAAACAAAACCAAAAAAATATATTAAATTATGAGCTGAACAGGTGAAGTGGTGGTTAAGAATTGAGTATGAATACGAGTTAGAGGCATTAAGGATGGAGGTTCTCTTTGAGTAGATTTGTCGTTGAGAGCCTCATGAAGATAGAGAGGGATAATCCTGCACTGATAGGATGTATTAGGATGATGACATATAATTTTTTTTTAGCATAACATAATACCTGAAAGATCTTTTGAAGCTCAGGAACCTTATTAGATCCCAAATACTCAGCAACAGCACCTGCTTCCGACAAAACTTTGGTGGGAGAAGCAAAGATCAAAGGAGATGATTGTGATGGCAAGTAGGGCTTCAGTCCCTGTGAAAGAAAGACAACCCTTATTAAAACACACTAAAGTAACTTAATAAACACACAGAACAAAAGGGTTAGAACTATCACCTGCTACTCATAAACAAGTGTGGGTACAATACAGTCCACGAAAACACTGGAAGGTGAATGCACGCAGAGATGGAAAAAAACAAGGTCACAATGGCAGCTACCAGAACATCCATGATAAACTTGGCAGAAACACAAACACTCGATTAGAGTCAAACAATAGTCCTAATCTCCTAACCTGGGCATTTACTCAATTCATGAGTGTGGATATTTAAAACATTTACACTTTATGGCATTTAGCAGACACTCTTATCCAGAGCGACTTCCAGGTCCTGATTACAGGGACAGTCCCCCTGGAGCAGCTCAGGGTTAAGGGTCTTGCTCAGGGACCCAGTGGTGGTAGTGCCAGAGGTGGCATTCGAACCGGGGACCTCTTGAAGTACCCTACCACTGGACCACCTCATGTTCCAAGGTATTACATTCTGACATTTGGAAAATAGTGTGTGTGTATATATATAAATACATTTTATAGCCAATATAACCAACTAGTCTAACACTTTCATATATCAACTGATTCTATCGTGAAAGGAAGTTGAAAAACAGAATCATCACACACCACTAGCCCCCAGTGTGAGTAGGAGCGCTGTTCAGTCTCAGTAAAATGAAGTTACCTAGCTTTGCTAGGTTAGCATGAAGGCTAAAGCGGCTTCCTGCTCGGCACTGAAGGTCACCGGTCTCTGACGGACCGCTTTTCTTCACGAAATATGTCCAGCTCTCATTACCTGAGGGCAGTATGCGCTGGACGGAGTGGCCCCGGTCAGTTTCCCCGTCACTCCGTCAATTCTGTAAAACATCTTCAGCGAGACAGGAGGAGAGAGCCTTCTTAACGAAGAGGTGAAGCGCAGCTACCGCGTCTCCTGGAGAACAGGAAGTGACGTCAGCGCAAAGCGTGCACGCGCCTCCCTTCACTTTCTTTACAGCCTTTAACACACGTGGCTCCATCTGTTCCCTCAGCAAACCCTTTTAACAAATACATCTCCTGTTAATGCGCTCTAATATAAACTGATACCACTGACAGGGATCGTTTGCAGTGAAGTAATGTTTAAAATTAATCTCCGGCGTCCAATGTATTACACATTTTTAAAATAAGAATTATGAATATATTTATATATGTAATAATTGCCCAATGGTCACCTTTATAGACTGTTCTAGAAAATATTTTTAAACCTTGATATGACATTTTTTTTTTTTTTTTTTTTTAGCAAGGTACTTTTTCCATCCTTTCCATGAAACCTGTGTAAATTATTGTTTTCCTGAGACAAAGACAATGGTAAAGAAAGTGGTCCCATAATATTATTAAAACTCAACAAATCTCTTAAAATGCCCTTTGTTCCACCTTTTTGATGACCAGCTTACATTTTCAAGTAACAGTTTTTAATAAGCTCCATTTAATAAGCTCCTGTTATTTTTTAATATTCACTTAAACATTACAGCAATGTTACATTTAAAAATATGACAAATTAATTTCAAGTTTCCTTCTTTTTTTTGGAAAGTTAGTTTGTCCTTGATCTTGACAAGAAGACAACGTTCCTCAGTCAGCATCTAGTGCCATGAGAAAGCTCACATTGCTATACAGTGGTACCTTGACTTACGAGTGTCTCAACTAACCAGTTTTTCGAGATGCCAGCCGTCTCTCTGACGTTTTTTTGCTTTGAGTTGAGAGCAAAAATTGGGTTACCAGCCAGCTTCAGAGACCCCACTGCTAGTTAGCGGTGAACAACATCCGCCCAGCATCCCGTGTCGCACTCGTTCACTTTAAGCGGTTCGTTCGCACTGGAAGCATCAGTGTTGTGCTCGCATTTGTGCTGCAGTTATTTTGCGAAACCTCTTTTTTCCAACCATGTGTCCGAAGAAAGTGAGTCCGAAGGACAGTGCTGAGAAGAAGAAGCTGATGATGAGCATTGAATTAAAGAAAGAAATGATTGAACAACATGACCAAGGTGTGCGTTTAGTCGACTTGGCGCAGCACTTTTACAATTTGGTGAAATGGGCAAAAATCAGCCAATAACATTCAGTTATTCAATTCAGCCTTTCTCCTCCACCTTCGTCTGCATCTTCAAGTTGTCAGATCTCCAAGGCAAATGCTGTACATTATACTTTATAAAACCAGTTTATTGCAGTACATTCTCTTATATTGTGTTTTTATACAATATTTGTTATTTATAAACACATTTTTCTTATTTTAAAACATGTAACAGCAAAAAAAGCGGTGTTTTTGGGGGGATCCGGAACGGATTAATGGCATTTCGGTTCATTTCAATGGGGAACATTGCTTTGACATACGAGTAATCTGAGTTACGAGCTCCGCCACATAAGTCAAGACACCACTGTATATCTGAAGCCTGTTACTTGGACCTTCATCACTGCAAAAAGTTTAACAAGCTTGCATTACAAATTCAAGGTTGCATCTCATTCTGTTTATTCAAAAGAGATTTTAATTTATTCTAAAAAAGTTATATATAATATGTATATAGTCTTGTGGTCTTGTTGACATTTGTATTGGTACTTTTCTTACTCGTCCTGTTCCACCACTGCGATAAAGAACATTAATGCAGTTTCCCTAAAATTATTTAATATCACTTTAATTAAATACTTTTTTTAATATAATATTATAAAAACAACATTCCTCTGTTCCTGAATATGTATTATTCACATCAATGTCATGAATTACTATCAAAAGTAAGGTATCCATTAGACCCTGCCACTTTGTACAAACCTGTAACTTGAATTTTAACCCTATTACTACAATAATTTTAATGAAAATAATCAAAATCTAATTTCTCACCTCACAAGGTGTCATGATGGAAAAAGGGGGAAGGAGGCACAAGTGCTAGGCAGCAGCTAGTAACTTTAATAGTTAACAAATCTGTCAGGAAGCAAACAAAATAGTAGTCTGGAGGTAGAACAGACGAGTCTGGGTCAGTCTGGAATTCCTTAAGTACCTGGCTGGCCAGGTGTGAGGGATTGGACTGTGATGAATGGATGCTGTGGAAGATGTGGTTTAGAAGTACAGTGACCGGGACCGTGGCCATGACTGGGGCTTGGTGGAGGCCATGTCACAAGAGTTTAAACTGTTGTCCAAAAATTTGAATGACTATATGCATAATGAATATAAAAAATAAATACTAGAACTATTAAAAAAAAGTGATTAAAATGTTAAGTAGGATCGTTTTCAAACTTATTTAACTAAATTTAACTTAAGCCTGAGTTGGACAAATCAAAGCATTTTGTGGCTTATTACCTGTTTTACTTAAATACAAAACAGAATTGTCTGAATTGTCAAAAAATTTTAATTTTTTCAACATTGTTGACATCATCATGTGAATCAGTAAATGTGAAATGTAAAAATAATGAAAGGCAGGGAAAGAGCTTTAGTACCAACTATTCTCCCAAAGAAACCCCACCCTCAAAGAACACACAAACACGAGCATGGTTAGTCACCTGAAATGTATTCATACTTCTTAAAGAGCTTTTAATAAGGCTGCTGCTGCCTTTACAGAGACATTGTATATTTGCTACTTTATACAAAATAGACTTTCTATTTGAAAAAGAGAGGGAGTGCTAAAAACAATCAAAAAGATTAGGCTTATCTATATTTTCACAAAGGTAGCCAGCTCATCTATAAAGCTATAACAAAACATTTCAACCCACAACATCTCCAGGTTTAAATTCCCCACAAATAAAGCTCAAGCCATTTACAGAAAGCGAAGCAACTGCATTGAATTAAAGCATGTTCTTTCTTTCTTTCTTTCTTGTATATAGTAAAAAGCAGATACAGAGAAAATCAAATATATCACTTTAAAGGTCTGCGATGTGATAAGCAAACCTTGATCTGAAATGTCAAAACAATTTCAAAATGAGTTTAGGTTCAAGCAACCTACATGACCTTCAGCATTTTCTAATGATATATAGTAAATCAGGCTATGGCCCTAAACAGTCAAATGATAGAAAATTAAAATTACACAGTTTATATGTAGCAAAACCATCACAGTGAGCAGTGGCGGCACAACGCATCTTCCATTTCCAACTGTCATCAAACTCTTGTTTCATTGCTGAATTAATATGATGTATTTATTTGTTGTTAGTATTACACTGTAAATAATATTCTCCATATTAAACAGTCTCCTATACTTTGTATGCCTTGTCCTTAAATACGGCCTTTATTAACAGGGCACATCCAGCTGTGGTGAGGAGAGGGCCTCGAGAAACATTACTAATTAGGTTTCCACTCTAGTGATGAATTAATCTTGCTTATGAGATTCCATGGCATTTGGCATGAACATGGAAGATCATGTTCATTTGGGAATTCTGAGCTTTTCATCAGTGTCTGCTTGGCTGGACAGGTAAAGTAAATGAGAATCATGTTTACCTTGGTTATTGAAATGGTCTCAGTTCAGAAGCAATGGGATAAAAATATCTTTGCTGAGTTCTGACTGACAGCTAGAGTCAGAACCCTGGCCCCTGGCACTTTCCTCTTTAGCACTCTCATCTCTGTGTTTGTACAAAAGCCTCTCAAATAGAGAGACAGAAAGAGAGAGAGAGAGAGAGAGAGAGAGAGAGAGAGAGAGAGAGAGACAGCGGAAAGTGAAAGAGGCAAAGAGAGACAATAAGCGTATAAGTGTAAAGGAGTTAATGTGATTCAGCAGACCTGCTGAAACCAGACCTCTCAAAATGATCAGAAGATTAATTAGCGAGAAGGGAGATGCTGTCAGACACATCTTCATTTCTGTCATCCGCCTAGAAATGGATCATCCTCCAATCACTCCCACATGCTTTCAGAGACTCACTGAGCACTCAGCATCTCATGGGGAAAGCACTGAATTGTGATGACAGTGAATGAAGATGCTCATTAGTGACAACAACAGCAAAAAGCAACTCACCTAACAATTGAGGGGGAAAAATGCAGGATGTGAGACAAATTTGAGATGTTGACTTCCTCTGATCTTTAGGAGCACTGAAAATGCTCTCATCACCTGACTCCCAGGGTGTGATATTACACATCCATTAGTTTAGAAATACATCTGTATCTGATAGGAATAGCTATAGTACTCAATAGCGCTTGTTTTTCTCTTTTGGTAAGGATTTGTAAGGCCCTTTGCTCAGAAGATATAACGTTACAAATAACCTTTAAAGTAATGGCTCCCAAATCTTGGACCTGGAAAACCACTGCACGTTTTGGTATTTTCCTGCTCTGATACTCCTGATCAAATGAACTGGATACTTCTACTATTGCTACTACTATTAATATATACTTTAAATTTCATTTACAGAGCACTTGAAAATGTTCTGTTTTTTGACGTGCAGAATGTTCAATGCAAATACAAAAAATGGCAGAATAAATCTATTATCAAATCTTTTAATGCCAATAAACAAAAGAAATACAATAAAAATATCAATACAGTCATAGAGCTTGACTGACTAAGAATTCAGACCCACTATTGTACTAAAAAAGTATCCCGAATGCCAGTGCCTGCAGATCTAAGGTGTTGGAACACAGACAGTCTATCACATAAGCAGGTGTTAGATCATTCAGTGTCACAGCAGAGAAAACATGTGCAGTACAGAGGTCATCCAGGGCCATGACAACCTATGCTTTATACAACAAGCAGATTGGAGATGTGTTGAAAATTTCAAGCTATACTGAAAATACCTTTCGGTGACTGCATTGGGTATGTCAGGAAAAGATCAATTAACTGAAAGGATTCACTTCAACTATAAATATACTCATCTCCGTTTGCAACAAAATCAGCCTGCCAGTGAAGCACAGCATTGGCCTCCTGAGGGAACCTCTGATCCCCAGTTGTCTTTTAGCTAAATATTTCTTCAGCCTCTTTCTATTTAGATGCATGAAGACCAGAGAAAGGTACGTGAAACACAAAACCATAAGCATGTTTTAAAAAGTGATTAAAAACAATGTCATCACATTGACAAAGCATTAATTAAACAATGAAATCTTTAAGCAAGTGAAAACTCATAATGATGTAAAAAGTAAATTAAGGATATTTACAAGGCATCTTGGTACCCAGGTCCCAAGGTTGTTCTCTCCAACTGCAAGTCTTTTAGGTTCATATAAAAAAGAAAAAAAAAGGACATTATCAGAGTGCCTATATCTGCCTCACAGTTGGCAGAACAACAACAAAACCACCTCATATATGGGGAGTTGATGGGATGGATGGCATTGTAGAGTGGAGTGTGCCTTGAGGCAATATTGTGTTTTAAGATCTTCCCAGATCATTGTGGATCTCAATAAAAAAGGGTTTCACGTGTAAGCCAGAGCTGGTCATGGTGGAACTACAATTCTCAAGTCTTCTTCGCTGATTTAATGTGAAGCTCTGCTGAGTTATAGATGAGACTGGTAGGTTGTGAATTGTTGGGAGTGCTCTGTGTGCAGTGTTGGGTACCTTCAAAACTGTCCAGCAGCACTCCATAACAACACTCATGCTCCGTGGCCCTCCTCTGTGCTTTCTCTTTCATATGCCCCAATGCTGCACAGCTGCCTACACAGCTAAACTCCCTCCTCTCTCACCCCTTCTGGCTTCCCTTCTTTGCCTCTCTCTCACTCTCCATCTCTCCTTATCCGTGACAGATTTTTTGTCACACTCAATTGGATTCTACAGAATTTTTTAGATTGCTGGAGTACAACTAAATAGATATTCTGCTTGCACTCTTCACCTCTGTAGCAGTTATGCAACGCTATTACATTGTTGCGTATAATTGTCTCCAGAAGTCTGACTACTCCTGAGTTATGGAACTTGGTATTGTATGACAAACCAGGTATCTCAAAAGAAGTTTTGTGTCTATCAAGACGTTTAATGTATCTGCCAAGACTGTGGGCTGGCGAGATGGCATTCAGAAGCTAAATCCCTTCAGTGGCTGCAAGCCATAGCTAGAGGATGAGGCACATGTCTGTCGGGCTGTGAGGAGAAGCTTTTCAGCCTGTGTGTGCATGCGCGCGTGTGTGTGCATGTGCATGTGTGTATGCGTGTGTGTGTGTGTGTGTGTGTGCATGTGTGTGTGTGTGTGTGTGTGTGTGTGCTTGTGTGTGTGTGGAGTGCTTGTGTGTGTGTGGAGTGCTTTCAGGACCTCTGGTTGACATGACAAAGCTGGCCTCTGCCAGTGTGCCCCTGACAGGGACATCTGGCCTGAAGGCCACTGTCGCCATGGTAGCCTCCCCCACCACTCTGGAAGCTCAGTAATAGCTACTGTAAAAATGGACCCTGGCATGCATCGCTTCATCCTGTTGCTTCTTAGAAAAAAAACTGTCAGAAGTGAGCCAGCTGGGTAAACCTTGGGTTCTTGACTCAGACCATGCAGAGGCACAGAGTCTACAGGTATATGTTCCAACCTTACATCACAACAACTGACCTAACTAAATAGGCCCTTCATTTTAACCCCTAAGACTCTGAAGACCACTTGGTAGATCCAGTCTTCACTCTTATATATATTAGTTTTACACATCGGTTACACACACTTAGAAACAGTTTTTTCAGAAATAGTTGCTTTTAAGAGCTCCTTGTGTGATGCCATAGGAGAACCACTTTAGGCTGCCAAAATAACCTTGAAATTGATAGATTTATTAGATTCTAAGAGAACATTGCTTGTAAATTAGATGTGTGAGTGTTAAAAAGGAAGGGAGAACCTTCAGTGAAGAACTTTTATACCTCGAAAGATATTGTTCTTTAGGAAACTAAAATGTTTTTTTGGGAGTACTTGAAAGAGAGGTTACTAAAATGATTTTGGCTTGGACATTTGACTCCAAGAACCTATAATTAAGGCATATGATTGGTTTAGTGTGGAGATAGGGTTCAAGCTATATGATAGCTAGTTTGTTAATTTAATGCTCTTCAAACATTATAGCAGCATTCTACTTACTTCAAGTAAACATAGGAATAACTTGATCAAATGAAAGTTAGCCCTAAAACAAATTAAGACAAAGAGCTCTTAATGGATGTGCCGGAGCTTATTTCACTCTCCTAGACTGGAGGTGTTTACAGGTTATATATCAGGAAATATATTTATATATTTAACATTTTTAAATTTAAAATAAAAAAAAAGTCTTTTTGTACATTTAGGAGATTCAGGACTCTTAATTATATCTGGCTAAATTGTTTAGAGTTTTAGGGGTTAAGTGGGAAGTACCTTTTTGAAATCAGATGTTGTGAAGCAGGGCTGCAACTAATACCTGTAGATACCTGGCTCCTACATGGACTGAACCGAAGTAGGCCAGTGGATAAACCCAGTTACGTGCATTTAGACCGAGCCCCTAAGCTCTACCTGAGAGCAAAAATCAGATCAGTCTGTAACCCATAAGTGACTGACTGAATTTCTGAGTGAACCAAAGACAAAGATCTAAGTAGTAAGATCTACTGCAAAGGTCATCGTCTGTGCAGACTTTTTCAGGCAGATTTTGGTCAGTTGAGGAACTCGGCCGAGAGGCTCCTGGTGCAGCGTGCAGAGCGGAACTTGAGTTCGTGGTAGCACTGCACAAAGCTGTGGTAGATGAAGGTGATGGGCAGTGCCAGGAGCACAATTCCGCTCACGACGCACAGGCCACCCAGCACACGCCCCGGCACGGTGATGGGGTACATGTCTCCATAGCCGACAGTCGTCATGGAGATAATAACCCACCAGCAGGCGGCGGGGATGCTGGCATACTCCTCGTTTCCAGATTTGAGGTCTAGCCCATGCTCCAGCAGCTGAGCCAGGGCACCAAAGATGGCCATGGCCACGCAGATGAAGACCAGCAGCATGACCATCTCGCGGTAGCAGCGTCGCAGTGTTAGGCCCAGTGTCTGCAGGCCTAGGAAGTGGCGTGCCAGCTTGATGACCCAGAAGATGCGCATCATGCGAAGCACACGCAGGGTCACCCCGGCTCGTTGCAGCTGAGAGTTCTCGCCAGTCAGTACCGTCATGGTGACCGAGATGTAGTATGGCGTTATAGCCAGCAAGTCGATGATGTTCAGTGGTCGTCTGACAAACTCACACTTGTCGCGGGACACAATGAAGCGTACGATGCACTCTGCTGTGAACCAGCCGATGCACACCGCCTCGATGATCCTGAGCAGACGCACAGTTATAGGGGGAAAATGGAGAGAGCTATTAAGAGAGAGGGAAGCATTGATTCAGCTCAGCATGAACTTGCACTGACAAGCAGCATGATTTATGTCCAACAATAAGTGGAGGCATATGAATCAAATCAGAATCAGCAGTCCAATTAAAAGGACCTGCTACTTGGGAGTGTTAAATAAAAGAGTCTTGGCTTCTTAATACAATTCATGAATGACTATGTATCAACCCACAGCTTCAAAATAAATCAATAATAATCAGTTGGCAGAAACAACCAATTACTAATCCTCGATTAGCATAGACCCTATTATTCACATGATGAACAAGCAAGCTCATTTAGGTGTGAAATTGACTTACTGTTATCTACTCTACAATGTTGACCATGCAAGCACCTAAAAACCCTTTGAGGCCTAGCAATGTTTTTGGCTCATCAATGTCCTTTTGTTATTAAAACACCTGTAGTTGGCTTGAATTATAACTACATGGATAAATCTGATGGAAGCAAGCCAATACAATCTGCCAGTTTCTAAGCTGCTGTAACAAAATGTTATTGTCAACATTGTATAAAGAGTTCATTTAATTTGTTTTTTGACAACATTGCTAAATGAATACTGCTAACACTGCTAGGCCTTAGAGAGTTAAGAATGCATAAATAAATAATAAGAAAAAGCCACCAAATCTAATCCAATTAATCTAAGTCCAATTCAGGGCCCAGTCATGTAAAAAGCCTTTCGACAAACAGATTCATATTTCATTATAATGTCTGTTATTACTTTTTTCACCGTCATATCAAAACATCATTACTTTTTTAGAACTTCATACATTTTTGGTCATTTTAATTTGTTTCCTAACATTTGGAGCTGCAGTTGTCCTTAATCTGTTATGATGAGCAGGACGATAGAAATGGTCCAAAATGCTTAAGAATAAAATCTGTTCATATTACACTGAAGAAAAGGCTTTAGGGAATCGATGTCATGCACTAAGCTGTGAACTGCATGAGCAGTGAAACTGCAGTATAGTACACACGGTTTCCAGACACAGGATGTTTAGAATACAAGCCATCAGCTCTTATTCATCATTTGACAATCAAGCACTTTGCTTGCACAGCTGATGAGAGGCTCTTGTCTTAAATACGGTGTTTCACTAGAAACTGTTATACTGGTTGCAGATTCTTATTTATTAATATCTATTAATAATGTACATATTATTAACTGCATTATTTTTAGGGCTTTGGTTAGCTGGGCATCCTGAAAAGGAGTCAGACATATGGCAACTTAAGAGATGAGGAAGGATGAGGTGTAAAGAGTGTCTGTATTTTTCAATGCAGATTTCTATTAATGCAGAGCGTTTGTTTCACATCCACTTGAATCCACTTAAATCTGATTGTTCCTTACATTGTGTGACAGGACTGAGTGCCATAACAAAAACATGTCAAATCCAAACTAACTATGTCAAGTGGTGTGGAACTAATGGTGACGTGAAAGGGACAGTTTGTCCATATTTTAAGAAAATGCTTACTGTAAATGCACTGAACTGGAACAAAAGAACAGTCTTACAAAACACTGGAAAATGTTGCCTTCATAAATGTTACCTGTCTCCTACCAATGGAATTGTGTTTGTTTACATGATAAACCTGATATTGCACCCAAACAGGTAATACCCAATACACACACACATACACACACACACACACACACACACACACACAGACACACACACACACACACACACACACACACACACACACACAGCTGGGCGCTCCTCAGGTCCCAGTACCTTCAGAACAGTCCACGGGGCAGTATAGATACAAGACAGACAGACACAGAGGTTAAAAAGACATGGAAACACCACTGCAGATATGAAACAGGAAAGGGAATCAATAAATACCAATTAATTATTCATGTTATTCATGCAAGACCTTCCTTCCATCGGCCAGTAATCTACGATTTGTTAACACTTAATAGGTTGTGATATTTGCCTTACTGTGCAAAAAGAATTTCCGCCTATTCAGTGCCCAACGACTGGAACCTGAATTAATTCCTAGTGTGAAAAAAACTGAAGATGGAACTCACTGACATTTCAGTACCTTGGAGAGAGATCATTTCCACTTGATTTACTTTGAGAACACGTTCATTCAACACAATGAAAGTCTAAAGTTGGCATAAATTTGCATTGAAGAGCATTTTCATTTTTTACTCTGTACAATCTTGAGGAACACTTCAACGCTTGTTAGCAGAAAATGTCATTAACTATTCGCTAACTTTCTTTTGGAGTGGATTTTTTACGCTGAAAGACAAAAGACAGACATTTAAAAACCGTGACATAACACAAGACATTATGCATGAATGGGTCATTAGGTAACAGGTCATATTAAATGGCAGTAACATGTTATAATCCCTGAATTCCACAGCGATTCTGTCATTCGATTTCTCTTTTGAGGGTCATGTTGTATATTTAAAAAATATTTTACAATATTTTCATTTTGTTCCTTTGGACAGAATACACAAAGAAGACTGAGAGGAAGTAAATAGTACTTTACAAGCTAACGGTTCTCCAAATATATATTAATCTGTGAGTAAAGGGTACTCTTCTTAACACAGTTCATCTAATCACTGTGTACCTGCTCTGTTAAACACACTCCTCCTCCTCTAATCACTCTTTTCTCCTCCTCTAAACACTCTGTGTGCCTGAGCTATTCATCTAAATACGTTACCCTTCCTCTAACCATTCTGTATTCAGTCTCTATTTGTAATACTCCTCTGAACACTTTACATCTCCACTAAATCTCTCTTCTCCTAAAACGTTCTACTCCTCTAAACAGTCAGTAATCTTCCTTATTTAACTACTTCACTCTTTTTTCCCCTAGTACTTCACGTCTCCTGTAAGCATGCTCTACTTTTTTAATTTTCTAGACCCACTTCTCAACTGACAAGCTCTCCACTAAACACTACACTTCTCAACAATGCAATTGCTGAAAGATCCTAAAAACTTCTTAAATCAGCATTAACTGCAATCCCATAATAGTGTTAAAGACAGTACACACAGCAATGCAGCCCTTACTCTGTCACTGTCTCAGAGCCCACTGACCCTGTAGCAACATCCATTTCATCTGTCATCTACTGCTGAATAAACAAGTCTGTCTGCTGAGATGTCTTCGCTTTTTAATAATGCATCTGTTGAATATTCTCCAAAAACTCCCATACTGAGGTTTGCTCTGACATGCAAAACATGTGCATACAGTCCTGAGCAACGGTCTTCACCTGTAATCACCTTGACTGGTTTATGTCTTAAAATGGCTTTATAATGATTGAATGATATAAGCGTAGCTCCCTAGGTGGTTTCACAAACATAAATAAAGTGCTGGTCAGGGGCTTTAATGAAAATGAGAGCCAAAAACTATGCTGATTTGGAAGCCTTCCTTGACAATACTTTGGAAGTAAAAATATGAAGAAATGAGGGGCTGAAGACTTTTGCACAGTGCTGTACTTGTTCACTGATATGACTCCTAGCTATGCTCAGTCAGAACCAGAGTGATGAGTCTACAATAAAGACTTTATTAGGACTGTCTGGGAAATTTTTGGGGATCAGGGGTCCTATACCACCACCGTCCTGGGTACCTACACTCCTCTCTCTCTCTCTCTCTCTCTCTCTCTCTCTCTCTCTCTCTCTCNTAGACACTGTTTAGAGAGGTGGACCGTTTCCTTCCCCATAAATCTCGCATTTAAATTAAAGTTCTGAGTAGGGTTTAGTGAAGGAAGGTGAGGAAGGGGGTCATGTCATCATTCTTCATCTTTAAGGTCTTAACTGGCGAGCCACGCAGTGGAGAACTTTATGCAGGACGGTGCACTGTTGCATGCATCAAAGATCATGCTCTTCTTTAAAGCTGCAGACTTTTTTCTAAACCACCACTTGAAGAAAGTGTTTTTGGGAACTGAATGAGTCCACCTTCAACCCAAAAAGGTCCAGCTAGGCAATCCTCCACCTTGCTGGTGTCTGAGTGGAAGCAGAGCTCCGTGCCAGGTGGTCAGGTTTCATGGTTCCTGATAGCCTCGTGTTTGATTCTTCACAAACTTTGGCAGCTTGTTTCTTCTCTCTCTCTCTCTCTCTCTCTCTCTCTCTCTCTCTCTCTCAACACTCTCTCCTGTGAGCGGCCGATGTACCTGTACTCGTCCTTTTCTAAACTCTCCGTGTACCTGTGCTCCTCCACTACGTTGCTCTCGGCCGTCCT
This sequence comes from Hepsetus odoe, assembly GCA_017165825.1. Classification (NCBI taxonomy): domain Eukaryota; kingdom Metazoa; phylum Chordata; class Actinopteri; order Characiformes; family Hepsetidae; genus Hepsetus; species Hepsetus odoe. The sequence goes on from CM029367.1 coordinate 13,080,308, forward strand.
CCAGTCGGGCAGCGTGCTGGCGCACAGCATCACCATGGACACGATGACGAAGAGCACAGAGACTGAGGCCAGGATCTGGGCGGCCACGGACGAGGTGGGTTCTTCGAAGGTGCGCCGCATCCGCTCGAGCCACCTGGCGTGGCGGCGCGCGCGCGGCGGCTCGGCGTCGGCGCGCCGGTCCTCCTCGCTGAAGCGCGTGCACGTGTCGGACATGCGCTCGTCCAGGCGGCGCTGGCAACAGGAGTCCAGGTGCGCGCTCTCCAGCCCCCAGTACAGCATCTCGTTGTAGAAGGACAGCTCACACATGTGCGGCGCGAAGCGCAGCGTGCCGTGCTGCGCGTACAGCATGAGGAAGCCGAAGGCCTCGGCGTGCCGGTCAAAGAAGAACTCGTTGCTCTCGCGGTCGTAGTCGTCGCACACCTCCAGCACCTCGCGCTCGGACGCGCAGCTGTGCAGGCGGCTGAGCCTCCGCAGCGGGAAGTCCTTCATCGCGTCCGGAGGGAGCGCGTAGCGGCGGCCGCCCACGTTGATGATGCACACGCTCTTGCTGAACTTCATCGCTGCGCCTGCGGCTGCACGCTCGGCGGTCCGGGTCGCATGGCTCAGCCTCGCCCGGGTCCCCCTCTGCAAAGCGCGCGGACCTCTGAGAGCGGGGGACCACCGCCGCTGAAGAGGATGAGGATGATGATGGTGATGAGAGGGGATGAGGAGATCCGCGCGCGCATCGCAAGGAGCCAAACGAAAAAGTTCTGAGTGAGAGAGAGAGAGAGAGAGAGAGAGAGAGAGAGAGAGAGAGAGAAATGATGTCACACGTGCGCGCGCTCACGCACGCTCAAACCCAAGCGCGCACACACTGTTATTGTGTGGACTTCTACTGACAGGCAGGACACGGTATCATCGTGTAAGTATATAAAATCTGACCGAATCCTAAAATACAATGACACTATTATAAGTGTTCAGTGAGTTACAGGAATGGTATTACTAACACTACTGTACAGTAACACTACAATGATATGAATGTAATACTCCTACAATATTTCTACAGAACATTCACAGTAATACTCCAACAATACTTCAGTAATGACTACAATACTTTCACTGTGACGCTCCAGTAAACCTTCTACAATGAATATACAGTGAAACTACCACAGTAGTACAATACTCCTATAATGAAACATGATATAAAATTATGCAATATCAATAATAATACTAAAATATCAATAATATCAATGATATCAATATCAACAACAATAAAAAATATCAATAATATCAATTATATCAATATCAACAATAATACTAAAATATCAATATCAATGATATCAATATCAACAATAATACTAAAATATCAATGATATCAATATCAATAATAATAATAAAAATCAATAATATCAATGATATCAATATCAATAATAAAAATAAATGTCAGTCAGTTAGTCATTTTCTGCTGCTTGTCCCAAGCAGGGTCGCGGGGGAGTGCTGGAGTCCATCCCAGCTCACACAGGGCGACGGACAGGTCGCCAGCCCATCGCAGTAATAATAAAAGTACAATATATATTTACTATATTTACTAGAGAAAATGTACAGTAATACTACAAAACTACTGCATGGAATTCTTACACTGTTTCAGTAAATGTACAGTCACACTACAAACAAATTACAATGATACTTCAATAGCGCATTTACATTAGTGATAGAGTAGTACCACGGTCATGTTTAGGAAGCACTACAGCACTGTAGTATCACAATAATATGTTGGTGCATAGAATTCTAAAATCACTGTTGTACTTACAGTAATACTACAACAATACTGCAGTAGCATCATAATAATACTATAGTAGTATTACAGCAACACTACAATAATTTCATAGTAGTATTACAACACCTCTAAAAGAATACTATGGTCATACTACAACCTCTAATAATACTATAGCGTATACTATAGTGTATATATAATAAATTATGGTTATACTAAAACATCACTACAATAATACTACAGTCATATTACAATGCTACTACAATAATATGGTGACGCTACAACACCATTACAATAATACAACAGTCATACTACAACACTACTACAATAATACTAGAGTGATACTATGAAACTACTACAACAATACTCTAGTGATACTACAGCACTACTACACTAATACTGTAGCAATGCTACAGCAGAACTACAATAAAATTACAGTCATGCTACAATAATACTCTAGTGATACTATGAAACTACTACAACAATACTCTAGTGATACTAGGGCACAACTACAACAATACTACAGTCATACTACAATAATACTCTAGTGATACTATGAGGCTACTACAACAATACTCTAGTGATACTATGAGACTACTACAGCAATACTACAGTCATACTACAATAATACTCTAATGATACTATGAGACTACTACAGCAATACTACAGTCATACTACAATAATACTCTAGTGATACTATGAAACTACTAGAACAATACTCTAGTGATAATACAGCACTGCTACAACAATACTACAGTCATACTACGGCACTACTACAATAATACTATGGTGTAATATTATAATAATATAGCAGTGCTACAATCCTAATGCTAACCGTAACCTCAGTAATTGAAATAAAATCAATGTGATTTTATTATTTTATTTATTTAAAAAATGCATTAAGAACTGCCAAATGATCCCTATTCTCTCTCTCTCTCTCTCTCTCTCTTTCTCTCTCTCTCTCTCTCTCTCTCGCTCTCTCTCTCTCTGTCTTGCTCTCTCTCTCTCTCTCTCTCTCTCTCTCTCTCTCTCTCTCTCTCTCTCTCTCTCTCTCTCTTACACACACACACAGTAGCGCAACATCATTCCTTTATTCCTTTTCATTTTTTTCATGTATTTGGAGCATTTTCCCTTTCTTTTGCATTTATGTTGCATCTACTCAAACAACAGCTGGGAATCCAACTATCCATGCAGCATCGAAATGTTCATGTTTTTTCTATCATCAGGGGGATTTTTGGTTCTCTCAGCAAGCTTAATACACCTCCTCCCCAACCCACTGACAGTTCTCTCGAGCAACGAGCAGCAGATTATTTGAAGGCAAACAACAATATTGTACTGATAACTGAATAGCCCTTACATAAAGACCCAGCAGAGGTAAAGGATCACAATAGGAGGAATGACTGAATGGAGAAGTGATCACATCGTTAGTCGTTATATAAACAGTGATGTTGTGGAAAAGCAGGTTCAGTGCATCCTCACAGAAGAGCAGGTGGATGGACGCTGTGTTGAAGAGCAGCTCAGCTAGAGGGCGCCTGCTGCCTTTCTTCTCTGTTTGGCACAGATTCTGGGCAAAATCCAGAATTAACTCTTCACACCTACACGCTGACCTGAACATAAAAGTGCTACTGAATCAGTGCAGTTTAAACAGAAAACATGAAAGCCTGCCACTGACATCTCATACCTATTTTAACAGTCTCCATTAAATATCAGTTTTCAGCTCATGTTAAAAGTCTGGGTGGTCCAAAATGATTTTGCTGGTACGGGTTGATCCACAACACAGGATTCTGAAAAATACTAGCAGCGTAGCATAACTTATCCTAATTGCTTTATATTTTTGGGTGGCTGATAAGTGAAAGCCTTCTAAGACCATTGCAACTTTAGAAAAATCAGTATATGAATATAGGCATCAAATTCTGCTCTGACCTGAATTATAGCTATATTACACTTATAATTTGAATGGAGTTTTTAAAATGGCAGCAAGTGGCCTCCTGTCCCTACTAGGGGCATTCTTTCATTTGATGTCTGATGTAGCATAACTGGAGCCCAGAGCCAAAGTCATGTCCAGAGACCACTTCAAAAGATGTTCAAAGAAAAACACAAAAATACCTTTTTACTGGGGTCAGAATTCTCAGTAGAAGGAAAGTGAAAGTGACTAATTGCCATTTGGCACACATCCATCCATCCATCCATTATCTGCCGCTTGTCCCAAACGGGGTTGCGGGGGGGTGCTGGCTTCCAACCCAGCGCACACAGGGCGAGGACGGGGGACGCACCCTGGACAGGTTGCCAGCCCATCGCACATTTGGCACACAGTGAATCAAAATACACCCTGCAGCAGGGGGCGGTTATCTAGTTCCAGGGGAGCAGTGTTGGATACAGTACCTTGCTCAAGGGTACCTTAGGACAAAATACTGGTCTGAGATACAAACCCTTCTGATTATGGTCCTAGTCTCTAAACATTAGGTCACAGCAGGCCACCAGTGTTGCAGATGTATCTACTTCATTTGATGTCCTGGAAGCTGTGACCAGCACCTCTGACCTTCAGTTTTATTTCTTTTTTGAGAATCACTAAATTCCAGTTGTCTCAGGTTTGCTTTTTGGAATGCTGATTAGGTATTTCTGGTTGCTTTTTTGAAAAATTGTGTTTACCCTACAGGGCCCATGCATTTGCATGGTTTGTGTGAAGCCAAAAGCTGCCACAGCCTCTAACCTAATTTAATTAAAAAGCAATTTAATGCTGGAGTACTTTAGATAACAAGTATGCAGGGCATACACCTACTCCTCCATCCTGGATAAGTATTTGGCAGAATTAAACGTAGCTTAACTAATATTTCGCCTGCTTTCCACCATTGCTGGCTCCAAAACACTTCAGTGTGGAGAGAGTTTGATAAAAGGTTAATAAATCAAATGAATGAAAAAGCTTTTTTGGCATCCTGGTGTATAAATCCCTGTGCTTGCCTGTAAACGATTCATTAATTGAGCGACTACAGACAAAATGAAATCTAATTCTGCCTTAGAGAATAAGGGAAATGCCCATACTGTGTTTTTTGGTTTAATCAGAAGTGCCAGTGCATCTGTGAGTCAATTGTATGTTGATGTTGCATATGGTAAACGCTGTTCCAGGAGCCGAAAAACCCTCCAAACCAAAATAAAGCTTTTTTTTTCAGTTGATGAACCGCTTCCCAAAGATCTGAGGAACAAAGAAGCCATCCAGATCACAGAACTGCATATGAATGCTGCTTGAACAGTTTCATATTGCACAACTCTAAAACTGGGAGCAAGGGCAAGATTAAGAGATTAATGGATTTTAATTAAACCCTGCCATGTGCACGCATACACACGCACACGCACACACACACACACACACACACACACACACACACACACACATACTTCTGAATCCCCACTTCCATATAGTGGAGTTATAGTGTTGTTTTTTTTTTCAAGTCTTTTTTTGTCTCTTTCCAGTCTTTTGTTACAACTGGCAACAAAATAAAACTAGATCTGATTAAAATGTGAAACAGGCAAACTTCATTGTAAAGCTAAAATAATTCTTTTTTTTTTTTTTTCTTAATCTGAAGAGCAATATCATTGTCTAGCAGACAGCCAATTAAGTCTATGGTTAGGTCCTACTTCTTTACAATATGGTGTTCTACACAGAGTCAGTCGCTCTTATCAGCTTAATGCATAAAGCAGCCTGTGGTTAAGCACAAAATGAGGAGGAAAGGAGGAAATAATGATACCTTTGTTCATGGTGCACTTTTTCACTCGTTTCCTTTAGAAATGACCAGCTCAGGCCAAACAAATGGAATGGCAGACGATCCCAAAAAGATTCTTAAATTTTAGGCATCTGGGACTTGTGATTCAACTTCAAAGCTGTAATTTCCATTCCACATAGACATGCTTGCATCTGCTCATACTTGGGGGTGTGAGATAATGTGCTGTCACTGTCTTGGCAGAATGTATGAAAAATGCATCCTTCTACATTGTCCAGTCATATTCAGATTTTTACACAGTGGAAAAGGTGTGCTAAAAATTTCAATCATAACTCACAGAAGTCCCCTGTGTGTCAGCCAAGTGAATTTAGCTTTATCTCTCTGGATTTCTTTGCTCAAATATTTCTTTCTTTGGTCAGATATTAATATTGTACTTTTTGTTCTTGCCAGATGTCTTTCTCTATGTCTTCAGAAGATGTTTCCTGCCAACTACAGTTCCTCTCTTCCAGCATGCTACCTTGTCCCTAGTCTTTCAAGCCACACTTGCTCTTGTCACCAGAGAGTCTGGTGTGTTCGGTTGCTTAATGTGGCCAAGACTGGCAACTTTATCAGGAAAGGTCTCACATCCCACACACCACAGAGTATTAATGTTTCAGTCAATGTTGTCTCTGAATTTTCACCCATCATGTCTGTACATCTCTCTGCACTCATAAAAATGAAAGTGCCTAAACTGAGTTTTTTGTGTGCTGCCTTGAAATATCTATCTATCTATCTATCTATCTATCTATCTATCTATCTGCCTGTGTCTGTCTGTCTGTCTGTCTGTCTGTCCGTCCGTCCGTCCGTCCGTCCGTCCGTCCGTCCGCCCGCTTGCCCACCCGCCCGCTTGCCCGCCCGTCCATCCATCCATCCATCCATCCATCCAGCTATCTATCTATCTATCTATCTATCTATCTATCTATCTATCTATCTATCTATCTATCTGTCTTCCCTTTGCATCCATCCAAGTTTATTTATTATAAAAAAAAATAGTATTAATAAAACATAAATGGAGTTAGAAGGTTTTCTTGTGACAGGTATGACACAATAATAACAACGTTCTACCTTTCTCTGATTAAACCCTGCCTTTAACCTCTACTGCTCCAGCACTGTGGGTGGCTATAACCTGCCCACGCTGTCCTGTCACTTGACCTGAGCTTAGAAGAAAAAGAAATCTCAGTGCTTTAAAACATCTATGCCAGCAGTGAATGGGAGAGTTTAGGAGAGGCTCTCTTCAGCCTTCTTTCTATGGCATTACATTCAAAATGTAGATGTGGTGCTGGAGAGGTCATGTGTGTGGTCAGCCTGACTGGTGCCATGAGCAATAATTAGACCCATAATGGAAATCCATGAGGGCTCGTCATGCCTTTAATTATCTTCTCCCACGGCTTGGTGGATCTGTGTCTCACTGCTGTCTCCCATTAACAAGCTGTGTCTCACTTCTTCATGATTAAGATGTGTTAAGCATGATGTGTCCCCCTTTGCTCTGTGGCTGACCAGTAGGTGGAGGTGACCAAAAGGGGCAAATTCACCTCAGGTTTTATTTAAGTTAATGACTGGACATGTGACCCTTTTTATTAAGAACCAGGGTCTGACCCCATTTCTTCAAGTTTTGTGCATGATTTTTACTTTATTAATTTTAGGCCAGTTTGGCCCTTTAGGTAATTTTTATGAAATAATTATTTTAGATGCTTAAGGAACTCACTTCTTCTTAAAAATAAACACATCAAAAGGGTTGTTTAATCAAACAATCAAGAAGTACAGTTTTCTAAAGGGTCTTTTAGTTTAGGATTTGGTATTTATTTATGTAAATAAGATGCAAAGTGAATGAAGAACCTCTCCAACACATAAAACATTTCATGAAAATATAAAGTTCTAAAAAAATGGATCTATATAATGAAACCAAACCAACTGAACCAGAACAATGATTTCAAACAATGTTAATGAATTAAACTTAATTTAAAAATTTTGGGGGGGGAGTTAAGAGTCTCTGCGTGTTTTATATATACATCCAGCAATAAGCCTTACTATTAAATGTACCTGACTAATGTTTTCCCCCAGTGCCACCCAAAAAATGCACTGTCTATGTCACAGTCTGTCATGTCTGTGGTTCCGGTTGGGCACGACAGATGTGACTGAGCACACCTGGGCTCATGGAGACACAGGTTTGCTTCATTGGGGCTACTATTTAAACCCCAATGAGTCAGAACAGAGTGCGGTTCATTTACAAGGTGAAGCCTTAAAGTTATTAGTGGAGTTTTAGTTCTGTATTTTGATTTATGTTAATAAAAGTTATGTCCTGGATCACTGGCTCTGCGTTAATGTCCTTCCCACAGCCTGCCACTGTTATAACAATGAACCGCAAAACTCTGGACGTCGCGAGCCTTGAAAGCTGGTGTGAGGAGCAAGAGCGGACACTCGAAGCCATGGTGGCGGTCCTCAGGGCAGAGCTACAGCGTCATGGAGATCTCACGACAGCTGGACCTGCTGGTGTGCTCAATCCAGCTCGCTCCCTCTCTGGATAGCAGGCACTGCTGGCCGTAGTGGCGGTAATGGGGCGGTCCCATGACCTGCCGAAGGAGGAACCTTTGTCCATTTCCCCCCCAACACCGCTCGCAGATCCTTACCTCACAGTGCGTGAATCACAGCGGGAAAATGGCGGAGAAAGTGGCATGCGTGAATCACAGCGGGAAGGTGGCGGAGAAAGTGCCATGCGTGAATCACGTGTCTTTTCCCGTCCGAGACATGCAAGGCGAGGCTTTGGTGATGGCTGGCGTCATGCAACGACGGCGGAGAACAGCCCCTGCGCCATTCCATGCAGGAAGAAGGCGGAGAGTGCTCCCTGCGCCATTCAACACAGGAAAACAGCAAAGAAGGCCGCCCACGACAAGAAAAGTGGGACGTGGGCAAAGAAGGCCACCCGTGACACGGACAGCAAGAAGTCTGCAGAAAATGCCCCCTGCACCGTTCAACGAGGGAGGTCGACCAAGAAGGCCCTTCACAGCATGGAAAGTGGCATCAAGGAGTTGACCCCCAAACCCAGCACCACTAACCCGTCTGCCAGGCAGAAAGCAGAGAAGAAGCAGCTCCAGGTTAGTAGAAAAGATGGAAGAATCAGTAAACTGATGTTACAAGTCCAAAGATTGGAGCAAATACTTCAGGAATCTGAGAAGGTATGGCTGTCTCTTCTGGGTGAGGAAAGACAGGCCAAGATTGTTTTTGTCAAACAGCTCCAGGAAAGGGAAGCTGAGCTCACCGCCAAGGATCAGGAAATCTGTGCACGGAACCTGGATCTTGAGGTTTTGAATGTAAAGTTAAGGGATGCTACACCGTCCAATTATCAAGTCTCAGAGAAGCTTCAGGAGACGTAATTAAAGTGGAAGTGACAACCCTTGTCATTGCAAGGTCACAGCACAGCAAGCATTGAACCACAATGAAATTGGACCTCTGCTTTTAACCCATGCACACAAACACCGTGCAGCAGTGGGCAACTTTGCTTGCTCAGGGGTACCTCAGGGCAACCTACTTGTGAGGGAACCCACATTTTCCGATGCGGGGCCAACTCCCTAACCACTAGGCCACCGCTGCCCTGAGGTTTAGAGGCTAAAGTGAGCAGCAATTGTATCCTGGGGATTTTAATCAGCACTCTAGCCAAGGAAAATGAGAACAGTGAACTGAGACACATTTTGCATGAACTGGAGACGAAATGTAAAAGATTGGAAAATGACAATGTCTCCCTCTATGTCACGAATCAGCAGCTACAGGAGAGCAACCAGTCAGAGGTATGTTCCCTTCAGGAGGAGACAACTAAAGTTAATAGGGAACTAGAGGAAAAGCAGGCTGGGTATCTGGAATATGAAAAGGACTGTGAAGACCAGAGAGAATAGATCATGTGGTTAACTGAGAGTTTGAACAGTACCCAGCAGAAACTAAGGAATGGATCAGAAAAGCTCAGACAGGCCAATATGGACCATAATGCACTTCTCATGGACATTCACCAGAGAGATGAACAGATCAGCTGCATGAACATTCAGATCACTCAACAGGAGGAGTTGCTGACAAAGCTCAACTAGCTGCTGACAGAGAGAGCATCCGCCATGCTACAGGTAAATGCTTGGGTCACCAATCTGCTTTCTAAGCTTGAAGAGACCAAAGGACTCTTGTCTCTTTGTCAGCGGGAGATAGAAGCCATGGAAATTGAAAGGAAACTGCATGCCAAGCAATGAAGAGAGTAGAGATTTCAATTGTTCAGGAGAAGCTGGAGGAAAAAGTGGCCACTATGGATGAACAGCTGAATCAGACCAGGGCAGAGCTGAAGCAGGTGCAGGACAACAGCGTCACTCTGCAAGCTGAACTGGGAAAAGCACGGAGAGAGGCCACTAAGCTCACAGAACTGGAAAAGCAAGTCAGAGGTATGGAAGCAACATTGGCGATCTTAGAATCTCAACTTACTCCGCAGACACCAGTGCATGCTGGGACCCTGGTGGATAATGCCAAAACGGAACAGCTAAAGAACTGTCTGATAGAGAAGGAGAGGTAGGTAAAGATTCCAGAGGTTGAGCAGCCATGTGAAAGCTCTGAGAAGGGTGCTCAGAGCACAATCAGAGACACCCTACCTTCTGTTTTCCCTCACAATTCAGCAGACTCAGAACAGGGTAACTGGCTGAGGAGTCAATGTAGAACATCTTGCAGTGGAACCAAGAGCCGGGACTCTGCCACACTGAGCTCCAAGCAGCAGAAAGACCAAAACAAGGTCAAGAAGAGGAAGAGGCAGCCAAAAAATAACCTCAGCAAGAAAGTGTGCTTCGGGAAGGTGAACAAAACATCAGACACATCAGATTCTGAGATGGGAGACATGGAGAGCGAGGATGACAAGGGTTTGATGCCGAGCTTGATCTGTGTGGAAAAACTCTTCCACCTTGAACCTTAAAGAATCCTCTGTATTTAGCTCTCTGTCTGCATCCTCTTCGTCCGCTTCGCGCGGGAGCTTGGGCTCACAGAAACTTAGCAGTCTTTGGCAGAACAGCACCCGAAGCAGTGGAGGACAGATGGTTGGAAGACCATGTCCGCCCCAGCTTGGTCAGACGTCAGCTCCCCTTCAGTCTCCGTCAGGACAAGGCTTTCCAGTGAGTCGGAACTATTCCTCCAGTGACTCCTTTGTCAAGTCTGTGAAACAGGTGAAGAAAAAAATGCAGGACAACAAGAAGAAAAACACGCCTGCCAGCGCTTTGGACAAAAAGAGCTCTGACTTTCACAAGAACTCGGAAACGGATGGAGCGGTCTCTAAAACTGACAAAGACGGAAAGGTATTGAAGAAACACAAAGTGAAACAAACATGAAAACAAAGAGAAGGATAAAGTTCCAAGTGTGGTGTGGAATCAGGACATGAAGGAAAAATTTGTAAAGAGCTTCACGTCCAACTTCGATGGCTCTCAGCGAAAGTCCCTCATCATGAAGACGGAGTCGCCCTCTGAAAGTAAGGTCAAACTCTCCAGGCATGACAAAAACCACTTTGAAAGAGAGGTCCGATTAACAACAGGTAAAGCTGAAGACAAAGACTGGTCCAAGAAGGAGCTTCAGAGATTATCTAAAGAGAAATCACAGAAAACAGAAGAGTTCAACAAGGAGAGAATCAGCATAGAGGAAAAGGACAAACCTTTGGAAACTGAAAAGGAGACAGGTATGAAAGACAAAGAAAAACCCAAGGATAAAGCTCTAAAGGCAGAAAAGAAGAGTGACCTGAAAAGAAATTGGACTGAAGCTCTGGGATTCCCCTCACCCCCGCTGGCAGCCCTGGACATGGATATGGTGTTCTGGGGTCCCTTCGGGTTTGAGTTTTTGTTTGCTTTATGTACCTGGCCATGTGCCCCATTAAGGGGGCTGGTTAACTCTAAGGTTTGGGTTTTTGTGCTTGGCCTCCGTCAGAGGCCCAGCTCAGGGCAAGGCTGTATTTTGGTGCCCCAGGAGTTGCGCCTTTTGGGGGGGGGGGGGCTTCTGTCACAGTCTGTTGTGCCTGTGGTTCCGGTTGGGCGACAGATGGCGCTCTGTTATGACTGTGCACACCTGGGCTCATGAAGACACAGGTTTGCTTCATTGGGGCTGCTATTTAAGCCCCAATGAGTGAAAATAGAGCGCGGTTCATTTACAAGGCAAAGCCTTAAAGTTATTAATGGTGTTTGAGTTCTGTATTTTGATTTACGTTAATTAAAGTTATGTCTCGGATCACTGGCTCTGCGTTGACGTCCTTCCCACACCCTCTGAAGGTGTGCTGTAGTATCTGGCACCAAGATGCTAATATCAGATCTCTTAATCCTTCTTAATCTCTTAATTTTGCTTCCAATGAAGATCTATTTATTAGGTGTATGGCTCACATTAATGAAAAAATTAAATAATAAAGTAAATAAGACCCAGCCATCTTGCTCCATGGTTCAGTTTTGATAAGCTTTGCCTATTTTAGTCACCTTTGGCAGTGGAAAAGGATCATATGATGGGTCTGCAGCTACACAGCCCCATGCTTAGCAAGTTGTGATGCATTATGTGCCCTGGAGTGGGATTCTCCATTCTCCATCATTCTGATATGTGTTACTGTCTCTGCTCTGTATCAAATTAATGTGCTTTGTTCTATTTTTGCTTTGCATTGTATGTTGTACTGTCTGTACTTCTTTAGTCTGAAGTTGTGTTGTATGTCATGTGAAGTGAAAGTGACAATTTGTTTTTATGGTTGCATAACGCAGCACAGCACTTACTTAACCACAACGAAATGCATCCTCTCAACTTAATCCATATAAAACGTGCATTTAACCCATTTAACTGATGCAGCAGTGGGTAGAGATATCTAGGACACAGGAAGAGTAGTGATGGGGACGGTACTTTGTTTAAGGCCACTGTTGCCCCACTGTTCCATTCCCCATTGTTCTATGTTGTCTTGTGTAGCACTTGACATGACGATTAATTACTTGGATAATTTTTTTTTTGTTTTCTTGCTTCTTACTGTTTAAAGGTTTTGTTTCTACATTCAACATTTTTATGATTACTGGGCAATAAGTGATAAGGAGGATATCAGATTGTTTGGCTAAGGCTCAAAGCTCATATGTTTGAGGATACATATGTAAAGGTTTCTTCTATGTATGGTGCCCTCATTTTCCTCTCAGAAAAGCATAGGCCAAGTTTGTTGCTTATTTTTGCCTTCATTTCCTTCTGCCATCAACAGTGCTATCAAAACTGTGAACATTCCTCTTTTTTCTTGTCTTGGCTCTTCTAAACTATTCATCTTATTTTCCATATCAAAGCTCTGCTCTGGTATAGGTCTTTAGAGAGCTTCTTTTTTCTGCTCTGCTACAATTCCTTCATTGTATATGACATCTGGGGCACACTAAATGAATGACCATAGGAATATAAACGTAACATGGTTAGAAAGATATAATGTTGCTTACAACTGAACATGCATATCCAAGGCAGCCCCTTTGAAGTTCTGTATTTGACCCCATTATGTCTCATCTTGCACCTCGTGCCTGTAATACTAATTGGCAAATTCTGTTCGTGTTCAAGCATGTTACTTGTTCAACAGAACAAAGTCCTTGCTCCATGCAAATAAGCCCAACATGTGAAACAATCAGCGTGACTGCTAAAATCCAAAGGGTGAGAGAGAGGGAAAGGAAAGAAAATCCTTCAAAGTGTATCTATTCATGTGGTACATAGTAAAAAAGAAGGTATAGAAGGTATAATACAACCCACTCCCAGGAGAAAGTTGGTAATATGATTTTGTAATATTTTTCTTATCTAATTTTTAAAATAGAAAAAATGAAGATAAAAACTGAGTCAAGATGGGATGTTATGTTGTCTTACATAAAAGTACAAACTATGTACCCTCAATAGTGCCATCTCAGTGAATTTCAGGCTAGTTTAAATACACATCAGAAGGTTAAATGGCCCTTCCGTAAGTGAGGGAGTATGGACAGATATGATGAATGAAGAGAAAGCTAGATTTCTCTCTTGGGACTCCTCTCAACCAAGTTTAGTGTCATCCCTTTCTGGCACTCAATCGTTTTCTGACAGACTTTCTATCAGTCACTTTAATCTGAACACCTCTCCCATTACATAGCGCTGAGTCTAGTACTAGCGCAATGTGCTGAGTCAGAGATGTTCTCTTGGAAAGCCAAGACAACTCAAATACACTGCTATTTGCATTCCCCAAGTTTAACCTACACAAATATTTCCATATTGTGTGGGTGATGACATAACTCCAGCTAAACTCCAGTGAAACCATTTTAGAAGGTGACACCGAGTACAAACCGTTATGCTTCTCATAAATGGGAGAGAGAAGTAATTACATTTTTAGAGTTTAGCATTTCTAAAAGTTCATTTGCATATGTAAGTCTCGGGAAAATGCATTTGAATAATGTGCTCCCCTTTTTGCCATTTCCTTCCAAGTGAAATGCTCAAAGGTCGTCCACAGAAAATCTCTGAGACACGCTAATGCTCCTCTACATCTACGACAGAGGTGCTTCAGAACTGAGAACCCTCATTAGCTCCACATTCTCCAGAACTGCCAGCCTTGGCGGCCTATAGTTGCATACACACCCACCCACACACACTCTAGCTGTCTCTACAAGACTAGATCACCTATAATCAGGATGGAGAGCGAGAGAGCTTGATGCCCATTGCGTTCATGTTTGATCTGCCAGGAGTCATCATCCTCTCAGTGAACATGAATCAGTTTTGCTGCAAATACCTAAAGTTTTTTAGTGGATTCAGTGGATGATTCACAATACAGGACTGTGAGACAGCTCTCAGGTAAAAATGGAGTTTGTTGATGTTATGTAACTGTATGGTAATTCTGACATTTTGGAAAATGCTTTTAGCATATAATATCTCTCTGCCCATGAGTTGTACTGTACAGCCTTGGGCCAAAGCCCTGCGGGATCTTATTGCCCTCTAAGTGGTTGAAAAAACAGTTCATGTAAAAAAAAAAAAAACCTGTTAAGAATGGCAGCAAATCACAGATGTGCTTGTCAAAAAGATCTCTGTTCATTTAGGGCTATGTTTATTTCCTCTTTCCACCGCTGAAGTTAATGTCATACAGTTAACAATTCATCGCATCAGCTGCACATATTTCCTTTAGCCAGTTTTGAGCAATAGCCACAGTAGAACATTTTATACCCAACGGCTGCACATAATTAGCAAGTAGCGAATGATCCTTGCAGAAAGGAGCAATCTAAACTGTTTGAGCACAGCTTTCCTCTGAGCTTACATGTACTGATCCAGTTTGTCATCTAAAGTCCCTTCTGACATTTCGGCACCACACTGGTCTGAACTTCACTCATTAATTTATTGTGTGGATGAGACAATAAACAAGACATCCTGACAAGGGAAAATGTCTTATATTTAAGAAACACATCAAATGACTAGTTTGATACTTTTTTTTCATTTTGATGCAACATATTTCTGGATATAATCTGACATAAATCTAACATAATTGATCTTGATAAATGGTTTTGGTTCATGGGAAAGAGAAAATGCAGATAATGTTTACTATTTTATAAAAAGGCCTGAAGCAAGCTGTCTTATCTGTCCATAGATAAGATAAAATATAATAACAAAACATAAAAAATCTGACAACAATTTCCAAATGGAAAAGCATTATTCATGAAATTAGTTTCCTGTTGATGTTCTCTGTTGTGTCTCTGTTTTAAAGGTTGCCTACACAGCCACAAAAACAATGGTTAATGGTTGGTTATTTTGCATGTCGTTAAAAACCACTCTCCTGTCAGACTTGTTGACTTATTTGACTTACATGACAAGAAAAACAGTAACATTCACATTGTTGTACAATTCTTTGAGCTTTGTCTAGTCAAGCATTCTTGATTTTACTCATTAGCTAATTAAGGGCAGTGGTTCAGTGTGTAAGGTAGGAAGAAATAGTCATGTATTTTTAAAACTTTAGCAATGACTTTGGATGTGTAGGCACTAATGTGTCACCTAAGCAAGCTACTCTTATTGTACATTTTCACTGAAGTAGGTCCAGTCAGCCATGAAATTGCACTGGGTTACGGAAGTTTAAAACTGAACCTTCCCAGCCGTTAAGGATGGCTCTCCTGTTTATTGCAAGAGGCCTGTTCATTCTTAGCCAGGAAAAGCTTTTGCACTCCACCAGTTAATTCATATTCCCTTGGCCCGTTCTGCATGTATTTGACAGCGGACTTTATTCTTCATGCTGCCTGGCTCATTGATTTCGATTTGGTATATTTTATGGCAGATGGATTTTATCGTGAAACAAGGGTGGCATATTGAGTTAGAATGAAAGCGAAGTTATGGGTTGCATTTTGTGTTCAGTCGTACTTTAGCATGTATCAATTCCTCTCAGCATGAAGGCCATTATAGTTAGGCTTGTTCCTGCTGGAGATGGGCAGCAGAATGGCTGATAGATATGCTCTGTACCTGTCTTGAAGTTGATGTATGATTTTGTTATGAAATTGGATTCAATACAAAAATGGGCTTGATCCACTGAATAATAAGGTAGATCATAAGCTAAACCAAAAGCTTGGCTTGGTGATTGATTATCACATTGCACAAAAGGACTATTAGCTGTGCTGCAGCAAAATGAGAGACAATGTACATTTTTTTTGCTTCTAGTTCACTCTAATAATAAACTCCATGAATGATAAAGGCACACATTTCCTGTATCCTGTGGCTGGATGAGAATACAAAGTAACATTAATGGTGAAAGGGTTCCTCTCGCCTCTGCAACTGTTGCATTTACCTGCTGCAACTGTTGATGCTGCATTCCACATTTTAATGAAGTTAGGTCAGGTGAAGGTCCACATTGTCCTCACTGTCAGGAATTATGTTTTGGTATTCAGATCAGATGCAAATGAGCTAGTTACCACATTTAATGACTCTGACAACATCATTTTAATGACCAACCTGATCGCATGAGGAGGCATGAAAGAATTGTTATGAGAGGCGGTGGTTATGCTGCATTTTATATATTTTTTAAATATTTGATTACTGAAAAAGCCCTTAATATTACCTTAATATTAATATACCTTAATATATCTCAATATACCTTGATATCTCCAAAGACTAAGTAGCACCTACTGAGATTCAAATATGTTATGTATTTTACAATATTTTCAAATGCTTTATATTTTTTTAGAATGGATAAATCCACTGAATTAAACCTTTGCTAAATTTAGCATTGACCTGAAATGGACTTGTTGTTGATTGCTTGAAATTTAGAGCCTTCTGCTGCTCTGTAGCACAGAATATTGACCTGTTTGTGGTAAAAACTGAAAACCCCATCTTTCTGCTCTCTTACTGTGAACAGCAGGGATGTTTGTTGTGCAGATACAGTACTGTGCAAAAGATTTAGGCAGGTGTGGAAAAAATAATGTAAACAAAAAATGCTTTCAGAAATATAAATAATGATTGTTCATTTTCATCAATTTAAAAAATGCAAAGTGAGCGAACAAAAGAAAAATCTAAATCAAATCAATATTTGGTGTTATTACCTTTTGCCTTTAAACCAGCATTAATTCTTCTTGCCCCCACAGAGCCATGATCTCAACATCATCCAGTGTGTCTGGGATTACATGAAGAGACAGAAGCATGTGAGGAAGCCTACATCCACAGAAGA
Organism: Hepsetus odoe; assembly: GCA_017165825.1. Lineage (NCBI taxonomy): Eukaryota > Metazoa > Chordata > Actinopteri > Characiformes > Hepsetidae > Hepsetus > Hepsetus odoe. The sequence continues at coordinate 13,097,451 of CM029367.1, forward strand.
TCTGTGGTTAGTTCTCCAAGATGTTTGGAACAACCTACCAGCCGAGTTCCTTCAAAAACTATGTGCAAGTGTACCTAGAAGAACTGATGCTGTTTTGAAGGCAAAGGGTGGTCACACCAAATATTGATTTGATTTATATTTCTCTTTTGTTCATTCACTGCATTTTGTTGATTGATGAAAATAAATGCCCCTCCTCGAACCGCCACCTTATCGTGGTGGAGGGGTTTGCGTATCCCAATGATCCTGGGAGCTATGTTGTCGGGGGCTTTATGCCCCTGGTAGGGGCACCCAAGGCAAACAGGTCCTAGGTGAGGGAAGAGACAAAGAGCGGTTCAGACCTCTTATGATGAGAACCAATTTTGGATTACGTTTTCCCTCGCCCGGACGTGGGTCACCGGGGCCTTCCTCTGGAGCCAGGCCTGGAGGTGGGGCCCGATGGCGAGCGCCTGGTGGTCGGGCTTCCACCCATGGGGCCTGTACATTGTAGTTTACCCCGGTGGATGAGAGGGTGGCCTCCCTCCGCCTTCTGGTTGGGAGACGGTTCCTTAGTGTTGTCTGCGCTTATGCGCCAAACAGCAGCCTGGACTACCCACCCTTTTTGGGGTCTCTGGAGGGGGCGCTAGAGAGCGTCCCTGCTGGGGACTCCATTGTTCTGCTGGGGGACTTCAATGCTCACGTGGGCAATGACAGTGAGACCTGGAAGGGCGTGATTGGGATGAATGGCCCCCCCGATCTGAACCAGAGCGGTGTTTTGTTATTGGACTTTTGTGCTCGTCACGGATTGTCCATAATGAACACCATGTTCAGGCACAAGGGTGTCCACATGTGCACCTGGCATCAGGACACCCTAGGCTGCAGTTCGATGATCGACTTTGTGGTCGTGTCATCGGACTTGCGGCCACATGTCTTGGACACTCGGGTGAAGAGAGGGGCGGAGCTGTCAATTGATCATCACCTGGTGGTGAGTTGGCTTCGTTGGTGGGGGCGGATGCCGGTCAGGCCTGGTAGACCCAAACGTATTGTGAGGGTCTGCTGGGAACGTCTGGCAGAGTCCCCTGTCAGGATGAGCTTCAACTCCCACCTCCGGCAAAGCTTCAACCACGTCCTGGGGGAGGTGGGGGACATTGAGTCCGAATGGACTATGTTCTGTGCCTCCATTGTCGAGGTGGCTGACCGGAGCTGTGGCCGTAAGGTGGTCGGTGCCTGTCACGGTGGCAACCCGAGAACCTGTTGGTGGACATGGGGAGTGAGGGAGGCCATGAAGCTGAAGAAGGAGTCCTACCGGGCCTTTTTGGCCAGTGGGGCTCCGGCAGACCAAGCGGAGGCAAAAACTCGGGCGTGGGAGGAGTTTGGTGAGGCCATGGAGAAAGACTTCCAGACGGCTTCGAGGAGATTCTGGTCCACCATCCGGCATCTCAGGAGGGGAAAGCAGTGCATGGTCAACAGTGTATAGTGGGGACCTTGACTCAGGATGTTGTGGGTTGGTGGGGGGAATACTTCGAAGACCTCCTTAATTCCACCATCATGCCTTCTGATGAGGAAGCAGAGCCTGGGGACATAGAGGTGGACTCTTCCATCTCTGGGGCTGAGGTTGCCGAGGTGGTCAAAAAGCTCCTCGGTGGCAGGGCTCCGGGAGTGGATGAGATCCGCCCGGAGTTCCTCAAGGCCCTGGATGTTGTAGGACTGTCATGGTTGACACGACTCTGCAACATCGCATGGACATCTCTGGATTGCCTCTGGATGCCTCTGGATTGGCAAACCGGGGTGGTGGTCCCCTCTTTAAGAAAGGGGACCGGAGAGTGTGTTCCAACTGTAGAGGCATCACACTTCTCAGCCTCCCCGGGAAAGTCTATTCAGGGGTCCTGGAAAGGAGGGTCCGTCGGATAGTCGAGCCTCGGATTCAGGAGGAGCAGTGTGGTTTTCGTCCAGGTCGCGAAACGGTGGACCAGCTCTACATCCTTGGCAGGGTCCTGGATGGTGCATGGGAGTTTGCCCAACCAGTCTACATGTGCTTTGTGGACTTGGAGAAGGCATTCGACCGTGTCCCTTGGGGAGTCCTGTGGGGGGTACTCCGAGAGTATGGGGTATCGGATTCCCTATTAAGGGCTGTCCGGTCCCTGTACAATCGGTGTCAGAGCTTGGTCTGCATTGCCGGCAGTAAGTCGAACCTGTTTCCGGTGAGAGTTGGACTCAGAAAGTATTTGTTCTACAAAGTAAGCAGTTTGCCTTGATCACTGAAGAGTGTTTCAAATTTTTGGATTAGAATGCAAGGCTGAGGCCATTGCTGGTGAGATGAAGAGTGTAAGTGCAAATGGCATCCATTACCCTCCAGTCCACACCAATATCTCCAGTCCGCCCAAATGCACTGGACACAGTGTCACATGCAGACCTGCTCTGTACTGTGTTTATGTTCATTGTTGTTGTATTAAATGATACCTGGGATAGCAAAGCAAGATCCTGTCACTGATCAGGTGCAAGTAAGGTCAAATTATTTTGACAGCTTTCTCTATGAAATCACATGTGCTTGTATATAAGAATTAAGTTTCTCATGGACAGCCATTCTTATAAATGAAAGACTTCTATTCCTCTTCTTCTTCTTCTTTTGGCTGCTTCCATTAGGAGTTGACACAGTGGACCATCCATTTCTGTTTCTTCCTATCTTCTGCATCTTCCTCTTTCAAACCAACCACCTGCATGCCCTCTCTCACCACGTCCATAAACCTCCTTTTCCTCTTTCCTGGCAGCTCCATCTTCAACATCCTTCTCCCAATATAATTCTCATTGCTCCTCTGGACATGTCTAAACCAACACAACCTTGCTTCTCAAACTTTGTTCCAAAAATGTCTAACCTGAGCTGTCCCCCTAACATACTATAGCGTGGAGGTGGTCTAGTGGTAGGATACCTACCAGCAATTTGATGAACATAGTACTGATTCAGCTTCTTTACTCAGTGCAAGTGGAAAGAGATTAAGGGGGGTGGTGGTCTAGTGGTAAGGTGCTTGCCTATGGACCTATGGCTCAGGTTCGAATCCCACCTCTGGCACTACCACCACTGGGTCTCTGAGCAAGACCCATAACCCTGAGTTGCCCTAGGGGGACTGTCCCTGTAATTAGAACATGGAAGTTGCTCTGGATAAGAGCGTCTGCTAAATGCCGCAAATGTAAATGTATACTAATTTCTAATCCTGACCATCACACCCAACAAAAATCTCAGCATCTTTAACTCTGACACCTCCAGCTCCACCTCCTGTCTTTTCGTCAGTTCCACTGTCTCCAACCTGTACAACATAGCCGGTCTCTCTACTGTCCTTTTAACCTTCCCTTTTACTCTCACTGGTACCCGTCTGTCACAAATCACTCCAGTTACTCTTCTCCACCCATTCCAACCTGCCTGCACTCTCTTCTTCACCTCTCTTCCACACTCACAGTTACTCTGAACTGCTGATCCCAAGTATTTAAATTCCTCCACCCCTACAACCTGCATCCTAACCACTCCACTTGCCTCCTTTTCATTCACACTCAAATAGTCTTTGTCCTACTCACTTTCATCCCTCTCCTCTCTAGGACATATCTCCACCTCTCCTGGGTCTCCTCAAGCTGCTTCCTACTTTCGCTACAGGTCACAATATCATCAGCAAACATCATCGTCCATAGGGACTCCTGTCTAACTTCATTCGTCAACCTGTCCATTACTACTGCAAACAAAAATGGGCTCAGCACTGATCCTTATCTCTTTTCTCTCCTTACTGTCCAGTATCTCATGCAATTCACCAGACACCTGATCTTTGGCCTTCTCCACTTCTTTCTTTGCCCTACGCTTCATCTCCATATACTCCTGTCTCCTGTCTTTCTTCATCTCTCTGACTATCCCACTTCTTCTTCACTTGCCTCTTCTTCTGTATACACTCCTGGACTTCTGGTTTCCACCACCCGGTTTCCTTATCCTCTTTCTTTTTTCCAGAAGAAAGACTTATATTCCAAATGAAGAAAATAAATCATACCAAGTGAATAGCAAAGCGTTAACAACAGAAAAAAACATGGCATCCACTGTTCTTATGTTTGCCTTGCTTCATGGCCTTGCTTAAATATAGTGGTATAGTGGTGCGGAGTGGTGTTCTACTAGCAGAGCAGCTAAAATCAAGGAACTTGGATGGAAGGGACGTTTTATTTAACTATTTGACCATAGCTGGACACTCGACCACACAGAAATGCTTGTTACTGAATATGATGTCCCGGAACAAGAAGAACTACCAAAGTAAACAGTGAAGTTAAAGTTCAATATTATCAGCAAACTGCTTTTATTTTTTTTACATTAATAGTTTTTTTAAAATGTATTTATACTTTGCACAGAAACAGTTGGCAGAAAATCTTTCAAAGAGCTTCTTATTTACTTTCAGTACATTTCACTTGCAGTTAAGTACTTTAATCTCTTTCCACTTGCACTGAGTAAAGAAGCTGAATCAGTACTATGTTCATCAGATTCTTTTTTTACCCATGCTTCTGCATGCGTCATCATTAAAATCTGTGTGTACTTTTGTCACCTAAACTGGATATGGTCACGACCGTATTTGTAATCATGTAATCATGAAATGGAGCTCTTAAATTTAAGCAAACAATACCCTTCAATCGATTTCATAACAGTTATTAATAATTTATCAACACTTATCCAAGATTTATCAAAAACCCTGTCATGGTTTGAAGCGCTCTGCTCTGACTGGACACACCTGCCACATTGTTATGTCGTCAGGTGTAACTCATTAGTCTAAAGGTATATAGATCCCAGTGGTTCCTGGCAGAGCCGTTGGCCATTGTTCATCCTTCGTGTTGTTGTACCCTTTACTTCATGGTTTAGGTGTGCACTGAGTTTGGTTAAGGCTTGTTTGTTTAACATTGTTAACTGTTTGACAGAATAAAGAAGAATAGAGCTGGCGAATTTAAAATTGCGTCAGACTCACAAATTCAAAAGTTCACAGATAAACAAAAAGCATCAATTAAGCATGACACACATCTAAATCAAAGCTCTGTACTTGCTGCAAGTTGACTACTTTTGATGCAGGAAAACCAGGGAAAAAGTGCATCTACAATCAGACAATGGAGAAGACAAGGAATGACTGTGCTCCTTCATGTTTTGAAGAGTGCAGGACATAGAAGCCCAAACCAATCAGAGTGCTGTGAAGTAGAGCGGAGGAGGGCTGGAAGGAAGAAAGGGTGAGCAGTGAAGAAGCTTATGGCATGAGCAAGACGTTCTCTGGCCAAACCTTGTAAAGATTACAGATGCTTCAAATGTCTTCAGTGTGTGTAGGCATGAAGGACACTACATTATGAAAGCAACAAATTGGTTTTGGTTTCAAGTGTGGGACACTTGATTCTGTGCTGTGGAGTCTCAGATCAGTGACGTTATCCTTTGAATCTTTCCTGCTAAATGAAAATGTACCATTAAATGTATTGTGAATGTGTATACATTCTTCACAAATGTTAAAGCTGGGATAACATTGTGTGTTGTTAATAATGCAGACTACAGTAATCTTTGGAAATATCTTGGAGGTGTGACAATACAGAGTAGATTCTCAGGGCATGGGTGTGCCATAAATAAGTATCACTTCAAGAAAGAGTTTGCCACTGCCATCCATTACATTAGCCAACCCCACCTCCCACATATACTCATGTACAGTCTGCTGTGATGAATAACTGTACTTTATCATCGACTTCAGATTTTGATGCATAGGCTTTTGCACACATTTCAGTGCCCAAGCATGGCAATCATAATTCACTCTAATGCTTCCTGTTTACTTCGGCCTAATGCGGTACAACACTCAGTAAAGTGAATGAGGTGGATTGAATACATTATGAATTTTGACAAAGAAAAGCAAAGAGACCTCAAGATTGTTTTTTTTTTTACATAACGTGATGCAAATTTGTGCTACCTTTAGACAAACTAAATTTAATTAAAGTCAATGTGTTTTATTGTTAGTTTGTATTTGTGTGTGTAATTTCAATTAATTCTGTGTAATTCAAGTAAAAAACTTACCTTGCTTTGCTTTTGGCAATTGGTCTTCTTATGTGGGGGCTCTAATGGTTACACCATTGTAGGGATTTTCACTCCAAGGAAGTTAATATATTTGAACACGTTAAAACCCAAACATGCCACACAGATTTATAAATACACATACATGGATCTGAAATGTGGTTCTACCTCTGTCACGTGTGTTAGGGTTTGGGCACGCTAGAGGGCGCTCTCTGTCATGTGTGTTGTGTTTTGGGCACGCTAGAGGGCGCTCTCGGTCACATACAAGGTGTTTATGTCACAGGAGGTGTTTAGAGTACGCTAGAGGGCGCTCTGTTCTGACTAAGCACACCAGAGCCCCTGCGGGCAGGTGTGCATCATTGGGGCTGACTATTTAAGCCCCGATGAGTCAGAACAGAGCGCGGCTCATTAGGTAGGTTAAACCTATGTGTAATGGTGGTTCTGTCTGTCTGTTTTTAGTCATAGTCATAGTCATAGTCATAGTCATAGTCATAGTCATAGTCATAGTCGTAGTCATAGTCGTAGTCATCCTGCGTAGGAACTGCAGGCTTGAGTCCTTGTTTGTTGTGTGTTTTGTCACTGTAAGCAATAAACTTCTGTTCGGAACTCCTGGCTCGGAGCTGACGTCCTTCCGGTACCCCGCCACGGTTACAGAATGAGCCGCCAGTACCTGGACATCACGAGCCACGAGGGCGATCAGGAGTGCGTGTTGTGGGCGGTAGCCAATGCTATCGAGCAGTCGCTGCAGCTGATAAAGTCTTGCGAGACAGGAGCGCCGCGCAGCTGATAGCGGGAACACGGCCAACGCGAATCACCACAAGAGGTTGGTAGCAAACGCGCCTTTCCGCGTTCACAGCGCCAGCACGGCGCCCCCCGCGCCGCCACGCGCCAGCACGGCGCCCCCCGCGCCGCCACGCGAAAGCACGGCACCCACCGCGCCGCAACGTGACTGCACGGCGTCCGCAAAGAAGGCCACCCGCAACAAGAGAAGCGAGGCAATGGCAAAGAAGGCAGTTCCGGACGCTGAGAGCAGGAGGAGGGTGGAGACCACTTCCTGCATCGCGCAACCGGGAAGGTCGACCAAGGAAGCCCTTCGCAACAAGGAAAGCGGCATCAAGAAGTCGACCTCCAAACCCAGCTCCATGAAGCCATCTGCTACACAGAAAGCAGAGAAGGAGCAGCTCCAGGTTAGTGGCAAGTTTAAAAGGAAAGTTCGGGTGCAAAGGAGAATTGAACATGAGGCTGCTGTAACCATTCAGGCACAGGTGAGGAAACACATAAACAGAAAGTACTACCTGAAGCTACTGTGGGCAGCCAAGACTGTCCAGCGATATTATAGAGCTAGTAAGAGTATGAGGCAAGAAATGAAGTCTTTGAAGGAGAAAAAAGGGGCTGTTGTTGTTCTACAAGCTGCATTCCGAGGGATGAAGACCAGACAGACTCTGAAACTGAAGCACCAGGCTGCCACGGTTGTACAAAGGGCTTACAGGGCACACTGTGCTCGGGCACGATACTCATACATCAAACAGACTGTTGTTGCAATCCAGCTGAGGTATCGTTCCACACGTGAAGCCAGAAAACAGAGAGAGGAGTTTTTGACATTGCGCTCCGCTGCAATGTTCCTGCAAGCCTGCTTCAGAGGTCAGAGGGTCAGAAAGGCTGTGATCCTGCACCATCAGGCCGCTTCCCTGATTCAGGCTGCGTTCAGAAGACACAGGGAGGTAACAAAGTACCAGGCCATAAGAAGGTCAGCCATCTTCATTCAAAGATATTTTAGGTCCTACATCAGGGGCAAAAGCGAACATGAAAGATTTCAGGTGTTGAGAAAGTCAGCGATACGCATCCAGGCAGCTTTTAGAGGTTATTTAGTGCGAAAAAGTGGTAATGCTATGAACAAAGCTGCTGTCGTCATTCAGGCTGTTGGGAGAGTGCACCAGCGGGGGTCTGTCTTCAAGAGGCCGCGCTGGGCAACAGGTGGTCGTCAGAGGAGGTTCGGAAGGTGGAGACCGGGACTTCAACAAGGACAGAGGTGTCAAAGGCGCAAACATGCAGCGAAGTGCTTGCAGAAGTCAGTCAGAGTGGAGCCGGTGAGAGATCGGGCCGTGTGGCACAGAGAGGCGAGGACAATCCAGTCCCACCTCGGAGGTGAGCAGATCAGCTGCAGTAATGTTCGGTTTGCTGAACAGGAGGAGTTGCTGACGGGACTCTACCATCAGCTGACCGAGGGAACCGCCATGCCACAGGTGAATGCCACGGTCTCGAAGGACCGGAGGAAGGAAAAAGAGGAGACTTTGGTTCAAGTAAAAGGTGACCGTCACGGAAGGAACAGCCAGTTCAGAGAGGTCCTTCGATTCAAGATACACGCTGTGAGGGTTTCCCAAAGAAAGGGACTGGGGAGAAGACAGGAACAGAGAAACCAGATCGTAGGCCGGATAACACGGAGAGTTGAGACTCCAACCACTCAGGAGAAACTGGAGGCTAAAATAGCCACAATGGAGGGGCAATTGCATCAGTGCAGGACAGAGCTGAGGCAGGTGCAGGACCTGAGAGAGGCCCGTTATGAGGCCAGCAAGCTCACCGAGCTAGAAAACCAGGTCAGAGGTATGGAAGGTAAATTGGCCCTCATCGAATCTCTACTCTCTTCTCCGACACCAGTGCCTGCTGGAACCCAGAGAGCCAAAGCCGAAACAGAGCAGCCGGAGAACAGTCCAGCGGAGAAACGGGTAACGAATGCAGAAAGGGAGCAGCTGCCTTCAGGCCCCCTAGCATCGGCTCGCCCCCGCTACTCAGCAAACCCAGAACAAGGTGACGTTTGGAGGAAGCCACGGGGAACTCCTCAACGTGAAACCAGAAGCTGGGACACTGCGTCACCGGGCCCCAAGCGACCAGGAAGTATGACCCAGACAAGAAAAAGGGCAAAAGACACCAGCACGAATCAGTTCAGGGAGACGGACCAGAACTTCGGCGCCAGAGATTCGGGGAGAAGCGACGCGCGGAACCCGACTGACAGGGGTTTTAAGCAGAGCTTAGACTCATTGAAAAAGACTTCCTCTGTAAACCCTGTAACGTCTCTGTGTAGCTCCCTTTCAGGTCCTGTCGAGTCCAGGGGTTCCATGGAGTCAGGGAAAGCCTCCAAGGACGTCAGAGCCAAGGTCAGGCACCGGTCAAAAAGGTGGACGGAACTGCTGGGATTCCCCTCACCACCACCAGCTGCCCGACACAACTGGTCGGAGGTCCTTTGATGGTTTTTTTTTTTGTTTTCTATGGACCTGAGCGTGTGTCCCGACTAGGGACTTTTGTGTTGTTGTTTGTGCCTCCCCCCTGAGGTTCGGCTGCGTTCGGGCACTTCGGGAGCCGCGCCCTTGGGGGGGGGGGGTTCTGTCACGTGTGTTAGGGTTTGGGCACGCTAGAGGACGCTCTCTGTCACGTGTGTTGTGTTTTGGGCACGCTAGAGGGCGCTCTCGGTCACATACAAGGTGTTCTGACTAAGCACACCAGAGCCCCTGCGGGCAGGTGTGCATCATTGGGGCTGACTATTTAAGCCCCGATGAGTCAGAACAGAGCACGGCTCATTAGGTAGGTTAAACCTATGTGTAATGGTGGTTCTGTCTGTCTGTTTTTAGTCATAGTCATAGTCATAGTCATAGTCATAGTCGTAGTCATCCTGCGTAGGAACTGCAGGCTTGAGTCCTTGTTTGTTGTGTGTTTTGTCACTGTAAGCAATAAACTTCTGTTCGGAACTCCTGGCTCGGAGCTGACATCCTTCCGGTACCCCGCCACCGTTACAACCTCCTACAAAGACTTTATTAGTAGTAGGTTAAAAATGAATTTGAAAAAGTGAAATTGAAAAATACAGTCACCATCAGAGATCAAACAAATCACAATACTTATACATTAAAGCTGCATACACAAGATATTTAAAACCAATAGCTCAATAGTCTATCTATGTCTATAGTCTCAATAGTCTATCTATTTTCTTCTGGGGGAAGAAAAACAAGTTACTGAGGGAAAGCAGGCCCTACCAATATAATACAACTGTGAAGATACCACAAAGCCCATGTAGCACACTGTGCATACTACAATAGGGGACCAGTGAAACTCTACCACCCAAGTACTAGTTTAGCATTCTTGTCAGCCAACATCTCATCAGATAAAAGTGAAACCATCCCATGTAGCAGCTCCAAATTGAATTCCCCTATCCATGAGGCATCAGCCCAGCATTCTTAAGATAACAATCACAGGGTGCCAGTAAGGCATCCAATCAAGTCATGCAACACCCACGCTACCAGCACTCACTCTCTTTTTACCTCTCATGATCTACCTCACTTAGCTTGGTTTATTATTTTGGTTTATTATTATTATTTATTATTTACTTGGTTTATTATCATATACCTACACGCATTGGTCATCTTTCAAACATGCTAACAACCCTCTACCGTCTCCATCCAAGGAAAGGTAACACCATAAGTTCACTATATATATTCCAAAAAGAATGCCCCTATCCATGAGGCATCAGCCCAGATAACAACAATCATGTGGTGCTGGCAAGGCATCCAATCAAATCGCACAACACCAGCACCAACGCTACCAGCACCAACACTGGAATCCTATTACGCAAAAAAGTTTAGAAGCAAAATGTAAAGAGCCAAGGCTACACCACCAGCCAGAACTCTCATGTAATTGCTGTGGGAATAAAATGGTGATTTTACAGAAAGAAAACTATGTTTTACTTTTATTGGTTAATGAAAGCAGCATTTTGGGACATTTCTATTATCTTTATTCATTTAAAAATCACACAATGTAGAATTTATCTTTCATTGTTAAATTACATAAAATGAATCAATGTCAGATAAAATATCTTATCACTCATCAATGATCAAGTATTACATAATGATAAGAATATTTGAGCAACAAAACAGTCAGTCAGTCAGTCATTCCTTCATTCATTTTCTGGGCTGCTTGCCCTAATTAGGGTCACAGGGGGGTACTGGAGTCCATCCCAGCTCACACAGGGAGAAGGATTCATCCCAGCTCACACAGGGAGAAGGACAGGGATACACCCTGGACAGGTCGCCAGCCCATTGCAGGGAGGAGTGAACTGACGGGGACAGTACCTTGCTCAAGGGTACCTCAGGGCAACCCACCAGTGATGGGTTCGAACCCCGATCCACCACCAACTCCCTAACCACTAGGCCACCACTACCCCGCAACAAAACATTTAACTGAAAATGAACAACAAGTGATCCTCCCTGATGTCATTGTTAAGTGAAGGAGTTTGAACTCATTCTTCTGAGGTGAAGGAGCCAAACCAGGTGTTTGTAGATACAGTGAGAATGAATTCATTGACCTCTGTATAGAAATGAATCACAGCTGCTCCAGAAAGAACATCTGCTGGCTTGTTTTTGTGGTATCCAAAGATGAGCCAAGGATGCTGAGTGAATTAACTGTGCAAACCACAGAACCATTACTATTTGTAGTGAGTGAGGATGTATCTTCACGGCCTCTACTCTCTTTTGAGTGTTCGCCAAGTTGGGCATTAGCTTTTAATCTCCCTTCAGACTTTTCAGCATTGGTAATGATGGTTATTATGATGAGGTTGCTTGCAAGTGTTAGGTGGGGTGGAAAAAGGTTACACATTTTGGGAGTACCAAGAACATGGTAAATGATAAATCATTCCATAATTATAAAAAAAGGGCATTTTGCATGGCTCAAAATTGAAATGTAAGCTTTTTAGATATTAAAATTGGTCCCATCACTCCATCAGTGAGGTGAGAGCAGTGTGATGTTGATAAGAATGTGATTCCAGGCTCAAATAAGCAGCAATGCCATCTGGGCAGAAGGAGTCAGACTGCTGTTAAGGGACCCATGTCTGGCTTTGAAATAGCTCTGAGCTGATAATTATCACATTCCCAGAGGTGAGCAAAATTAAATCTTGACTCACTCTCTTTCTACCTCTCTCTCACTTAGCCACTTGGTTTATTACCATATACCTACACATAGTGGTTATCTTCCAAGCATGCTAGCAACCCTCCACCCTCTTCATCCAAGTAAAGGGAACACCATAAGGTCACTATATATTATTTGGGTAGTTAACCATTCTTAGTACAGCAGCGACCTGGTAGTGTGACAGGGATTGTGTATTATCCCAGGGGCAGCAGTGGCCTAGTGGTTAGGGAGTTGACCCCAGCATCATGGGTTTGATTCCCTAACAGTAGGTTGCCCTGAGGTACCCTTGAGCAAGGTACCGTCCCCGTCACTGCTCCCCGGGGGCTTTCAATAGCTGCCCACTGCTGCACGGTGTTTGAATGCATGGGTTAAATGCAGAGGTCCAATTTCGTTGTGGTTCACTGTGTGCTGTGCTGTGACCTTGCAATGACAAGGGTTGTCACAAAAAAAATATATATATATTCTTCTAACTGAATCTGATTATGATAATGGTGATGATTATGATAATTGGCCATTGATGCCTACATTTGCACACCTCACATTTACTATCCGCACCACAGTACACAACAATGGTTAGTTTCAGGATTTGGCTGCCACAATCAGGTGCAATCTAGATCAATCTATCATGTTTAAAGGATTAATTAAACCACACTGCTTATTGCCCATCTTCCAGTCCATCAGTGGTTGTCAGGTAACTCTGTGTGTGTGCTTGTGCATGGCTGCCTCATGTGTTAAAAGTTAAAATAATACATGCATGATGAGCAGTAAGGGTTATGAGGGATTTATAAAAAAAGACACAGAGAGTACAAGAGGGACATAGGATAGAGGGAGAATGTGTGCCCATCTGCCAGTGTTAACCTTGGTTGTGAGTCAAATTGCTCTCTGTAAACATTCAGTGTGCCCGTCTGTCTGCCTCCACTGCTTCTGAATGGGGAGATAAGACCTGTTGGCCCAGTAGCACAGGCAACCTGTTTACAGTGCAATTATAAGTCATATGCATCAATCTCTTCAGATCATCAAGCTGCATAGAAGGTTATCTGATTAAAGAGTAGGCACTACCATTATCTTTAGCCATTTGACAACCATCGGCTTGTTGTAACAGGAGGTGTGAATGCAAATTCATCGCAGATCTCTTTTATAACAAATACATCTCTTTTCTGGCTATTGCTCCACATTGCAATATTTTTACGCAAAATTAAATTAGTGGCAACCTTTCAGTTTCTTTCATTTAAAAATATAATATATAATAAAAAAATATAAATATGATTTATATTTTCATGTATAAATTCGTGACAAATTTGTACCAAAATCCACTATAAACTGGGGTGCGACATTTACACGGGGAATTTCGTCAGTGATTGACACTTCTGCATAGAGACACGAGAATGCTCACATTGCCAGGCAATTATCCTCTAAATTATTACCGAATACACATTTTTGGTGCTTTCCTAAGTTAAATACATAGGGACTACATTGACCTATACAAGTCTGAAAGTTTCATTCAACATAACCCACAAAAATCACTTTCATTTCATACTTTTCAAAACCACAGGAAATTTACATGTCACATTTTGAATACCTAAACGGTGACCGCGCATGTAGCAACTTAAAAACATTTTGCACTGTAAATCTCAATATTTCTTGAGTTATGTGATACGGCATATGTGTCAATAAATTCAGCATTTTTGCCTACATGTAATCCAAAATCTAATGTCAAGATATCGCCAAAATAAATTTTGGACCAAATTTCAATGCCAAATCAGGGGTGCAACTTATACACAAGTGTGACTTATACACAAGTAAATACGGTATATCTCACTCTCTCTCACTCACTCATTTTCACAGAGGCTTGTCCTTGCTAGCGTCGTGGGGGGGGTGGTGGTGCTGGAGCCTATCCCAGCTCTCACCAGGCGAAAGACAAGGATACACCATGGACAGGCTGCCAGTCCATTGCAGGGCAGATACACAGACACACACAATAAATCCAAGTGTCAAAACTAGTCAATTTGCATCATTGGAGTGTGGGAGGAAACTGGAGCCCCAGAGGAAACCCACATAGCCACGGGGTGAGAACATAAACGCTACACATTAAAAACCCAGACCATCCAGCTGGGAATTGAACCCAGTACATTCTCGCATCCATCCATCCATCCATCCATTTTCTGCCGGGCTATCCCAAATCTGGGTCACAGGGGGGGGTGTGCTGAGTCCAACCCAGCGCACACAGGGCTTAAGGATTCTGGGACACACCCTGACAGGTCGCCAGCCCATCGCAGGAGTCTCGCTATATAGTATATATTATATTTATAATATTTATAAATATATATAAAAAATATATAAATATATATTTTATTTAATCCAGTAAGAAAAAACAAGATAGTAGCACATTTTAAAGGAAAAATTTAGAAAGATTTCATTTCTAATAGTCAAGTCAAGTCAGTTTTATTAATATGGCGCTTTACAACTGTTGTCACAAAGCAGCTTTACAGAATCTGGGTCCCAATTGGGTAAGCTGAGTGTGACAGAGGCAAGGAAAAACTTCCCAAACATTAGGAAGAAACCTTGGGAGAAGACCCAAAAGGATACCAACCTCCTTAGGTCGACACCAGAAATAAAAAGGAAAGAAAGAAAAAGAAAAAACCCTGAGAAAAAAGCATGAGTTATAGTAAAAGTAAAAGAGTCCACTGCTGACTGTAATTGAGGTTGATGATCTAATGGTGGAAGCTCTGTTTGAGTGGGGGAAGCTTTAATCTTTGTGGCAGCAGTTCTAGCAGAAGAGCCAGTCTGATGTAGCTGATTTGAAATTCATATCAAGTAGATATGATAATAGTAGTTTTGCCGACTTGGTGGAGTAGCTGGTATGGAATTCAGGAGACCCTCATGGAGATGAATGGACTTTCTTTCTGGAAATACATTTACGGCATTTAGCAGACACTTTTATCCAGCGACTTACAGGTCCTAATTACAGGGACAGTTCTCCTGGAGCAATTCAGGGTTAAGGGTCTTGCTCAGGTGGTAGTGTTAGAGGTGGGATTCAAACCTACGGCCTCTTGATCCATAGGTCCACAGGCAAGTACCTCACACTACTCAGACCTCACCACACCACACCACACCAACACCTAAACTGTTCACTTACACAGGTGGTGCGACAGCCGCCCATCTCAAACAAAGAGAAAGGAATTAGATCTGTTTTGAACTCATTGTACAGACCATGACTAAGAATGCAGTAATGTGACTACGGCAAACTTGCTATTACAACCTGACTAAAAAGGACTGATCCTGACTAAAAAGGAAAGATCCAGGGGTTTTACAAACACAAGTGTACCGTATGACACTGGCGTTCCCCTACACCACCCTCAACAAACCTAACTTACCGGGATCTGTTCGGGCCAGGTTTGTCCCCTGAGTTTCAGTTTTGATTTTGTTTTGGATCTCTGAGTAAACAATGGATAATGAAATCAACCGGCCTGTCTGGGCTTTGGTTTGTCCCTGAGTTTTAGTTTTGATTTATATCAATAGCATTTAGCTAAATATAATTTTCTGGGATTTTTTGATTTTTAGGAATTTAATAAAGTGTTTGCAACAAACTACTGAAAACAATATCAGGTGATGCCATCCAGTACAGCGAAAAGGTCTTGTGTCTCTTTGCATGTACATTTTGCTAGGGCATTACCATGTTGGTGTAAAAGTGAAATTTCATGTCCAACAAACTGTCTAATATTTGGTATACTGTGGAGATTAAAGAAATGATAACAATTTTGTTTTTTAAATGTTGTCTGATTGGCTGCAAATTGCCTCAAGATAAGGGATCTAATGGGATTCTAACCCATCAATTTTCAGCATCACCAGTTTACTTAACACAGATCTGATCATCTGTAATCATCCACATCTGTTTCTTCACTGCTTTATGCCTTAAGTTAGATGGTTTGTTCTGTTTAAATGGTTCACATGAAGGTAATTGTGTGGGTTAACAAAAAAATGTATCCTGTGAAATTGATCAGCTACAGTGACTGGACTGAAAATGAGATCCAAAAATGTTCTGCAGGAAGCCTGGAGAATAATTCCTCTATTAGAAGTCTTCTCTATGGAAGAAAAGCTTGAAAAAGTGAGGGATTGCACAAGGTTTTTGCACAGCACTGTATGTTATTTGCGGTTCCAATGTCTGTTGCATTTACAGCAAGAAATTGAACTGTGTTAACTGTACTGGTTTCCCAGCATATAATAAATCTATTAGGGCTTATTAAGTGTAATAGTTCTTTTAGGGTGAAAGATAGTAAAAAAAACCCTTGATAGATCACTAGTTCATTGTAGGTTTGACAGACATTTACAGGCGTCCCACCTAGGTGCAATTTAGCATCTCCAGCTCACTTTAAAAACATGCATTTGGTGTATGGGAAGATTTCTAAGCACCCTGCGGAAACCCACACAGACATGGGAAGAATGCACCCCATCTGAGAATTCAACCAGTCAACTGTCATGAAATGGGAAAGACACCGGGTTGTGAATGGTCACCAACCGTTTAATTTCCACTTTCTATTTTTCTGTGATTTTTTCTTATTTCTTTTTTTCTTATTTCCTGAGATGTAAATTTCACATTGTTACAGGTAGCACAAACTTTGCTAGCAAGCACAGAAACATAATGCCAGTTATTATTAGGTTAGAGTGTTTAAATGATTACCTATATGGGTCTATTCGTGTCAACCAATTGGATGCAACATATAAACTATAAATATATAAATATAATTATGAATTATAAATGATTTGTTTTGATGTAGCCTGTAGCCTATGCCATCATGATGAGAATTGTTTTGTTACTTCCGCCTCTATTTTTTGAAGTTTAGATTTGATTGTTGATTTGAACATGAACTTCAATTCTATTTTTCTTTCGTTGTTTTAGATAATCTTTGGTTCATAAATATTTTAATTTTGCTTTTTTTTTTTGCTGTCTATCTTAATGAATCTGATTTACCCACTTTGCTGTTACATCATGGTATTGCCTATGTGAGAAGATCAATTTAAGGTTGTTTTTAGTGTCCATTAAGTATTGTCAAGCTGTTTATGGGTACTTGAGCACAATGGATCATTTGTAGCCCCAACTCAAGTGTGGCCATGCATCAGTGTAACACTTAAGGCCATTAGGAGCCCCTCTGTTCTTTACTTCATCAATCTCAATTTGCACTGATTGCTTAACCAAACTTTCTTTTACAGTATAGACCACATAATTGCTGAAAGAAAAACAGAGGAGAGAGAGAGAGAGAGAGAGAGAGAGAGAGAGAGAGAGAGAGAGAGAGAGCGTACAATGGAAAAGATCTCATCTGATACAAAATTAAAAGACATGTTGTATAACCTTTGAACAGATTTGAGAATTTAAGTTCCGCTCGCCCTGATGCTGTTTTCTCTCTGCAGTATTGTATAATACAGTAAGTCTTATTCCCATTAGATCAATGGCACTTTTTCAAGTGGACACTTTCAATCACTCCCACACTGCTATTTATCTAAGAGGGCTCATCACACACAACACTAAATGAGTTTCTTTTCCAATAGATAGATTGCATATTCTCTTTCAATTTTACACAAGTGGTTCAGGCTTGCCAGTTTTCATTTTGTATTAGGAAGACAGCAAGCTGAAGGCTCTGCTGGAAGCACTCTGTTTGCTGACTTAGTCTGTGTTGAACAGGTGACTCAACTTTGTCCTCTAAACATTTCACAGGTTGGTTGATGGACTCATTAAGGTTGGTTAATTAGCAGAAAGTACTTTCTTTTACAAAAACTGGAAATATCACTTATTTAAATATGGCCAATATACAATCTCACCTTCTTTTGCAAGTGTTATAATGATAGTTTGATAAAAGCATCAAATAAATCATTCTGACCACAATGATTAAATGAATCATTATTTATATATTATTTGAATAATGAATTGAGTGAGGAGACAGAAGTAGTGAACTAAGTATTTGTTATGTAACCATATGTATTTTATTAGAAGGGGTCAATTGGTTGACCAGTTGCAAACTATTGTTATCACATGGTGTGTAGAAAGAGGCAGTTGTTAAACTGCTGCTCTAAAGCAAAAGAGACAAAAGATCTGTGTGAAACAAAATTATTTATAGGCACTGGGAAATATCATGGGAACTCTTTGATGGTTTTGAGTGATGGGATGCCGTGGTGTTCAATTATTTCAGTAAACATATCTTGGACAAAAGGCTCAGAATTGTCACAGTGTGTAGAACAGGACACCTGCATGGTAATGGTGACTAGCTTGCATTTAACTTGGATTTTCTTTTGAAGGATAGCATTCATTTTAATTTGTTGCAGCTGCCAAATTACACAGAACATAGGAAAAGATGACTATGAAATGAAATAAGCTATATTTCGGTTATTTTCTATGAATACATTCCTCACACCTTTAAACGCCAAATTTCAGTTCCGTTTAGTTCAGTTATGGCTTAGTAATGTTTTCTTTACTTCCACAAAATTACTTTAAATCTCTAGAGATGAAAAAGGACATAACAAGACAGCATACCAAGCACAGATTTTCAAAGACTGCATTGTTACTGCATTTATCAAACTCTTTTTCTGAGAAACTAGAGGGAGAATTGGAAATATGCATAAAATTACAACACATCACTGATTTAAAATCTTCTTAAGTGAAAACCAGAAACTTTGCAAGGATGCAGCAGTGTGTTAAAGAGGACTTTGTTTAGACTCTGTTGAGTTGTGTTCCTGTTCCCAGAGAACATGATGAGATTTAATGTTCTAATTAAAATGAAAGAAGTGTTCTGAAGGAAGAACTTGCTCAGGCACTCAGAATTGTGAACACCAAGGCCACCCAACATAGCAACAGATGTTAAATACTGTCATTTTGCACGCTGAGTCCTTGCAAAGCTGGAGAACTGTCAATTTTGTGCAGGTGGATTGTTTTGGAAATTTTAATGCTGTTTTCATTTCCATAATTGAATGCTTTGATAAGAGCTTTAGTGGGGAAAAGCAAAACTACACTAAAAATCTAAAAAAAAAAAATGATTACATGAAAAATATTGACGTGAGAAAGAGAGTGTTTTGCAGATTAATGGTGCTCATTGTGTACGCCATCCGTCTGTACGTCTCTTGCTGTCACATTTTCTCAGCTGCATACTTTCACTTAGAGGGCACACTTCAATGTGCTTGTCTGGGAGGACAGAAATAATAAGTGGCCTCACAGACCTAATCCCACACAGTGAGTCATTTTACTTCAGTTATTTAGACCCAGGAGCTGTACAATTTCAAATCAGTTTAGTGTCATTTCCACAAACACTTTCCTAGCTATAATGCTTTCCTAACCTTCAAGATTTGCATTTTTTGTTCTATTTCAAACGAATATAAGAGTACTTATAAAAGCGAAATTTGCAGCAGTGCTCTTTGCACTGAAAAGCTCCATAAACTCTTGCGATAATGTATATCAGAATGTGGCATTTCTTACCACTCTGTTACATTGGTGGAGAGTGCTGAAAGGCTGCTCTGTCCCTTTTATTTTGATGGCCCCCAGGAGAAAAGATTGCCCGCCATTTTTGTATAATGTCATGATTGAAATTGTATGTACAAAACACACAGATTTGAATAATGGAAAGTGTTGGAAAATAAATGTTTCAAACCCTAATACCACCAAAACCAATAAGTGGATGAAACTCCCTGTTCTGAGTTAGAAGAACAACAGAGTAGGTCATACCGTATGGGAGATTGTTGTAAGATGACCCAGTGTATTAGCCGGGGATGGTGGTGGTCTAGTGGTAGGATACTTATCTACAGATCAAGAGGCTGTAGGTTTGACTCCTACCTCCTACAGCAACACCACCATTGGGTTCCTGAGAAAAACTCTTAACTCTTAAGTTGCTCCTGCTGTCACCAGAGTGTGGTTTGTAAAATTAAGTGAAAGTGACTAAATGCCACTGAAACACAGCACATAGGGAACCATGATGAAATGCATCCTCTGCATTTAACCTATACACACAACTTGCAGTAATGGGCAGCCATATCCTGTGCCCAGGGAGCAGTGATGGGGTCAGTACCTTGCTCAAGGATTCCTCAGGGCAACCTACCTGTCCAGTTTTCAAACCAACGACCTTCCCATCCTGGCTTCTAGTCCCTTAACATTAGGCAACTATGGCTAACTGCAGAAAAAGCCAGAGATGCATAACTGAATTTTTAATGAAGGAACAGTCATTAAGCCTTGCCTTCAATCTCTCAGTTTAGTTTGAATTGTGTGGCTGGGAAAGTTTAGCAAGTGAGTGGAATTGGGTATGACTAAATTGCAGAGAAATGTGAAACAAAAAAGTAAAAAAAAAAAAGTAAAAAAGTTGAACATTTCTAGAATTACCAAGAAAAACAAAAAAGGAGATAATTTTAGAAGATAGATAGATTAAGCTTTACATAAAAACAAAATCACACTTAGTCAGAATGTAGATGCATGTCTTCATGTCAACATTTTAGAGATATATGGAGTAAAATTACTAGTTAAAACACTTTTCATCAGCTGATTACATCCTTCTACTCAGGTCATGAATAAAAAGTTACGGTGTGGATTTTTATTGTCAGTAAGGATGTCAACCAGCCTTACGTTTTAAGACAATTACCAGGTATGCAAATGGGATTCAGAAAAGACAAATCTTCAAGAGACACCAGTGCTGATGGATGCTGTATAATGGAAAAGGGCAAAGAATGGAGCATGTGTTTTATTGACTACACCAAAATCTTGACAATGTCAACCATGTGAAATGATAGAATTGAAAGATTTATTTACAGAAGAATCAAGGGGACAAAACAATTGCCGTGAATGAGGGGGTTTAAGAAAAGAGGCAATTAGAAATGATTACTGTCTTTATGAATAACTTGCATGAATGCTAGTTAGTTTGTGCAATACCTGATCCACTTGGAGTCCTAAAGTCCAAAAAGAATTCAATCTCTATCACACCAAAACAAGCTAGATTTCTGAGCTGGTTTGCTTTTTTTTTTCACTTCATGTAATGTACCAAAGATGTCCCTGTGAACAAGTCATTTCATGAGTCATTTGAGGGTGAGGCTGAGTCGTGTCAGTTATTCAGATGGCCTTTTCCTGCCAATAACTGAGTCCAGGTCACATTAAATGATGAAACCTACCAGGTTCTCCTGGTGGGAGCATATTCAGAGAAAAGGCTTCTGAAACTAAATGCAATTTGACACTAGACAACCCTGAAAGCTGTAGTCTGCAATGTGTTTGACATTTGGGGAGATTTAAAGCCTTTCACTTGCACCATCCCCACCAGCCTGGAGCTGTGCATGTCATTAGTAGAAAGAGGGACAGGTACCAGCTTGAAGTGCCTCATATCAGTGCCAATCTAATAGCACAGAAAAACAGGGGCATAGGTTTCTGCCCCTTTCTCCCTCCCCACTGTTCCACATATTAAAGAGAATACAAGGTGGGTCTGACTCTGAAATGTCCTTGTGGGTTTCTATTTTGGGATTCCATTGTAGGCCATTAAAAAGCACTTAGAGTCTATAAGTCATATTTGTTTACCACTTCTATCCACCTCATTTCTTGCTGTTAACAGTTAACATTTAAAATGTGTCACCTCAATGTCTCATTCACTCATATGCATTTCAGAACAACAACACAGCTCCCTCTCACAGTGCTGGACACACACACAGTGTGGGTGTGTGTGTTTTAGGTTTGTTTTTTTAAGTATTAAGGTACCTGCTGCCTTTAGCCTTCTTGCAGCTGTAACCTCCATTTAAGGACAGGTCCATCACAATGCCCATTGTCTTTGACACTGTGTGCTCCAGCACATTTCTCCAGAAGGGGATGATTTCTGTGCTTAAGGCCATTATCTAGGCTTCACAATGCTGTTCTTGTCAGAAACCATCACTGAGATTCCTCTCTGCGAGCACAGATAAGAAAGGCTTTCACAGCTAGCTCTTTTCCACACTTAAGCTGAGGACAGACTTGCTGATGGTTTCCTGAAGAGAAAAGAAGAAATGTATACACACAGTCTGCCTGAGAAACCAACAAGCTGCTCAGCTCATTCAAGGTCAACCTGAAATGGTTCAAAGCAGCTGCAGAAAATAGATATTTCACTTTTTCCTGTCAAAGATATGTATCTCCAGGTTGTATGATATGTATTTGGGGTTATGTCTCATTTGTTAAACCAATGAAATGCAAATTTTACCAGACCATGGAATTGCACTTTTATTTTACACTTTTTTTTTAAAGTGGTTTATGTGTTTGACTTATTTATTAGCAATCAATTTAAGGAAATGACTAGCTAGCTAGATTATTTACTTAAATAAGAATGTACTTTGAAGGAAAGAAAAGTAAATAGTAAATAGGTTTGCAGAAAAAAAAAGGTGGCGGGGATATAACTAATGCTCACACGGACAACAATGTAAGCCAGTTTATTAACTATCCAAGATGCATTCAACTTCCTGCCATGCATTATTTTGAAGTTAAGACCAAGCCTTATATCTGAGGCAGGTTCCAGGTTATATATAGGTTATACCCAGAGATGGCCGATAGGTTGCATCAACAGAGCAGTTAACGCAAAATATAGTATTACATCCTGATGTCTGGTTTTAATCGCCACCTCTGTGAAGAATACTGACAGTAATATAGCATGCCACATTTTCTTATGAATTTGATCACATCTGAACTTTTCATAATTGTTACATCATTAGATTTTTTGAGTAGAATCATCCTTTAAAATGGTCTTAAAGACACCGGTCATCTTCAGGATTTGAATTTGCATACCAACAAAGCAAAACCTTTTCTAAATGTTTCTTATATCTTTAAATAAAACATTTTTGTCAAGTACTGCTTGTCCACAAAATGCTGAAAATGTGGCACACCAGGATTAGTTGTTGTTTAATTTGTTCAGTAGCTCTGTCACATTGAAAATACAGAGAGTTTTGGCCAAGTGAGTGCAGTGACAGCATCTTTGGTACAGAATTGCCTTCCGAGCAATGGCAGTTTGACAACCCAGGAACACATGCAAAAAGCTGGTCTCTACCCCAAAACACCCCGTTTCCAGAGCACACACTTATCACATACACTTCCACACCCGTCTGAGGCAGCAACCAATTAAGCACTGTCAGTGAAACTAGTGTCGATGTACCAACTGGGAAACTTCACCTTTATGCAGATGAGGTAGGTCCACTAAATTTTATTTTTGTTACATTAAATTCCCCTGAAAACTAATCTAGACAACATTGCTTTAGGAGTCATATCTGGTTTGGAAGTGGTCAGGTAGTTGCATTCATTAGTCTGAGCTTGTAAGCCTTCAGAGATGTCAGACATTTGGGAGATGCTTAAACTGAGAGACACTGATTTAATGAGGCTCTGTACCTTTAAGTCAATTAAACAGCAACTGAACTGGTTTGGCAATTTTAAGAACTGAAGCGTTATTGATTTGTCCTCAGCTCTGAAT
This sequence comes from Hepsetus odoe, assembly GCA_017165825.1. Classification (NCBI taxonomy): domain Eukaryota; kingdom Metazoa; phylum Chordata; class Actinopteri; order Characiformes; family Hepsetidae; genus Hepsetus; species Hepsetus odoe. The sequence continues at coordinate 13,120,854 of CM029367.1, forward strand.
TGTTCAGAAGTAAAAGCTGCTCAGCACAACATTTATGTTTCCATTTTTCAAGTTTTTCATTTTTCCATCATTCAAGATAGAAAGTGCTGTGTGGGACTATTGATCCACTCATCATCTGATATTTTGCTTGTGAACCACCTTGTGGGAGCAAAAGTCCTATTTTATACTTGTCAAACCTTGACATATTGAGTAGATTAAACTAAAGAAATAATTTTACTGTCACAGGCTGCAAAATGTGTATAAATACTTGGTGCCTAGCTAAAGGGGTTCCAATGTAGTTGGACCCCCCTGCAACTCTAAGAGGCTATTGATAACAACAGTTTGAGGAATTATTATTAAACGCTGTTTTATGTCAGTCAAATTTATGATTCAATCATACTCTGCCAGAAAACTGCTCACACTTCTTTGTATGATAAGGCAATTTCTTGGCCATTACTTCAGTAGAGTTTGTATACGTTGCTGGTTGCAATAAAACATGCTTCTGTAATTTAAGATTCAGAAACAACCGCTTTTTTCTTTTAACAGCTGATGTCTGTACTTTGGAGCTCCAGACTTAAAAATCTCTTTAATCTTTACTGATCAGTGGCCTGATCATCTGTAATCATCTTTTCCTGTTTCTTCACAGCTTCTTGTCTTAAGTTAAATGGCTTTGTTTTGATTAAATGATTCATACATAGATCACTCTGTAGCTTGATAAACTAAAAAAAACAATCCTCTGAAACTGGTCAGCTTCAGTAACTGGACTAAAAATGAAAATCACAAACCTTGTCCTTCAGAAAGCCCAAAGAAATATACATTAACAATACATTAAAAATACAAGATAATTTGGCTCTTTCAAAGCAAATTATGAAGACCGTGGCACAGTACTCTATAAACATCTTAAGATGTTTAGAAATAAATTTTGCTTCAATATTACTCAGATTAGCATATAATACCTTGTTTGTTTGTCCACTACGTAACAAGAGAACATGTTGAGTCCTTTTAGCACATCTTTAAAAATACTCTGTGTTGTTGCTGTTGTATGAGAGGCATTTTTTGCAGTGTTGATGTAGCCTGACATTTTTCCTGACACCTCTGTCACTCTGTGTCCTCACAGCTCCATCATCCTGTCCCCAGCTAACACCTACATCCACAGTTTCATCTCTGCTTCACAAATTACAATTCTGTTTGAGTCACATATTTACAAACTGGAACTCTGTGGGAGTATGTGTCCATTTTATTTAGTAGAAAACTGACACTGCTCTTAATTGTTTATTTCTGTGTGTAGTTAATTGTCTCCAACAGTCCAATTAAACTGAAGCAAAACTGTCCTCTGTTTTTATAATTATGCTACTTACCAACATGTTTCTGACATTTGCGTAAGATTTATTCACATCTTGCTGGTGGCATGAGCTGGGTCATTTGCAGGCCCTTTTAATTATCCTACTAATTGGCATCTTTTAGAAATGTTCAATTGTATCATTTTTATATGTATTCATAATGAAACTAGCCGGCAGCACTCTAATTTCTATCCACTATTAAGTTCTTTATTCATAGTTTCCAGTAACATGACAAGGACAAAGGTCTGTGTGGCAAAAAACCCACAAAAAAATATTTAGATCACCTACCAGCAGAAAACATTCTAAGATTTGCAACCTAAGATTTGACTTTTTATCCCTACACTAAAATCAGTGAAGTTTCTGTTAAAGCTCCACTTTGACAATGTCATTTTCAGTGAAGGCAATAATGCTGCCAATGCCAATAATTCTGCCTCTTGGAAGATAATGTACAAGGAATTCTTCATTGTCAAAATAAAGATGAGTGATAACTAGCTGTTGTTAGCTAATCCACTTTTTTCAGGGTTCTTCCCTGTAACAGTGGCGTGGAGTTCAAAGGACACCAACGCAGAGCCAGGGTTCCAAAACATAACTTTTATTAACATAAACAACCAAACGTGCCACCATTAACTGTAAGGCAGAGCCTTGTTAATGAACCGTGCTCTGTTCTGACACACTGGGGCTTAAATAGCAGCCCCAATGAAGCACACCTGTGTCTAAACAAGCCCAGGTGTGCTCAGTCAGAACAGAGCGCCATCTGTCGTGCCCGTCCGGAACCACAGGCACGACAGACCGTGACAGTAGCCCCCCCCCAAAAAAAACGCAACTCCTGAGGCGTCAAAAAACAACCGACCCAGACCTCAGGGGGGAGGGAGGCTAAACAAAAACCGTCCCCTTTATGGGGCACCCGGCCAGGCCCACAAACACCCAAATTTCAACGAAAAGGGGCTTCTGGCCAGTAATGTTCAGGGGTCCTGGCGGTGGTGAGGGGTATCCCAGCATTTCAGTCCATATCTTTGTAACCAAGTCCCTTTGGTATTTGGGTTTAGCCGTACATTCTTTTGGTGTCTTTCTGCTGTCCCATGTCTCCTCTGTCACCTGTCTCTCTGACTCTGTAGTAGGGCCTCTGGAGGACTCATCTGATTGGCTCTCGAGCCTTGTCTGGTCATCACCTGAAAAACAGCCAAATACAGGAGAATCTCTGTGCTTAGGAGGGGAAGAGTTAGTTTCCCCGTGTGTGCTTCGCCGCCGGTCGCTGTCCTTCTCACTTGTCATTGCACTCCTCCTCTGGATCACTCACTGAAAGGCTAAGGTCAAGGGAATTGAGTACCGCAGAGGACCTAGACTCGATTTCTGTGACTTTACTTACTGAATTCACTAAAACAAGGGAAGAGATCCAGGGAGGGCAGTCTCTTCCAGAAATTATGCCTGAGGTATCTGTGGACAGGATCTCCACCAGAGGCTTTCTCTGTCCGTGTTCCGAATCAGTAATCAATTGCGAGTGATTTCAGAAGAGGCTTAATTACGGGTGCCTCTACCGACCAATTGGTCGCATGGAACTTCCTTGTCACTCTCCCTGACTTGCCAACGGGGTCCCATGAGGAATGGTCCGACCCACTGGAAAACCTTGGCCTGAAAGAGTCTAAAAAAGAGCTAAACATGGAAGAATCGTTCTTGGCCCTGTGACCCTCTGCCCTAGGTGCCTGCAGGGTGAATCTCATGGAGTCCAGGTTCTCAGAAACACAGCGGATACTGAGTTTTTTGTCCATAATCAAACATACAAAATTGTGCATTACCTGCCCTCCTTGACCATCTCTGGATGGGTCTTGCAGCTCAGTGGGTTTACCGGTCTCTCTCCTGGCTCTTCCCAGTTCTGCCTGCAGAGTGGCGTTTTGGTCTTGCACCTGTCTCAGCTCTGCCCTGATGTGATTCAGCTGTTCCTCCATAGCAGCTAGTTTAGCTTCTAACTTCTCCTGACTGGTCCTGGCTCTCCTCGTTGCCTGGCATGCGGTTTGGTCCCTCTGTTCATCCGTTCCCTTCAGCCTCTCTCTTTGGTTCCCCATCATAGCTTGCAGCTTTCCTCTGGAGACCTCTCTTGCTTTTCTGGCATCAACTGTGGAGCGATACCTAAGCTGGATGGCAACAGCAGCATATTTCATGCATAGATGTCGCGTCCGAGCACAGTGAGCCCTGTAAGCACATTGTATCACTGTGGCAGCCTAGTGCTTCTGTTTTAGGGTCTGTCTGGCCTTCATCCCTCGGAATGCGGCTTGCAGAACAACCGCAGCCATCTTTTTCTCCTTCAAAGACCTCATCTCTTGCTTCATCATCTTATTAGCTCGGTAACGTCGCTGAACAGTCCTGGCTGCCCACAGTAGCTTCAGGTAGTGTTTTCTGCTTAAGTGCTTTCTCACCTGCGCCTGATAGGTTACTGCAGCCTCCTGTTCAATCCACATCTGCACCCGAACTATCATTCTAAGGTTCCCACTAACCTGGAGCTGCTTCTTCTCTGCTTTCAGCCTGGCAGACGGGTTAGTGGTGGGTTTGGGGGTCGACTTCTCGCTTTCCTTGTTGCGAAGGGCTTTCTTGGTCGACCTCCCCAGTTGCACGATGCAGGAAGTGGTCTCCACCGTCTTCCTGCTCTCGGTGTCAGGAACGGCCTTCTTTGCCTTTGCCCCGCTTCTCTGGTTGCAGGCGGCCTTCTTTGCCGTTCCCTGGTGTTGAGGGGTGCAGGGCTCGTTTATGGCCGTGCTTCCGCGTTGGGCCGCGTGCGGCGCTGTGGGCGCCATGCTTCCGCATTGAGCCGCATGCGGTGCTGTGGGCGCCGTGCTTCCGCGTTGAGTGATGCCAGCCGTACACGAAGCCCCGCCTTCCATGTCGCGTGCGGTTCACGCGGTTCAGCGAGTCGAGTGGTGGAACAACAGGAATTTGTTCACGTTCACATTTTAACACGATAACATGGCAGTACTTTAAGATTGGCTTATTTTTGCTACATAACAAATACATTGCAGAGACACAGTAGATGAGCAGGCTGGCTGAGGGTGTGTGGGAGCTTCTGAAGTGCAATTATCCCCAGTGGCAGTTAAGACCTCATCTGCTCTCACTGCTGCTTGCTGTTACAGCAGTGACAACATGAGTGGAGCGCCAAACATGGGGAGCACAGGAGTGCAGTGGTTAACACTATCACTTCACAGCAAAACATTCCCAAGTAGGTTGGTCTTGTTTATTTCTGTGTGAAGTTGATTGTTGTCCCCATGACTGTTTGGGTTTTCTCCAACAGTCCAATAAAACAGTCTGATTACTGAAGCATTAACTAAATGAACCATCAGAATAAAATTTTTAGAAACTTACTGCATCAGGCTGCAATTTGTATATGAAGGGAGAAGAGAGTTCATGCAATACTTTTTTATCTATAAACTTCTAGACAGAGGTAATACTCATGCTTGTGTATTTTTAAAAATTGTATTTTCAACGGGGGGCAGCGGTGGCCTAGTGGTTAGGGTGTTAGCCACATGATCGGCGGATCGGGGGTTCGAACCCCTTCCAAGGTGCCGTCCCCGTCCCGCTCCTTCCTGCGATGGGCTGGCGACCTGTCCAGGGTGCGTCCCCCGTCCTCGCCCTGCGTGCGCTGGGTTGGACACCAGCACTCCCCCGCGACCCCGTTTGGGACAAGCGGCAGATAATGGTATTTTCAATGGTGGATTCTAATCTTAGCTGCTTTGCAAATCTCCTCATCTGCATTGGTTTCTAATATCTCAGCTCTATCCTCTATGCTTTGTGTGACTTTTGGATGTCTTTGGATAAAATTCCAATGGCAACATATTAAATGCCCCATTCATTCATTTCTTCTTCACTTTATCTGTCTCTTCTTTTTTAAGGCATTTTTCAAGGACTTGTATGTAGGATGCCCTCTTTTGGTTGATCATCTAAAGGGAACTCCCCAAAACGTAGGGCTCATAAAAGTAAGGGTGCCTAAAAGGGAATCTTTGTATGTTGCCATGGAAGAATTACTTCTGGGTGATCTAAACCAAACTTGTCTCCGCCTCAACAGACGTTTAACTATTACATATTTTATTACCAACAATCATGCCAACAGTTACATGTTTATCTTTCAAGAGGTTACAGGTGCTCAAAAATTTTGTTTTTTCAAGATGCCCAAGGACCTTTAAATAGATGGTTTGTGAGGAACCAACTGGAAGGCATGAGGAGTTACAGGCATATTTTTGAAAAAGTTTTTTTTAATTCAAAAATAAAATTACAATCACAAATAATAAAAGCTGGGCCCAAAAAGGGGTAAAAAACGACAACAACAACAAAAAAAATACTCTGGCTGTAATAAAGGAGCATGATAATTCAGACATTATTTGACACAAAGAACAAAAGGGAACATATAAAATTTATAAACTTAAACTTAAAGAAGCTCACAAAACCTAAGACAAATAATCACATTTTCTCTTGTGACATGAAACACTTGCTGTATTTATAATCACTGCTTTCTGAAGTCTGTGTTTTGCCCAGTCTTGCCCAGATGAGCCCCACCAGTAGCAGAGCACTTTTTTTTTTTATAATCAGTGGTTTCTTGGTTACCCTTTGACACTCCGATAATAGAACTTATCTCCTTCAGTGTTGGGATTAACAGATTAATGGGGGTAAAACGCTTTTGCTACTAAACAAAGTTTTTGAAATCTGCCAATGAAAAAAAATTCTATCTGACAATGAAAGGAATGAAAATGATCACCCGTTTTGTTAACTTTTGTTAACTCATTTCCAATTTCTTTTTAATTAATATTCTTTTTTTATTATTTCATGCTGTACTATTATAGGCCAGGATTACTTCGTATAAACTTTGAGATTCCACACTGATGAAAAGATTTTATTAAGGCCTCACAGAACATGGAGCTGCAAAAGCCATAGATCACTGGATCAAGTACACTATGGAGGTAGGTGAATCCAAGAAACATAACAAACAATTCACCATTTTTTCTGAAATTATCACAGTTTATCTGTCCCCTGCACTTCAGGTAAAGTGCATTCAGTCCTGTAGCAAAACCAGGGCAGAAGCATATAATGAAAATAACAACAATTGACAGAATAATTCCAATGGCCTTACGTATTTTTGTGTTATTGTTTGTCTGATGTCGATTTAAGAACAAACAGATTCTGATGGAGCAGAATAGTAGAATCATCAGACAGAGGAGGAACTCAGAAAGGTACACTATGTAATGTAGCACAATCCCTGGTGGTGGGTTGTTAACAGGATTAAAACTCCGACAAAAAGAGGTATTATTGTGTTCATACAGGAGATTGTTAGTCAGTAGAGGGATGTGGAGTAAGATCACCATAGTCCAGATGAAACAAGCAATCCCAGCTGCATGCCACACACTCATGGAATTCACTCTATTATATTCATGTACTACTTTAAAGTATCGAATCACAGCTACAGTGGTCATGAAGGCCATGCTTGCTGATCGATTGGCTGCTAGCATAAAGAGGTTGATTCCACACCAAACCTTACCAAACTTCCAGTCTTCCTGTTTGAACAGATAGTCAATCCGAAAAGGTAAGCTCACAAGGAGCAAGAAATCAGCCAGGGCCATGCTGAAAAGAAACACCACATTAGGGTTCCAGGAGCGAAGATGGCGGCAGAAGACCCACAGTGCCATCAGGTTCCATGGGACTCCCAGCAGAAGCTCAATGATGAGCACAGGAGGCAGGATGGAAACTACCCGGCTCTGAACATGTAGTCCACAGTGAGTGTTATTTTCCTCGGAAGACTTGACACAAAGCATACTGTTCTAATGTGGTTAGCACTAAAAGATGTTCCAGTTTTTCCTCTTCTTTTCTGTCAGAAAACCAAAAACGTGTAAAAAAAAACAGTGTGGGTTTGTAATGTGTTTGGACCAAATGTTTGAACTTAACCAGTTATTATTTGAAACATTTGTGATCCTTTCGGTTTATAAAGCGCTGTGAAAAAGTATTGTACCCTTATTGATTTTCTCAACTTGTGTTTATTTACTACACTAAATTGTTTCTGATCTCCAAAAATGAATACTATGGACATATAAAAAGACAACTGACAAACAAACAAGACACAGTTTTGAAATGATATTGTGATTTTCTGAAGTCCCAAAATAAAAATATCATGCCCACATCAACCTCACTGATAACTTGTGGCAGTATCTAAAAGGGTCAAAGCCCTCAAATGTGACTGAAACAATTTTGTAGAGAGATCGTGCCAATATTTCACCAACGCGATCTCCTTTGCAGGATCTGATTGCAGTAGTTTCTGCTAAAGGTACTGTAAAATATGAAAGTGTTAGTCTCTTTTTACTCTTTTTTCATTGTGTGTTGGGTTAACTTAAAGTTTATTTTATATTATATCTTTTTTAAGGCTATGAGAAATAATTTAGTGTTAAAAATAAATAAATAAAAGGAAATCATACATTTTCTTTCACGGCACTGCATGTCAGCTCTAGCGTCTATTTTATGCTATTAAAGGTAGAGCTTCAGGTTAGGTTAGTTGTTATACACAACTTCTAATTGGTCTTTCATGCAGGGTGTGTTTGGCCAAACATTACACCAGTATCTGTTTTATTGCATGCAGTCTTCTTATGAAAGGGTGTCAGTGTGGTTTTCCACCAACTTGTTTGGGCATGTGCTCGCATTCTAGCTAACAAACATCTTATTTTAGACATCAGTAATATGCCTTAACACATACGGCATTTGCATAGTATATTTTTATATGCATCAATTTTTTTGATGTTAAAAACCCATATATAGCAAAATCCTAATATAGCTGTTGAACTAAATCTTACTTAAGACAGTTTTCACTGTACCAAAATGAATGTATTGCATATAATCCAATGAAACTCATCTTATTATAAACAGCAATAGGGACTAGTGTATGAGTTAGGATCTAGATTAGATTTAGCTTTAATCTTGGGTGAAGATTAACATAGAACAAGGTTAGAGAAACATGAAGGTGCATTAAACAGACCTTAAGTTAATTTCATTTTAAGACAAAGTGAGCATCTACAGTGACACAACTAATAGTATCTCAATTTCATTTACCTCCTTGTGGTCAGCTAACTAATCTTTAAGAACAATTAAATTAACCACACTTACTTTAACCACTGAAAACCCATACTCCATTGACAAAGCTGAATTCCTCAAAAAAAAAATTATACATTTTATTCATAGCTGATAATATTTAAAACAAAAACAGAAAACATATTTGGGCATTCTTTAACAGGAGTGAAAAGAAAACATTTAAATATCCCCTAATGTACTGAATTTAAGAGCTGAAAATGTTTTTCCTTTAACTTACCAGAAAGAAACAGGTCTCAGGAATTAGGGTTTTGTGAAATGGCTGTAGATCGATATATTCCTCTGTTGCCTGAGAGCAAACTGCACCTTTGAGGGAGCTGAAGCTGTGAGATTAGTTTTTTGGTTTCCTCTCCTTTAAAGACCTGATGATGCCAAGGTGGAGCACAAAGTCTTAAATGGTTCTTTGTGACTACAAAAATAAAATCTCAAGCCAAAAATCCAGTCTGTCTTCATTCTCTTTCACTATCTCTCCCTTTCTACCTGCTTCTTTCTGAATTGCTCAGTTATTGTCAGTGAAAAGCAAGCAACCAGTGAAATACCTCAAATGACAGCAAATAAATATTAAACAGTACTAACTTTTTAAAATAATAATAAAAAAATTAAAAAATAAAAAATAATAAAAAAATTGAGTCTCAAGCTATGGATCTATATAGCAACAAGATCAGTTGGTTTTTAAAGGAGGGGGACAGAACCTTCTTTTACTGAAAGCTGATGTTCAATTGAGTCAGAACTGTGAAATCCAAAATCAAGACAAATCAAAAGTACTCCTTCCATCTGCTCAACATGCTTTGTTCACCTGTGAGTACACACAGTATTTCTATCTTTAATTGCCCTGACTTGCTGCACAACTTTCCCAGCTCTGTCTCTCTGTCTAGCCAATGGGTAAAGGTCCTTTTCTCCCTCTTTACTGTCCAACCTCTCATGAAATTCACCAAAAACCTTATCTTTGGCCTTCACCACTGCTTTCTTCGCCCTGCGGTTCATCTCCTTGTACATCTGTCTACTTTCTCTCTGACTGTCCCACTTGTTCTTTGCTTCCCTCTTTTTCTGTATAAACTCCTGTGCTTCTCAGATCTACCACCAGGTTTCCTTATCCTCCTTCTTCCTTCCAGATGTCACACCAAGTACATTTCTCACTGTCTGCCTTATCACTTCTGCAGTAGTTTCCCAGCAATCCAGTAACTCTTCAACACCTCCCAGTGCCCATGTTAACTCCTTCCTGAATTCCACCTTGCAGTCCTCCTTCTTCAGCTTCCACCACTTGATCCTTGACTCTGACCTCACTTTCATCCTCTTCTTGACCTCCAAGGTCATCCTACAGACCATTATACTATGCTGTTTAGCTACACTCTCTCCTGTCACTACTTTGCAGTCTCCAATCTCCTTCAGACTGACCCTCCTGCAAAGGATAAATCCACCTGTGAGCATCTTCCTCCACTCTTATACGTCACCTTGTACTCCTCCCTCTTCTTAAAATAAGTATTAACTACAGCCATTTCCATCCTTTTGCAAAATCTATAACCATCTGACCTTCAGCATTCCTCTCCTTGACACCATGCCTACCCATCACCTCCTCATCACCTCCGTTCCCTTCACCAACATGACCATTAAAATCTGCATCAATCACCACTCTCTCTCCCCTGGGTACACTCTCTATCACTTCATCTAACTCACTCCAGAATTCTTCTTTCTCTTTCATCTCACTACCAACTTGGTGGGCATAAGCACTAACACCATTCATTATCACACCTTCAACTTCCAGCTTCAAACTCATCACCCTCCCTGACACCCTCTTCACCTCCAAAACACTCTCCACATACTCTTCCTTAAGGATAACACCTACCCCATTCCTCCTTCTATCCATACCATGGTTATACAATTTAAATCCTCCTCCAGTACACCTGGCCTTACTACCCTTTCATCTAGTCTCTTGCACACACAAAATGTCAACCTTTCTTCTCTCCATCATATCAGCTAATTCTCTTCCTTTACCAGTCATGTTGCCAATATTCAAAGTCCCTACTCTCACTTCCACTCTCTTCCCCTTCTTTCTCTCCTCCTCCCTCTGGACATGCCTTCCTCCTCTTCTCCTTCTTCTCCTTTGGCCAACAGTTGTCCAATTTCCACCAGCACCCTTTAGGCTAACAGCACTGGCAGAGGTCGTTATTAAACGATCAAAACCATCTGCGCATCAATGCCAGCAATACGAAGGATCTGGTGATTGTCTTTCGCAGGAAGTCACCCCCCATCACACTGGTGGACATCCAGGGTTTGTGCATTGACAAAGTCTACACCTGCTAAGGCGGCTGAGGTCCTTTGGGGTAAACAAACATCTCATGAGGACATTATATGACACTGTGGTAGTGTCGGCTGTTTTTTACGCTGTGGTCTGCTGGTGTGGAAGAGTTGCAGTGAGGGACAGAGGGAAACTAAACAAACTGGTCAAGTGGGCCAGCTCTGTCCTGGACTGCCCGCTCAAGTCCATAGAGCAGGTAGGGGAGGAGAGGATGTTGTCCAAACTAACATCCATCATGGACAACACCTGCCACCCCCTACACGAGACTGTACGAGCACTGAGCAGCTCGTTCAGCAGCAGACTCTTACACCCGCAGTGTAAGAAAGAACGCTACCGCAGGTCATTCCTACCTGCAGCAATAAGACTCCACAACTCATCATAACATTACATTGCTTGTTTATTATTATTATATATTATATTATAATATATATATATATATATATATATATATATATATATAATTATTATTATTACTGTATTGTATATTATATTATTATTATTATTATTATTATTTATTATTACATTTATTATTTTATTATTACATTATGTTTATATTTGTATTTCTGCTATATTTATATTTGCTACTTGTTATTTATATGTATAATTCATTACCAACTTATTACAGTGTATATTGTAGATATGTACATATGTATATATATATATATATATATATAATATATATATATGCTATATATATAATATATATATATATATATATAGATAGATAATTTATTATTTATTTATGACTCTCTTTTCTCCTGTACTTGTTCCTGTTCTCTCTATATCTTTATATATTTTCTTCTCTTTCTACTGTACACCTGTCTTTTTAGAGCCTGTAGCACTTAAATTTCCACATTCATTAGGGATAATAAAGATCTACTCTACTCTACTCTAATGCCTGGGCCTCTGACCAATTTAATGGAATTGTTGTCTATATTGATTTGTAAGTTGCACCGATGCTCTTCCTGGCGTCATTTACTCCCCATTTATCTTAGCAGGTTGGCACAAAAGAAATAAACCCCAGCAGTGCATCCCTACAGCTGAGTTTAATAGATTGGCAATGATAATTCTAATTTCATGTGATGTCACAAGGCCACCTATCCTATAGCTTGTCTTTCTAGAGGATGGAATGGAGAAGAATAGCAACCAGTAGTTCACATGTCTTTGTAGTGAACATTTCATCAAAGATCAAAGTATTTTTATATTTGTATATTTGCATGATTGTATATTACTGTCTGGCTGTAGAGTGCTTGATGGCATAATGGTTAGGGAGTTGGCCTTGGATCAGAAGATTGTGGGTTCGATTTCCTTACATTTACATTTACATTTACGGCATTTAGCAGGCCTCTTATCCAGAGTGACACAACAGTGCTTTATTTCACATTAGATCATCATCTTGGTAACCAACTGAATCAGTAACTGCTGATTAGCTAGTACCACCTAAGTAACAAACTAAGAGCCCTTGTGACAAGTATACACCATACACTTTTATTTTTTTATTTTTTTATTTTTTTTGGACAGGAAAGTGAGTAGAGGTTATTTTTAGGAAAGAAGGAGCAGGGGTGGGAGAGTAGGGAAAGTAGAGTTTTTAGTAGAAAGGGTAAGGAGTAGGAGGTGGATGGTTTAGGAGAGGTTAGTCCTTAGAAACTCCGTGAACAGGTGGGTCTTTAATCTGTGTTGAAGACAGCAAAGGAGCTCAGCAGTTCTGACCATCAGAGTTCATTCCACCACTGAGAGGCCAGAACTGAGAGAGTCTTGATGTTTGTCTTCCTCTGTTTTTTCTGGTTCAAGGCGAGCAGTGCTTGATGGTCTAAGGGACGAGAAGAACCACGATGTTTTGATTAGAACCCGACAGGTAAGATGGTGCATAGCATGTGCCTGGCGAGGAGTTGGGGATTTTAAGCCTGATATGACGGTGCTGGGAGCCAGGCGCAGATCCCGCAGCAGAGGTGGATGAAGAGAACTTGGGATGGTTTGAGGGCAAGTCTGGCCGGCAGCGTTTTGAATCAATTGTAGTGGTCTTGTTGCCTTCAGTGGAAGACCTGCCAGAGAGAGTTGCAGTAGTCAGTTTCGAGATGACCAGGGACTGGACCAGCAGTTGGAGTTGCCTGGGTGGTGAGAAAGGGCGGATTCTTCTAATGTTGAAAAGAGAAAGGTATCGGCCTTGGGACCTAGAGATTAAGAACATGGGGAGGAGAAGAAAAGAGCTGCGTTGTGAAAGTGACACCCGAGGTTCTAGCAGATCGAGATGGGACGAAAAGTGATCATCAAAGGAGATGTGAGTCTGACCCGGTTGATGGCCTTCCCGAGTGAAAGCTCAGTCTTGTTAGGGTTGAGCTTGAGGTTGTGAAGCTGTCATCCATGCAGAGATAATCAGCCAGGCAGTTAGAGATTCGGGTGAACTACTATTGATCGTAGGAGGGAAAGAGAGGATATGTTAGGTGTTATCTGCATAAGAATGATAGGAGAAGCCATGAGAAGAGTATGACTTTCCCAGAGGAAAGGAGCCAGTATGAAAACAGAAGGGGACAAGGAAAGATCAGCGGGGCAGCCCGGTTGTCAAATTTCGTGGAGTGGACGATGCTTTGCCATGACATGGTACTGTCGATCCTGTAGGTATGAGGAGAACCACTGCCAAGGCGGTGCCAGCAATCCCAGGTTGGAGAGGGTGGTCGGAAGCTGGTGGTTCCACTGTGTCAAAAGGCCGCCAAGAGATCAGGAGAATCAAGACTGAGACAGATTTGTTAGATCTTGCAGCATGGAGATCGTGAGTGACAGCCAGGAGAAGAGCCGTTTCAGTTGAGTCGTGTTTTAAATCCCAGACTGGTAGGGATCCTGGGGGCCGTTTGAGCCAGAGGAAGCCGTTGAGTTGGTTATGCTGCTCGCTCAAGACTTTGGAGAGAAAAGGGAAAAGGATACCGGTCTGTAGTTGTCCAGTCACGTACAATCCAGAGATGGTTTCTTCAGGATTGGAGTGACGATGGCTGACTTGAAGGCAGATGGAGCGTGGCCGGTCTCTAGAGATCCATCCTCTAGAGATCCTTCACCAGTAGGTTGCCCTGAGGTACCCTTGAGCAAGGTACTGTCCCCATGACATTCTCCCCAGGCGCTTTCGATAGCTGCCCCCTGCTGCATGTGTGTGTATGGGTGAAATGCAAGTATTGTGTTGTGTTGTGTTGTGCTGTGCTGCATTTCACAATGACAAGAATAGTCACTTTCACAATTTGTTTTCACAGACTGACACAGTGGTCTTGACAAGTATATTTTAAGTAAAATTGTTGTAAATAGTTTATAGATTATAGGTTATAGATTCAGGGCATGACCACTGCCTCACATGAAGCACAAGAGCATCACAACTCACCTCTGTCAATACCTTCCCACCTTCATTGGTACAAGAAGGCAATGTTTCATGTCGAACGTTGGTGGCAACCATACGATTATTGAAAGCTCACGTTAGAAGGTGAGTACTATTAAAATTATTCAAACAGTTCCTTGGTATGAAAAGTTTAATTGCAATTTTGATTGAAATATTTGAATCAATAACATATTTCTGGTTTGTTTCTATGTTGTGATGATCCAGACACATCAAGGCGAAAAGGACTGGAAAGGAAAAACACCAAGAGCTACAAAAACTGTACAAAGGAACAGCAGTAAATATGAAACTGAACAATATGTTTAAACAACAAGATTATTCTTCCTATAACCTATATTCATCCTATAACCTTCCTATAGATTTAGAAGTGAAACAAGAGACTTATATGAGGCATATCCATCTTAAAACAGGGTGAATTGAGTAAATAGATTCATAAGTTTTCAGAGTCATTTGTATTGATTCATGTCCTCAGAAAGCCTAGACACATTTTTATTCAACTGCAAATGAGGCCATAAAAGAAAATCTTATATATGGTACATTAAACAGGTTAACAAGCTACATTTATTTGGGTTTATGCTAAATATAAATAGTTGCATGACTGGTAATATTCATGAAATAATTTCTAAGAAATAAATTTACCAAGAAAAAGCATTTATTTCCTCCCCAGACTGCTGCAAATATATAGCTCAGATATATATTTTTCCACACCTGTGTGACAGGTGTGGAAAAAATGCTGTATGTATATATATATATATATATATATATATACATACAACATTTTCCACCTGTCATAATTACCTATATATATATATATATATATATATATATATATATATATATATATATATATATATATATATATATGCTAGTTAATCATTTATTTTCATCAATCAACAAAATGCAGTGAATGAACAAAAGAGAAATCTAAATCAAATCAATATTTGGTGTGACCACCCTTTGCCTTCAAAAGAGCATCAATTCTTGCACACTTTACTAAGTTGCTCATTACTTCAATTCATCAACTTAGTGCTCTTTCATGGTGACTGGGCTTTAGTCCTATCATCTGTTTGATGGTTAATTTTACAGCATTACGGAACAAGGAGCTGCAAAATACATAGATCAATGGATCCAGTGTACTGTTCAGGTAGGTGAAACCAATGCTCATAACAAACAACTGACCAATGAATTCAAAGGGTATACAGTAATTATCCCCCAGTGTCTTCAGATAAAGTAGATATAATCCTGTAGCAACACCAGGAAAGAAACATATGAAAAAGACCCCAATAATCACCCAAATAATCTTAACAGCCTGGCGCGATTTCTTCTTTTTATCCATTTGACGGTGGCGTAAAAAAAAACTGATTCTGATGGCGCAGAACAGCAGGATCATCAGGCAGATGAAGAACTCAGAAAGGTACACTGCATAATGGAGCTGAAGCCCCAGTGATGGCTTCTCATCGGGGTTGAAGCTCCGACAAACACTGGTATTATTGTGTTTGAACAGGAGATCATTAGTCAGTAGAGGGATCCGGAGTAAGATCACCACAGTCCAGATAAACCAAGTAATCCCCGCAGCTTGCCACATGTTGATGAAGTTCACTTTATGATGTGGATGGACTACTTTAAAGTATCGATCCACAGCCACTGTGGTCATGAAGCCAATGCTTGCTGATCTGTTGACAGCAAGCATGAAGAGGTTGACACAACACCAAGTACTCCCAAACACCCAGTTTTCTTTGCGCAGCAGAGCATCAATGCGGAAGGGCAAGCTCACCAGGAGCAGGAAATCAGCCAAAACTAGGTTCAATAGAAAAACAATGTTTGTCTTCCATGACTGAAAATGGCGGCAGAAGACCCACAGTGCCATCAGGTTCCCTGGCAGGCCCAATATGACCTCAATAGTGAGCACAGGGGGGAGGATGGAGGCCACTAAATACTGAGGATGGAGGCCACAGTGCGTTTTATTATCATTGGAAATCATTTCTGTCAGAAAAAAATGTAAGAAAATAAGTACAAGAATAAAACAATAGAATATAATAAAGAGTGCAGTACTGACACATACTATTCTTATTTTTTATCCTTTAAACAGGCACCTGGTTGTGATGCTTTTGGGGACATGTTCAATGCTTTTCACACAATTGTACTATACTCTCTTTTTTTTTCTCTTTTCAGCATCTGCGTCAACTAACTTAGGTCAAATTATCTGTGATTGGCTGGCATGCTTAATAAATTCTAAGCATGTGCAAAATCAATAGGCTTTGGTCATGCATTTTCACAAAATAAAAACTTACATATAAGCCAGTATTAAATGCATATTTTTTAATGAAAAAATAAAGGAAAGAAAAATTAAAACCATTTGGATTTCAATCTTTACTTGTTTCGTGATGCAACACTATGCATTTGGAGACTAAAGTGACTATATTTTTATTCACCACTACAGTATGATATTATGAAACTATAAGCAACTTAAAATCTTTCTCATATGCATTTACTGTTTGAATGAAAGGCAGCAGCATGGCCACGTAGTTGTACACATAGGGAAACCTGAATGCTTATTTACAAAATGCCATTCTAAGGAATTGTTTAGTTCCAGCTTTGTGGCAGAAAGTAATTTCCTGTTTCACTGGCCCTGTGCACAATGTGGCCCTGCCAAAAAAATGTTCAGTTGCTATGCTAGAGTCCTGACCTGAACTGCACCCAACATATCTGAGATGAAATAGAATGCCAAAAAAGTGTGTGAATGAGTGGAGGGCTTTACATTTTTAAAATCAAAATTGTGAGTGTATGCTTTAAAGATCTAGGAAACAGATCTTAAAATACTAAAACGCTGAAATGTTTGGCCACTAATGAAGTGCAGTGCCTGTCACATATATAGATGTATAAAAGTAGAGTGGTAGGGTACTTGCCTCTGGATCAAGAGGTCCCAGGTTCGAATCCCACCTCTAGCACTACCACCACTGGGTCCCTGAGCAAGACCCTTAACCCTGAGTTGCTCCAGGGGGACTGTCCCTGCAATTAGGACGTGGAAGTCGCTCTGGATAAGAGTGTCTGCTAAATGCTGTAAATGTTAATGTAAATGTGAAGGCTAATCTGTAGAAGGCTAAACTCAATGATCAACCTGTTATATGTCTTTCAGAAAAGTGATGATAACATCAAATGACGCACAAAAACATTGCGACATTTCTGTTCCCCAACAAAACAAACAGAAGATGCTTCAACCAATAATATACATGTCTACCTAAGTACTTTCTCTTATTCTGATTCATAAACAAAATTTTTTACAAGCTTTAATTTATCACAAAAAGTACTTGATGACTTTTGATGATTCTTGAATTTAATTATTTGTTTGTTCATGTCAACAAACTTTAAAAGTCATAGAAATGCACTCGTTTTACATCAGATTAGAGATAAACATAACTTACCGGAGGTGAGCAGTTGTAAGAGCACAATGTTTCTCAAAGTTTCTGAATTACATAAGACCGTTTAGCTTTCATGTTATCAGCACTTCTGGGAGAACCGCAGCAGAGATGTCACTTTCAGACTAATTTCCTGTTTAAAAGGTTTAGTTAGTTCCTCAACCCTGAACAAACCTCAAGTCAACTTTCTCTATTTCTCTCTCTCTCTCTCTCTCTCTCTCTCTCTCTCTCATTTTTATTCTTCCCCCAAATGCTTATTTTATAAATTTTAATATTAATGTTAATGATATCACGGAATTCATGTTAATAAAATGTTAACAGCATCACCATACATTCAGAACGAGAAGAAAAAACATAAACAAATATATATCTTCATTTTATTTTATATCAGCAAAAAAAAGGTGATACCCCGACAGGGTCACAATCACATGAAATTTCAGTTGTGCTCATATACGGAAGTCAGAGTTAGTTTTCTGTTTGTGTGCACAACATAACACATTATGAATGTTTACTGAATTATTTAATTCATAAGGTCAACATGTAGTTGATTTTTAGATTGCAGGAACATGCAGTAGAACATATATACATTTTTAATTTTCGACAAAACCAATTAGTGTTTGTTAAATAAGCAACCAGCCGTCTATGAAACTTTAAGACAACTGTAAATAAGGATTTTTCTTGCATGCTTCCATATTTACATTTGCAGCATTTAGTAGATGCTCTTATCCAGAGAAACTTCCAGGGACAGCCCCCCTGGAGCAACTCAGGATTAAGGGTCTTTTTCAGGAACCCAGTGGTGGTAGTGCCAAAGGTGGGATTCGAACCTGGGACCTCTTAAGCCATAGGTCCTTAGGCCAGTACCCTACCACTTGACCACCTCCACCCATATCACTGCTTTGTTTATCCCACTAGGTAAAGAAATACTAAAGTAATCAAATAAATGGATGTATTGTTAAACAGTTTAAATGTTTGCACCAGAGTGATGGAGTTCCCCTGTACAGTCATTAGAAGAAATGTCAAGGTAAATTTTACTAGAACAGATCATTTGATTGTAAATGATTGTGCATCATTTCCAAATATGCTGTTCCTTCATGCCAATGGATCAATTCATTGTGTATTTTTTGCATAATAAAGCTAAAGCTAATATATTAAGCTAAGATAGCTTAGGCTAACTGTGAGAGAATGAGAAGACCTTATATACACTAGAAAAGTCTGGTTAGCTGTGGCCACAAACCACAGGAGGCTGAGCAGCAAATATGAAATGTATTTTATTCACATCACATTTACATCAACTTGTCTGTTTTTGCTATCCTGTGAAGATCTTTGGGAGACAAAAAGATGAACATGAGATTAGACTTTCATCTTTTGTTCAGAATTAACATCTACATATGCTAAGTTACATAGAACATAGCATCATCATGTGGTCTGGATAATTTTGAATAAATATTGGTACATAATAATGTTCTTCCTTATTAGTTAGCCTGTTCTTCTCAGTTGTGTCTGTAGACTTCAGAATTCTTTCTTTTCTTTTCATTTTGTGTTGCTTCATCAATAAAGATTGTTGAAGCTCTTATGTTCCAATACTTTTGCTCACTTGAAAAAATGGGGGTTACATACAGAAGGCACCATGTTCTATGTAAATTAACATATCTATATGTGTATACCAGGAAATTAAAGCTACTAAGTAGGATGCTTTGCATTGTGACAATCATCCTTTATTTGCTAGTTTACAAATCAGCAAACAAAATGCAAGTTATTTGGATATAGCTTAGGTGTATACTAACAAAAATGGGCATATATGTACATTTCAATATCCATGTTTCAAGTCTTACAGCATTATAAACTTTCCTCTTGACCATTCACCTCTTGAGCCATCATGTCTGCTCAGTTTGCTGTTGCTCCACCAGTTAACTGACTGATGAATCTTTTTACCATATTTTGGAACACAGAACTAGAGAAGCAGTAGATGACAGGATCCAGGGCACTGTTTAGGTAAGTGAACCCAATAGACAGGCTAAACAGCTCAGCACTTAATGTGTAAGCATAGCAGTTTCTCACCTTCTGATTCTCTAGAAAGAGTACAGTCAGGCCTATGGCAATTCCAGGGAAAAAGCAAAAGATGAAAATCCCAACAATTACCATGATAGTCCAAATTGCACGCTTTAACTTCTTGTCGCTTTGACAGCGTCTTAAAATGAGGGTGATTTGAACTGAGCAGAAAACTAAGATCGCCAGAGGGAGGAAAAACTCAGCAATATATACAATGTAGTGAAGAATAATGCTCAGCGGTAGCACATTATAGTGGTTGAAGCTCCGACACAAAGAGTGATTATTTTGTATAACTATGAGATCATTAGTCAGTAGAGGGATCCGGAGTAAGATTACCACAGTCCAGATACAGCAAGTAATCCCCACAGCTTGCCTTACACTGATAAAGTTAATTTTGTGATGTGGATGGACTACTTTAAAGTATCGATCCACAGCCACTGTGGTCATGAAGCCGATGCTTGCTGATCGGTTGATGGCAAGCATGAAGAGGTTGATTCCACACCAAGTGCTCCCAAACACCCAGTTCTCTTTGCGAAGTAGAAGGTCAATGCGGAAGGGCAAGCTCACCAGGAGCAGGAAGTCAGCCATTACTAAGTTCAGGAGAAATACAACATTGGGCTTCAAGGACTGAATGTGGCAGTAAAAGACCCACAGTGCCATAATATTCCCCGGCAGGCCCAGCAGGAGCTCAATTATGAGCAGAGGTGGAAGAATGGTGATTGCCAGGTGCTGAGACGGGGGTTCACACTGATGAGTGTTGTTGGACTGCATGGTATTTTGGCATGTGGTTTCTTCTAAAAGTTTAGTACTGATCTGTCAAAAAACAAAAGGGCACTATGAGGTGAATTAAATAATGAATTGGACAAATAATTGAAGGTTCCATGTACAATGTGGTAGTATGAATGCAAGTAAGCCTAATTTATTTTCATTATAACTCATATGCATACATGAACATACACTGCCTGGCCCAAAAAAAGTCACCACCTGGATTTAACTAAGCATGTAAGTAAGAGTTGTCTGTTGGATAATTACTGCAGTGAAGTACTGCTTCTGTAACACTGCGGCTATCCGAAGGATGAATGTACTGAACGTACTGTCTATCGTTCTGTCTGTTGTTGTCTGCACTTGTCTGTTTGCCTTGTCTTGTGTCTTATGTCATGTCTTATGTGTAGCACCAGGGTCCTGGAGGAACGTTATTTCGTTTCACTATGCACTGTGTATATGGTTGAAATGACAATAAAAATCTGCTTGATTAATATGTTTCAGATTGCAATACGTTATTTAACTACAAGTGATGTGCAATGAGTAGCTTTGCATTTCAGAAGAGCTGTGGTCATGAAAAAGTTGTTACACTGTTTCAGAAGGATCACAATTTTGCAAAGCAAAAGAACCAAATTAAGGAGGCGAAACTACTAAAATTGGATTAAGAACTGCCCAAAAATATATTAAAGTCTGCACAGACAGTGGTGAACTCTCAAGGAAAAAATGTGGCCAGAAGAAAATCTTGCATGATCCTAATTAGAGGTCACTTACACTTTTGCTGCAATCATATCATAAAAAATTACAGTGGCTTGTTAACTCATGGCTTGTTTAACAGAGAAAGTCAGAGCATTTCCACATGTACCATGCAAAGCAAAAAGAAATTGGGATAATTAGGATTATTTTATTCTTTGTGTATCCTGAAGCAAATATACATACTTCAAAGTTCAAAAAAGACCTTGCGTTCCTATACTGTACGTCTTTTCTGTCCTGTTATTATTCGTATTCTGAAGTTCCTTCCTTCCCCCTGTGAAGCTTGTATTTAATAGGTTACCATGACTAATGACATTGTATACAATGCTAAACAATAATGTAGCCTGTGAAATAAGCATACAATGCTTTTACATACCCATGAAAAAAAAAAAAAAAAAAAAAAAAAAAACAGACACTGTTTTTGTTAGACACTTTTAGGTAAAATTGCCAGAAGCTGATTATGAAAAAAAAAAAAAGCTTAAAAAAGAGTTTGGCAAGTTAGCACTGATAGTCTAACTCAGCCTGTGTTTTAACCAGCTTTAATTGTTTTAAACAAAACAAATATATCATCATTTCAACAAATAGCGACTTCTATAATTTGTTACAGTGAGTCTCCTGTTGCCCCACACAAAGTCAAAATCAAACAAAACAAAAAATGAGAAAGTGTTGTGAGAAAGTGTTTCAATCTACTGCTTCAATCTACAATTTCTGAGGGAAACACTGATCACATAGATAGATGATTGTTGGAAGAGTGTTGGCAATCATGGTAAAATTCTAGCATTCTAGCCAATGGGTCCTTTGTGGCTCATCCTTTGGGAGAGAATACAGTATGCAGTGTTGTGACCTGGTACATGTACAGTAAAGCTAAGGTAACCTATGATCTATGAAAACTAGATTTCTCCCTTTGAATTTTGAGCATTTAAAAAAACAAACAAAAAAAAAAAACATTAGTAATACATACTACAAAAGCCAAAACTTGTGGTCTGATAAGTCCAGTTTTACCCTGTTTCAGGGCGATGGGCACATTTGGGTCAGAAGAGAGGTAGATGAAGCCAGGCACCCAGCATGCCTAGGGACTACCACTAATAAGTCATTAATGGGGGCAGTGTAATGATCTGGGTTGCTTCAGCTGGTCAGGTTTATGTTCTGTAATGTTACGTGTCAAAAAAAAAAAGGTCAGCTGCCTATCTGAATATACTTCTTCCCTTATGCCACATATTAAAATCTGGCAATGGCTAGCTGTAAAAGAGATTCAGAGAGCATAAGACATTATTTACAAGCATGGATTGATCACCAAAGACCAGACCAGGTCCAAGTCCCATTGATTATCTTTGGGATGTGCCAGAGAATACTTTAGCCATTGGTCTGACTTTCCCATCATCACACAAGTACTTTGTGAAAATGTTGCGACCTTGCATAATTGAATTAACTGTTACCAAGGTTAATGCATAATCAAAGCCTGATATATCAGAGTGTGTGATTTTGAATTTTTTTTGCCAAGTTATCTACACTGATTAAGTCTGAATAATAATACTACAATTAAATGACAGCACACTTTAAACTGAGCCGAAGCCAACTGGTTATCTCATGGACCTGATTATTTAACGCTTTCAGCAAAATTACAAAATCTAGATCACCTGCCAATATTTTCAATTTTGAATCTGAACAAGGAACTAAATTCAGAAAAAAAAGCTTGTATTAAAATAAGTCATCCTTTCTGAAGAGTACTGCTTAATCAATACAACTATGCTCTCATTCTTCAGTATAATAAGAAAAACAACAGAAGAAATTAATCAGTAGTAGCTCACATGCTTAAAATAGATGCTTCCCCTTTTGCCATTCCACCATTTTTTGGGTAGCTGCTACAAATAACTCTTCTAAGCCTGCATAAAATGTTCAAATAAAGCAAAAAAGACTAGTAATGAGATTTAATAAGTCATAATACATATTGCATCAAATTTCATTGCTTACAGAAAATGCAGTAAGACCAACTTACCACAGTTACCTGAAGTGTATAGTTTGCATAGTCTGAGATTTGTCCTCTCAGAGAGCTGACAACACCGAGGTGACACTAGCACTCTTATTAACACATTTCCTCTCCTTCCTCTTGCATCACAGTAATAAGACAGCATATGTAGCAGCCTTTGCAGCGTCTTATGAACGTGAATTTGACCATTCTTGTCATTGTGAATACATGGCACAACACACCATAATGAAATTACACCTGTGCATTTAACCCACACAAAAACACGTGCAGCAGGGGGCAGCTATTGAAAGCTGCCTAGGGAGCAGTGATGAGGACAGTACCTTGCTCAATGGTACCTCAGGGTAACCTACTGGTCTGAGAATCAAACCTACAATCTTCTGATCCTGGGGTCAACTACCTAACCACTAGGCCACTGCTGCCATTTCGTACATTCAGTCCTGACTGTATGCATCCCATTCTTAATCAAATGAAACGAAGTGCAATGAATGATATCATGCAACTTTTAACCCAGGTTGTTTGACTCAAAACTCAAAGTTCCCAAATTCTAAGGAAAGCTTAAGCAGCTTGTCTAAAGCTTAGACAAAATATATCTAGAACACCACAAGATGAATACGAACAAACATGAAATCAAGATGGATATGCTATAGTTTGGCCTGGATTCTCAGACAAAACTAAATTCCTCATCATTTGTCAGGATTATCATGTAGCAAGATAAAAGACAAAAAAAACATTAAGGTCTGGGAACTGTTCACAGTCAAAAAACTGCAAAACTTAAAACCGATTTGTGAAACAATAATCTCACAGACTGAAACCAAACATCAGACAAGATGCTTATCTGTTTTAGAAGATTACCAGCTCTCGTCTCCATCAACAAGTAGCAAGTGAATACAATCTTTTAAGTCCTGTGCCCTGTTTCTGTCTATTGTTTAAGTCTTAATATTGTAACCTATTTCCTAGCTAACAAGTATGCTTACATTGTGTGCACAATTATTAGGCAAGTGAGCTTTTTGAGGATTAATTTTAATCTAGAACAGATGCAGTACAAAATCAGTCATTACATAATGTTAAAAACCCTGAAACCTGAATGTTTTTTTTAAAGGAAATGTGAGTGTGAACATTTCAGGAAAATATGTGTGCAGAATTATTATGCAACTTAAAGTCTCTTAACTTAAATCTCTTAAAGTGACAAATAAACATTTCCAATACAGCCACCCTTCTGTTCAATAGCAGTCATAATCCTTTTGTTCATGTCGTCTGTCAGTTTCTTGATCTGTTGATAAACTTTTTGTGCATCAGCAACCACAGTCTCCCAGACGCTGTTCAGAGAGGTGGACTGGTTTCCTTACCCATAAATCTCTCATTGAAGAAGGTCCACAAGTTCTCTATGGGGTTTAGTTCAGGTGAGGAAGGGGTCATGTCTTTATTCTTTCTCTTTAAGGACTTTACTGGCCACACAGTGGAGAACTTCCATGCATGTGATGGAGCATCGTCCTACATAAAAACCATGGTCTTCTTGAAAGATGCAGACTTTTTCCTGAACCACTGCTTGAAGAAAATGTCTTCTAAAAACTGGCAGTAGTTTTTAGAGTTTGTTTGAGTCCATCTTCAACCTGAAGATCCAACTAGCTCATCTTTAATAATACCAGTCCATATCAGTATCCCACTTCCACCATGCTGGCGTCTGAATGGAAGTGAAACTCTGTGCCCATTACTTGTCCAGCCACGGGCCCATCCATCTGGTCCGTCAGGAGTCACTCTCATCTCATCAGTCCATAGGGTCAGCCTTCTTTAAATTGGCCATGACTCTGAGCACTGAACACCTAGGTTCAGTTCTGGAATATGACAGCACTGGAGGATCATGGGTTCATGGTAGCTTCACGCTTGGTTTTTCTCAAATCTTTGGCAGATCATTTGAGTCTTTTTTCTCAACATGTTTCCTGTGACCCTGTTGGCCTTTTACACCAAACAGTGATTTGATCATTCTGTGATCATGCCCCGATATCTTAGCAATTTCAAGAGTGCTGCATCCCTCTGAAAGACTTTTTACAATTTCTGCTTTTTCAGAGTCAGTTTTATCTCTTTTTGGCCCATTTTGCCAGAGGAAAAGAAGCTGCCTAATAATTCTGCACACCTTAAAGTAGGGTGTTCATCTCCTTGGCTATAACCTCCCTCATTACACAAACACACATCACCTGACATGCCTCCATCCAATTAGCATTCAAGTTTATGCAGCTTGGAGTTGGTATATATGCATAAAAATGATGATATAGTCAAAATACTCACTTGCCTAATAATTGTGCACACAGCCTTGTCAGTCACATGAAAAAAAAATAAGTTGGCATTGTATCAAAAGAAAAACTAACTTCTCATGATACAGTTAAAATTCTGAATTGTAAACAATGAAAATCATTATTTGTTTGGAGTATAATTTTAATTTGTCTGCTCTATCAGGAAATATATTAGCTATGATCTAACAGAATCACACACAAATGTATGATTTAATCACATTTGTGTAATGAATAATAATTTTCTAAACTAGCTTACCCTTGCAGTTATAAGCAGAACACAGAGAGGCATTGCAGAACTTTGCAGAGGTACCATGGACATATTCAAGATGGCAGAGACAAAGTGTGAATGTCATTTTGGCTCCAAAGTGCTTATTCTTCACTCCCGGGCGAAATAAACAATTTCCACACATAAAGCACAAAACAAGCACTTACCGGGTACTTAGTCTGTTTACAGCAGATGTATGGACAGATGTTTTCAGAGATGACCCACAGAGAGCTACTGGTCTTTATAGCCAAGTGCTGAAGTGATGTGCTTACTAGCTTGCCAATGTCCAAATGAGGGGTAGTTGTGCTGGAGTGCTTCAAGGCCACCATCATCCCTGTGCTAAAGAAATGATTTTTTGTCCTACATCAATGTCCACCAACCCAACACGCTCACTCCAGCCATCATAAAAAAAACTTTAAGTGGTTTGAGTGGTCATTAAGGATATAAAGAGTTGTCTTATTCACATACAAAGTTATTCATTTAACATTATTTTCTTGTGATAAACTCAATTATGCCATGATCACATTAGGTGTATCTTGATTAAACCTTATAGAAAGCAGGTCATCGACTACAGAGATTATCTAACTGAGGTAGAGTGTATATTTGAAATAGTAAACTAGAAATGCAAACATGGTGTTACTGTCATTTTAGTACATAGCATTATTTTCATCTAGTCATTTGGTATGCTTTCGTCACCCATTAATATCATTGGGCAACATTTTTTGTTGCTTTCATCGTTTGCAAAATGAAAACAACCCTACATAAAGAGTATGTTTGTCATAATTTCCATTATTATTCCATTTCATTATTTACATTTATGGCATTTACTTTCACTTTCACTTTTCTTTTTATTTCACTTAAATATGACTTGGCAGATTGATTATATCTGGGGTTAAATGGAAAGTCAAGCAAAATTCCTTCTTTTAAAAGAGTGTAAAGCAAATCAAGTCAAGTAGGTTTTTATTGTCATTTCAGCCATATACACAGTACATAGTGAAACGATATAACATTCCTGCAGGACCCTGGTGCTACACACAAGACAACATCAGACACAATATAAGACACAAGACAACATAAGACACAAGACAAGGCAACAAGTGCAGATAACAGACAGCACAACAGACAGTTCTGGAGCAAAGCAGCCCAGGTTGTTGGGCAGTGTAACAAGTGTAACAGCAGCATTATGACTAAAGTGCAGAGTGCAAGAAAAAAATAAGTAGATAATAGATAGATATAGATAGATAATATGTTTGAACACATTAGCAGTTCAAAAGTCTGATGGCCAGGGGGAAGAAACTTTTTCCATCCTGGTAGTGGAGGCCCGTATGCTGCGGAACCTTTTCCCAGATGGCGGGAGGGAGAAGAGAGTGTGGGATGGGTGAGAGGGATCGTCCACGATGTTGTTGCTGGTTGTTTTGTGGATGCAGTGAGTGGTGAAGATATCCTGTACAGAAGGTAGAGAGACACCGATGATCTTCTCAGCTGTTCTAACTACCTGTTGTAGGGACTTACGGTCTGAGACGTTGCAGTTCCTGTACCAGGCAGTAATATATAATATAATCTCAGTGAGTTTATCTCACATAATGGTGCTATCAAGATTTTTATTTTGCTGCAGCCTGGTTTTTGGACAGAGCTCCTAGGTTAAGGTCAGTTTTGGTTCAGAATCATTGTCCTGGTGCCCATAACTTAGTTTCAAAAGTTGAGGAAAGCAACTTTACTAGTGTGCAAATTTTGTTTTACTGGATTTATTCAAGATACAGTGGTGAGTATTACAAAATTTATAGAATTATGAACTATATTTCTTAATTATCAGTGGAAGAAAATAGGCTGAAACTCCCAAATATACGAGAGAAAACATTTTTGATATTTGATGTGGGTAAGTTATGGGTAAATGCATGATGTATGAAGCTCTTTCCTGAAGAGTGTTTCACCACTTAAACTGACAAAATATTTTCTGCAATGGACAGGATGTTATTGCACACAATGATGAAATTTAATCCACCAAACTGAGAAAGATGAGCCATTCAGTGTATGTTCATGAGTGTGTGCACATGCGTAAGAGCAATGGACTCTGATCCCCTATGGAAATTTTGCAGCACTTTTTTATTACAGGGCATAGAAAAATAAACAAAAGAGGTACCATGACAGATTTATCTTATCAAAAGCCATGGTACTGTTTACTCAGATGGTTGTGTTTAAATTGATATGTCATTTTTGTTCCTCCAGATCCACCAATCATCCAGGTTAGCTGAACTGGGTCTCCAAAATAAAGTCTATGTGACTTGTCTTAGCCCTTAAAAGAGTATCATAACTCTTTTCTTAACCACAGTGAAGAGGAAGCATAAAAAAGAAGCAGTTGAGGCTGTAGACTGATATTAAAGTAAGATACAGTAACTGTGCAAGTTTAGGCTGTTAGAACCCTCAACCATAACAAATGAAAGATCCCAGGTATTTAATAGAGGCCTAAATACAGCTCTCCACATTCACAGGCCTCTTCATCTGCTCTTCTCAAGCCTGATAAGCCTGAAAGTGCTCCATTCGTCAATTCAAATCAAGTTTACTTCTCTATTGCACTTTCCATATCTCTGATTTCTCTCTCACAAACACATCCGTACATATAAGGATAAGTGAAATCATGTGCCCCAGTGTCCTTTGATGTGTACATCTTAAGGTGATCCCTAGACTGAAGAAGAGCTGTCACTTGCATACTGTGGCTTAATGTTTAGCTAGGCAAACTAAAAACTGGAGGTATAACCCCCCTACAGGGAAATGGCATAAAACCGATAGCTGTGGCACAGGGCTCAGGTGGACTAGCAAAGAGATGGAGTTCCGAACACTGTTTGTGAGAAAGAGCAACAAAGAGAGTAACAGTGAGTATCAGATTCCCTATGTACATTCTCTTTCCTGTAAGGAAAACTACTCCAGTGACAGATTCACCTGCATGAATAAACATTCTTTTGAAATTCAGATTCTTTCTTTAGGACTCTTTGATATTTTTTTCAGTAATAGTCGCTAAATAACTATATTTTGGTGATAATACCAATTTAAAAACCAGACATTTATGAAAAAGCCTGCAGTCTAGGTTCTGCAGTTCTATTAAAGATTGTTTAAACAGTAAAATATAAATGTGGGATGTGCATTAAAACCCCTGAAAGGAAATTAAGTCATTAAACAGGTCTTATCAGAGCGTTGTATCACAGCTTGTATCATAAAAACATCACGGTTATGGTTACCAAGAAAGACTTTTGCAGAAGTGACATTCTGGGGAAAGGCTACCACAAGGGGCTTTGCTTCACAAAGAGAAAACAAACCTTCATTTGCAAGACTGGCTTCCCAAACATTCTTTCATCCTGTTGCTTTAATTTGGTGGTGTGCTTCTCCTTCTCAATAACCCGTAACACCAAAGCTCAATTAAATAGTGTATGTTCCCCACTTAATAATATTTCCAAACCACAGCCTTTTCTTTCAAAGCCCTGAACAGCTCAACAGTTGGCACCAGTAGTTAATGCAGTCCATGTTTACATTATATAAGCCTACTGAGGAATGCAGTACCCACACCCAGGGTTTGTCTTGTAAACTGTTAGACAAATGAACCACAGACTGTTGTAACTTTTTTTTACTTTTATAAAGAAAGTATAACTTATACTATATATACAATGTTTATAAAGAAGATACTGTAGGAATTCATGAAGGGCATCATACTGTTCATTGATTTACACCACAAAATATCAATATTGTTTTAAAAAAACAGTTTTCATCAAAAATTACTCAAGGTTGAGATATAACTGGTCTGGTTCACAGAACAGTACTGCTTACAGGAACTGTGGGGGAGGGGAATAAAATAGGTATTGTCTACTCAAATTTCCACTGAATGTTAATATACTGTCATATTCTGAATAGATAAGCCAGATAAGTTGCCTTTGTTGCTTTACAAAGAAAACCATGTACCTACAAATGATGTCATGTTCATCATTTTAACACAGCCTCTGCTCTTAACACTGTGTTGAATGAACGTATAGATATGCTCCAAGGATACTTTGAAAAAAAGGTTTTTGATCAAAATTACAGCTTAAAAAAATAAATAATTTCTGGACAACTCATGTAAAGATTTTTTTTTAAAAAGCTTTCACTGGATATTGATTACATACTTTATTTGTCCTCATCTCCATAGACACCTGCTCATCCAGTTTTTGTTTTCAGAAATCAAGAGAAATGCTTTTGCCTCTTTTGCTGCAATAACAGCCTCAGCCCTGATGTCTTTACCTGGGAAGGCTTTACACTATGGTTGGGACATTGCCGACAAATTCTGGTTCTCGTTACCAAGATAACTAAAGCTCATTCACTCTGGATCTGCATTTTCCAAAGTTTTTAGATCATGCACTCCCTTCTACATCTGATGAAGTTCATGCCAATAATCTTCCCTGTGTTTTTATGTCCTTTGGTTCACGTGTGTCTACTTCACAGTATACAATTCTTTTAGTCATAGGTGCAGCTTCATGGAGCTGAATTCTCTATGAAGGAGTGTCTATACTTTTGGAGAGCATTATTATAGAATGAATAAAACAACATTTCTTTGCAGCACAAGCACACAACCAAATTGTATGTGCTTTCATAATCAGCAAACCCATAAAATTATTTCTTCATCAAATATTCACAGTCCATTTGCAAATAGCAGCCTCATTTTTTTCATCAGTTGCTTATAGCTATTCATCATAAAAAGAATATGCCAGTTATTCTATTGTGAAAGTCAGAAAGAAATGCAGGACTTCTTTCATTTTCTAAATGACACTTCAATAGATAATTCTGAAAAAAAAAAAAACACTTTAAAAACACCTTTTTAAAAAAACACTATTAAAAAACATAGTATAAAGGTTCTTTGCCAGTTAATCATTTCCCTGGATCAATGTGTCCAGACAATGATCCATTTATGAATGTTAGCGTGTTTGCCCAACCGGTTAATAAAGAACAGTATAATCAATAATGTTTCTAAAAAAAATTAAAAAAAGATGTGTGCTAAAGCAGCTTTCTTTCCTTCCTGGAACAGATCATGGAGTTGACAAGAGGACACCTGCGGATCGTTTTGCTCAGGTTGCTCTTTCACCCCTCTCTCCACTTGCACGTCTCTATATCTACGCCCTGCACGGCTGTGCATGTGAAGTGGTGTTCACTGCTGCCTGGAACTGGTACTACACTCAGGATCATAGGCTAATGGGCTACACCAGCCTTTGGGCCCTCCTCATCTACAGCTCTGCCATTTTCTTTGTGGAGTTCATGAGTGAATGGCTACACCAGAGACACTGCCCTCTACTGCTCCGTGTGATTGTTTATACCCTGTTCATATATCTGTGGGAGTTTAGCTGGGGGTTCCTGCTGAGGTTGTTCGAAGCATGTCCCTGGGACTACTCAGGCTTCAAGTATAACTTAGAAGGACTGGTGACACTGGAATATGCTGTACCTTGGGCCATGGCTGCTCTTCTAGCAGAGAAGCATGTTATTGGGAACACTCTGAGGATACGGCTAGATGGGGAGCCAGTACTGTGTAAATAATGAAGTCATAGTCGTTAGACATACCCATCAGTGCACTCTTGTTATGTGTCTTACTGTTAAGGTGCACTCACGCTGAAAACAGTGAAAATATTAAAGCTACTAGAAGTCATTCATTTTCTATGTGAGCCAGGATCAAGGAGCACCAGGCAGCATAGAGCTTTTTGGGCACAGGGACATCAAAATTCAGTTGAAGTTAACCTTATGATAAGGACTTATAATGGCAACCATTCACAAATAAATGTATGGGGTAGCGACCACTTACAAATATATAAGTGCTCCAATCTAGCGAGACCCTGCCCAAACTTCCAAAGTTCCAATGCACGATGGAGAAGAAGTTGGTCACCATTTTGAAATAACCATAACACTATAGACATTCTTCCCAAAATGCTTGTTTTAAATGGGAATGTAATTCATTAGTTATGAAAAGGTTGCCTAACTACTCTACCTTTGGTCACTTAGCACAAATGCACAACTAAAGATCAGCACATTTGTTTGCTTGGCAATCCAACAAAAAGATCAAAACCTTGCTCACTTCATCTACAGTACTGTGCAAAAATTTTAGGTAGGTGTGGAAAAAATGCTGTAAACAAAGAATGCTTTCAAAAATGGAAGTGTTAATCATTTATTTTCATCAATCAACAAAATGCAGTGAATGAACAAAAGAGAAATCTAAATCAAATCAATATTTGGTGTGACCATCCTTTGCCTTCAAAACAGCATCAGTTCTTCTAGGTACACTTGCACACAGTTTTTGAAGGAACTCGGCTGGTAGGTTGTTCCAAACATCTTGGAGAACGAACCACAGATCTTCTGTGGATGTAAGCTTCCTCACATCCTTCTGTCTCTTCATGTAATCCCAGACACACTGGATGATGTTGAGATCAGGGCTCTGTGGGGGCCAGAAGAACTGATGCTGGTTTGAAGGCAAAAGGTAGTAACACCAAATAATATTGATTTGATTTAGATTTTTCTTTTGTTCGCTCACTTTGCATTTTGTAAATTGATAAAAATAAACAAGTATTCATATTTCTGAAAGCATTCTTTGTTTACAGCCTTTTTCCCACACCTGCCTAAAACTTTTGCACAGTACTGTATGTCAAAAACCATCCACAGCATTTGGCAGCGTCACAGGCAGGGTGGCTAAAGCCAGTGTTGAAATTCTGTTTTATGTTGTTGTTGAAACAGTCTTACCACTCCCACTGTGAACGTAGTAAGAAGTAACATAGTGATGCTAAGACCACTTTTTAAAGTAGTAGTTACAATTAATACTACAAAACCAGAGATAAAAATTAAAATCTGCTACATGTGCTGTTTTGTCAAAGTTATTGAAGTGCAAGCTAACTCCAGCCTTTAAATTTTTGTAAGATTCAGGAAGCCACCTTGAAAAAATAGATATGGTTTAAAGTGAATTATTCAGTAAAAAGATTACTGATGCTGAACTGTTCACAGAATTGTTGACAAGAACCAGACTTCTTAAAGCTACTTTACCAAAAGTGATTACACTAAATGGTTTTTAACATGTTGTCTGAAAACTTGTTCACACATCCTGTAGAAGAAACCATGTGACATATTTGAGAGATAATTATAGCAAAGAATACAGCTGTGTAGCTCTTGGGGTTTTAGTTTTTAATGCATGGATTTCGTTTATTTGCTGAGATTGAAATGCTGGGAAAAAATAATGCCTATGACTGGTAATTGCGGTTGTTGCTATGCAAGTAAATGAAGTTTATATCTGCAAGTTTCTCAGCAATTAACCATTTCATATCAAACATATCTGAATAACATGTTATATCTCATTGATTAAATGAAGCAGACATATTAATAGATGATTTCCACTTTAAGACCCAGAATGTGGAGTGGGTGTAGAGTGTCTTTAGATAGGATCTGCAGTTGGTTGACACAATCTAGAGACTATGATCTTCTTAAGATTAAAAAGACTGTTTATTTAGCTTTTGAGAGAATATTGCTCATACACTGATCCCTGTGTTCCATTTGCATCTGTTATAGTTTAACTTAATATAAGTAATTTCTCTTAAATTACATTATTTAAATTTATTTAAATTGCATTAACATTAATGCATGTTTTTGATTTATAGTACCTTTCTGGTGGGTAATGTTCATAAAGTCACATGGCATCTACGTAAGCTCTTTATAACATTTACCTATGAGGACATTTCTAAAGGCTTATTCCAACAAGCATCCATTTCACTATAGTTTCTGGAGTGAAAATGAGGACATTAGCTTTTATGACGAGTGATACTTATCAGAATAATCCTTTAGAAATGTTAATGCAGATTTATGTAAATGTCATAAACACCTAAACAAGATGTCATGTAGCCTTCAGAATAATACCCAACAGTAAAGTGCTGCTTTTTTATCTAATTATGTTTTATCTAATTTTATCTAATTATAACACTTTTTGCTTTTTTGAAGTTTTTATCCCTGAAACTGGTTCAAACTCATTTAAAACCCTTCAGGAATAAAACTAACTTAAGATAAAAAGCACAATATTTTTCTTCCACTGTAATAAAGGACCATGCTATTACTATATCTATTTGAAGGAGATCATTAGTGAAAGTCTTGCCATTATTTAGTAGGGCCTTTTCCTCTCTGGGTCTTGAGCCACATATAAAGCAATACAATCCTTAGACCTCTTCCAGTGATACCTAAGGAACACACACAAACATACACACACACATAAACGTGCTTTACATAGGTTTCTTGTAAACATGTAAGGCTCAGCTGACGTCATTCAAACAGCCTCACTGCTAACCACACTTTGCAACACCCACTTACTCAGTCTGTCCAAGTAATAGAAGACAGTCTCCCACAGAGAGACTGTACTCTTGGCCATTCGTAGTGACACTTGAAGATCCCTTCTACAGTAAAGGGCAGAGAGGAAAAATTGTTATACCACTGAGCAACACTAACCTCAAGAAATATCTAATAAGCATCATGCAAGATTGAACAAAGATACCAGCTGCCAGATCCATCCATCAGTGGCTCTTCTGGATGGCACAGACTCCCCTGGACCATATAGCATTGTCTGAAATATAGCAATAGAGGGAGGTGTTACTAAAAATATTATTTAAAGCAGGTCATTAGCTTGTGCATGGCTGGTATCCAGCACGTTTCTGCTTTCACTGTTCAAACACCTGCTTTATTTCATCAGGCAATTATCAATATGTGTTATAGAGCAGAGCAAAACTTTAAACAGTTTGGTAAATCGTGGTAAATGTGTGTTGTGTGATGCACTGTACAGTGACAAGATTTAAACATCTCACTACCTAAGGTGACAAAGCACCCTTCTCAACCCGAACAAACAGGCCTAAGAGATATTTTTGACTGAATATTTTGTGATTAAAATTTTTATGACTTTATGATAAAAATAGGAAATACAGGTTTCACTTTTCTATGGCAAATGGAAGACAAAAAATAGTTATTGGTTGGTTTAATAAATTTAAACTTTTGCTCATCAGCCCTGGGAGGCAACCACAAGTTTTGTTCAAAGGAACTGGAAAAAGGTGACAGCTTGAATACAGCAATAATAACATGAACTATCCATTTTTAAGTGGATAGCAAATTGGATCAATATACACCAGAAACCTTAGCTTTGGCTCATGCTTTATATTAGACGTCTGCATTATGATTCATAGCTAGAATGATTCATAGGTAGGTCATTGTGGGGCTTAAGTAAAAAGCATTACTGTGAAACTATTCAGGTGCAGGGACTGCACTGAAAATGAGAGCCAAAGTCACTGTTCTTCAGGAAGCCTGGAAAACTTTTTCTCAACAATATATGAACTCATGATGTAAACAATATGTTTCATCTGAAACAGTTCCTTTAGCATTGCAAGATGATACGAATTAACTACTAATATTTACTATTTCTTTTCTTAAAGTTATTTTTGAAATATGTGCAATGACAAAAAATGGAGACACAGGGTTTTGTTCAGAAACCAGTTCTATGCAACAACAGATAAGGTTTAGCTTGGCAGCACAACATAATGTAAGTTATTTGTCAGAATGAGCTAACTTCAACCTTCCAAGGGAGCACAAAAGCTCACCATGGAACATTAATAACATTAATCACTGCAATATTCATATTCAGTCATAGGTCAAATTCCGTTCAGTTCATTAGCCAGAAGTATTAAGCAGCAAATCAAAAAAGGAATGAACATTTCTTGTTTGTTATGTTGTAGTGCTAAATATATTTGCTAACTGCATAAAATGGGTTACATGTCTTACAAACCTCAGTGTTAGTATGTTAATATGATGACTATATGACAATATGATTGATTTTACATTTATTTCACATTATTTCACACATAAAAAAAACGTCATTTCACATTTAACAATTTATATGAATTATGCAATATCAAAATATTTTCACCCGTTCTAAATTATTTATTACAAGCCTGAAATGAGGTTTCTTTTGTGCTTGTTCAAATGTTGAATTACTCTTAAAAAGATGTCCTATTTTCTTTTGTTTGGACCAGGCATGAGAGGGAACAGCTGAGAAGTTTAGAGCAGAACAAATAATGCCTCTGATGAAGTGCAAGCCATGTGTCAACCCTGTTTCCTGCAAGAATTTCCCAGACAGGCTCTGTTTCTCTCTGCCACCTGTTTGTGTCAATACTCAGATCAGAACAATCATGCCACAGCTTCTGCCTAGACTTTTGGACTGGCCAAATGAGTTTGTTTCCCTGTGAATGGCTTCTTTTGGAAAAGAAAAAAAATTGGTTGACCCTCAGATATAATTTTTTGGTCAGTCCCTAGAGGTGCACCCTTCACTTATTTTGCATTTAAGTACAGACAACTTTCTTATTGAGACACCTGGGATCCAAAGCAGAACAGCATGTAAATTTTACACGCCTCCATACCTCAGTCTCAAACTGAGTCCCAAACATGTCCAGAGGCCATCCATTGGCCAATGTAGCCTTGTGCTTCTCTATCCAGTCTCTGAAGCAGAACGGGGTCATTACTTTCATATTGCTGAGTGGGTATGGTGCTGGTTTGATGGCATCAGCTACAAAACATTCACACACCAATTAATATACCACAGACAGGGAAAAAAAATGGTAAAAAAAAATACCCAGAGCTACCCTTGAGCAAGGTACCATCCCCATTAATGTACGCTTGACATAGCTGCCCCCTACCCCACATTGGGTATGGGTTACAGAGGATGTTTTTTGTTGTGGTTAAGAGTGCTGTGCTGTGTTTCACAATGACACTTATGTAAATGTGTTTTATAGTTTGGTGTTTACAGTCCTCTTCCTTTTTCAGACCTTCCATTTAAAATAGTAATTCAGCTAAACTGAGTTTATGACAGAAATAACTTTTATTTCACAAGACTAACAGAAAGCACTAAACAGATATCTGAAGGCGTATTAAAGCCTGAGTGAGAAACTGGAGATACTCTACGAAACAGTAAATGGTTACCTGGGTCAGGTTTTCCAGTCTTGTGCTGTTTCGAGGCCATAAACCTAACAGAACAAAAAAGCATCAGTATACAAGGGATTCTGTTAAAATCCAGAGAGAAGGCTTTGCACTCTTTATCATGACTTACTCTTCAATAACTGGAACTAGCTGGGTGCCCAGATTCTCACAGTAAAACCAGCGTTCAAACAGGATATCTGTGCTGTTATCCACATAGTACCTTGAAGCAAAAACATCCAGCTGTAGAAAACAATAGCTGTATCTCCTTCAGCAGCACAGTTCAGTTCGGTCTCTCTCTCTCTCTCTCTCTCTCTCTCTCTCTCTCTCTCTCTCTCTCTCTCTCTCTCGTTCCTGAAAACTACCTAAAATTTATAAGAAAGATGCCTAATAGAGTTCAGACTGTGCTTAAGAATAATGGTGGGCAAATAAATCTTGTTTGTATTAGACAAATTTTCTTTACATTACATACTGAATTTACTTGTATTTCTTTGATGTGCTGCAATAAATGACCCTGTTGTCTAATTTTCCTTGCAAAATATACAGATTTATATATATGTGTGTGTGTGTGTGTGTGTATGTGTGTGTGTGTGCTACTGTATCCTGCTGCTGTTTAAACTGCTGTTAAAAAACAATAGACTTGAGGTTGTGTGTAATGTTATCACATCTGAGAACACGGCAATCATGATAACACGCTCCCTCTCATATTCTATTGCAAATACAACCCTAAGCTTATAAACATAGGGTTAAAAATGTGTAAGGCAATCATTCTAAAAAAAAGTCCATGTAATGACAAAGTTCTCCACATGTTAGTTTGGGATGACATATGATGAGGTTTAACAAGGAGATGAAGTAGGGCTATGCTCTGAGGACCTGTTGATGACATTATAGCCGTATATAATAGTGTTTTACTAGCAGATGACTCAGTTACCGGAGGCAGTCTGTCTCCGAGTGCAGTCTCCTCCTCTCCACAACCAGACCCACCGTGTTGGCCTGCCTCTGAGGTGAGTGGGGGATTCGTGCTGGCAGAAGAAACATCTGGCAGAGATATGAGCTAGATAGTTAGAGGCATCCAAACAATCATTAGAATGGTGAGAGAGACTAGAAACAGCAGTAAAGCCATGGCAGAGGAAAACAGTAATGATGACAGGGTGATGACAGTAAATGACAGTCACAGTTCCCACCTCTCCTTCACGGATGTGCACATCTTTATGTTTGCCATTCTCTATCACTTTCAGGACCATGTCGCCTCGAACCTGGTAAAACAGCTGAGACATAAAGCAGGACAGAATGTGAAGTCATTCTATAAATACAAAAATATGAATGCTACATAGCAAATCACTGTCAAAAACAAAAACAACTGGCCTTTACATTGTGAGAAGATCTGATGACAATCAAAATCACTGAGAATATATGTATTTACATCAACCTGTTAATCCATCCTTGTTCTGACAGTACTCGATGTGATCTTACTCAGAGATTTCACATGTAGGCATTGTTCTAATGATTAAATGTTTGAGTGATTCAAGGGGTTAGTTGATTGAAACATTAAAGACAACAAAGCAAATCACTGAGTTGCCAAGCAGCAAATGCTCCCTAAATTGTCAATATACTGTAGTGATCTTGAGGATTTCCACCTACCGTTGGCTTTACTTGTGACATCTGTTGACTTGTGCTGACCTCTACTGACCAAGATCAAAACACTAGTACGCTGTAACCAGTAACCAGTATCCAGGATAGTTTCATAACCAACTGTAAACAAGTGACAGATTTCTAAGCTACTGAATATATACTGAGAGTGTGGCAGTCTTGTAAAGGAGTCAATGAAGCATTGCATTCTATGCACCAAATAACTTAATAAAAATAAATAAATAAATAAAATAAGTAAACAAATAAGTAATAAGTAAATAAATATTTTTAAAATGAGAGAAAAATAAAAAAACACAGCATAGCCTTATCGATATGCCATGTTTTTTAATTTGACATAGCTTGTATATATATGATACATCTGATTTAATATTTTAAAAGAGAAGAGTGGTGATGACTGATATTCTAAGGTAAGTACAAAACTTGTAAGAAAAAGCAACTGCTGAATGACAAGTTCACTGCTTTTCATCTCAGATTGTATTAAAACCGGTATTAGTGAAACTACTTCCCATATTCTCCAGATTCTCACTTGGCTTGCAGACCCATTGCCCCATTCTTATCCAGCTTCCTCCACACACACACTCCCACAAAATATTACTCACAAGCAGAAATAGGAAACACACAGCAGAACATATTCATGTGACTATATTGTGAAAATGACAAACGTTACTCTGTTCCTAAACATGTCCTGTCTCAGTACATCCCTGACGTGCCTCTTCTTTAGCTCTTTCTCACAGTATCACTAAATGCTTGTGGAGATCCTTTAATACTGACATGCTGTATACTGTATTTTTCACAGTTGGAATGAAATGACATATTTTAAAAGTATTTTAAGTCAGTGTTAATTCATTCTGAATGTCTTTTTACCAGAATGATTACTAGGCAGAGGTAAGTTAGACCAACATGTCTTTGCTACAGTTAAAAGTCACAGTGTTACAGTATTCTGCAAACTGTATAATAAACACTGCTTTCTGTAACAGGGATGGAATCAAACACTGTCAAAACACCTGTATTTTTAAACCTAGACCCCCTGCACTGGATGGCAACGTTATAATTGTTATTACACTCATTTTAATTTTCCACACCTTTATTCTTTTTCTTATTCTTATTCCTATTCTCAAAAAAAAAAAAAAAAAGTCCAGCAACCTACTGATCTGTCAGTGTAGTGTACAGGGAGCACCTTTGATTTGAGGCTGACACACTGAAGGGAGCTTTGGGAAAGTGCTCTTGATAGCCAATCCTGCCATCTCATGTATACAAACATAAGAATTGTTTGAGAAAGTGGAGTCTGTGCAGTTTTGTTTCTTTCTTTTTATTCACTTTGTTTATTCACTGACATGATTTCTTTATGGTGTATCTTTCCATCAACATCCTGAGTCCATAAAGAGATGTGTTTTTTTCCCCATGATTTCTTTCCATGTTCTTCTGTTTGTTCTCATACACTATAAAATTTGGTTCAGACAGCCTGCAAAATGTCAGGTAGTCTGTGAAAACCCACAGGACTTGGTAAACACATCTCTAACACTACACTGCTGCAAGTGTAATTTGTGTTTGACACTTCCTCCCAACAAAAAAACACACCCCGTCTTCACCTCTCCCACATCCCATCTCACTGATTACTACAGTTTAACCCAATCTAAACATATAGTTGGCAGCAAAGAAATCAGCTGTGGTGCCCATATGTCGGGTATTTATAGGCCTTCATTGTGTTACAAGGACAAAACATGAGAACATGATATAACAACATCAAGACTGTTAGATGATGTTTAATGTACAATATGAAATTATTCACTAGTAACAAAGTGAAAAGGTTTTAGTCAGTTGGTGTAATGGGAATACTAATTTTACACTTAAAAACATTTTTAAAAAGTCTAATCTCTCTATCTTGGATCAGTGTAGGGTTAACAAAGTGCTGGGAGAGAAGCACAATGACAAGTCTAGCCAAGGCTATAACGTTCATGTTTCTGCTTCCCCAAATAAAATGCCTTTAGACTGAAACTCAGTCTGGGATTTAGTGAAAGTGAAAGTGACTATATGTCACTATGCCCGGGACATTTCTTTGGTCTGCTTGGCAGTGCCAACAAAACACAAGATGAAGGGACTCAAAAATGGTCTCTCTGGCCCAAACTGGGTCATAATGGCAACCTTAGTAAGACAATTAGGTGTCATGCACATTAATTAAATATGTAGATGTAAATGTTGTCCTACTAAAACATCATTAATAGTCTTCAACATGATTAAGTGAAACTGAATATTTGTCATTGTGGAACAAAACAAAATGCTTCTGTTTTTCAGAAGCATTTTTCAAGGGGACAGTGCCTTGCTCAGAGGTACCTAAGGAGAACCTACACCATGACCTTCTGATCCTGGAGCTTAGCCTCTAACCATTAGGCCACTGCTGCACCAAAGCACCTGTGACCTGAAATCAAACCTCTGTTGCTGGAGCCACAACGCAGAGTACTAACCACTATATGATCATGATTCACCATCACCATCTGTTAGAGTCAATGAACAATTGGGAGCAATTTAGCATCTCCATTTCCCGCAATGTGCATATCTTTGGATGGGGGAAGGAAATCGGAGCATCTGGACGAAAACGCAGCAGACTTAGGAAGAACATCCAAACTGCATACTGAAAGAGCCCAGATGTCCTGCTGGAAATCAAACCCACTCTCGCTGTGAGGCCACAGCGCTACCCACCCTACTTAAAATCAGCTGCACCTGAATTTATAACATCTCAAATTACAGAGAAAATGGCTTCAAGGGCTCTAATTACCCAAGATCTGGCTCTTCCAGTAAGCTCAGGCGCTTTTTAGGTACATTAGTAATGATATAAATGCAATGCTACGTGATGTGAGGAACGCAGACTCCAGCAAGCAGAGAGGAAGTGGTTGATATTTACAGAAGTGAAAGGGACTTTGCTCACACTGCAGAAGCCTGCATGAGAGACTGGTGGTCGTTTTAGAAAATCCAAAACATCTACATTTCGTAACACAGCAATGATTAACTCCCCAAGATCACCAAAGACTCTGGCAGTTGCAGAACAGTTTGGAGGCTACGGGACCGAAGTCCTCAAATGCAAGACTTTGTAGAAGCAACATTTAAAGGAATATTTGAAGGATGAAGGAAGGTGCTTTACGTGTCAGTAATGATTGGGGAAGAAATCAAGAAGAAAATTAAACTCCCGTTGTAATTTGGTGGCCAAAATCGAGGGTGGGCGGGGATTGCCATTCACTTCTGAAGCTTTAAACCATCCATACTTCACCTCTTCCCCCTCCTCTATGTGGTAATCCTTCCTTATGTTTGGACCACCAACAAACATGATGTTTAGCTGATGGAAGAACCTGAAAATTGCAGAGTTTACTTCCTAAGCTGGGTCTGAAGCACTTCAACACTGATACTCTTTAAAGATCAGCTACTTACATTAACTTGTTGCACACAGGAGGCAAGAAAGAGCTCTCATTCTCCCTGATCCACCTGTCTACGTTGATATGAAGAGCCTGGTTTGTCATGTTGGGGCTGATGTTCAGTGTCGGTCCAGCAAAGCTCAGCTCTTTAGGAGTCTCTGCTTGAGTTTAAACTCCTACCTGCAGGGGTGGGGAAGGAGGCAGAGCCTGACCCCTGTTCACAGATCAGGATTAGAGGTGGACCATGAACCCAGACCTTTGGCTTCAGAAGTTGCCCCTGTTTGAGTTTCTGTCAGTGACCTCAGTAATCCCCATCATGTTTGTACAAATAACTTCACCTTTTTGCTTTAAAGACTTTGTTTTAAACTCTCACAGTAACGGCGAAACTATGCTCTTCTTCAAAAGTGAAACTAAAGCTGGTGTCAGTCTCAGGCGCTTCCTGATTTTCTGACTT
Organism: Hepsetus odoe; assembly: GCA_017165825.1. NCBI lineage: Eukaryota > Metazoa > Chordata > Actinopteri > Characiformes > Hepsetidae > Hepsetus > Hepsetus odoe. The sequence goes on from CM029367.1 coordinate 13,162,954, forward strand.
TAGAACGCTTGTGTTAGCTCAATGCTAACCCGCCCAGCTAGCCCGGAGGATTGACTACTAAATGTTGCCCACATTTAGCAAATAAGTGATGATTTTAGTTTGTGATAAAGGAAAGCTCGTCAGTGAACCCTGAGGACAGAGGTTTTATTAGTCAGGTCGGAAGCCCCACAGTGAGAAAAGGTGCCCAGCTTGCTGTAAACTGTTTTGCTAACTGAATGTTTTGGTGAAAATTAAACTGAAAAATTGCTCCACTCGCACTCGCAGGTAGTTAAAGCTGAACAGAACCCGGGCTGTGTTGTAAGTAGTTAAATATCAACCGGGTTCCAGGGTCATGAGCGCTGTTTTAATGAAAAGCCCTGCGAGGTGGAGAGACGGACGGAGCTCCAGTGGCGCAATCGGTTAGCGCGCGGTACTTATACAGCAGTACACTGCAGAGCCATGCCGAGGTTGTGAGTTCGAGCCTCACCTGGAGCACATCTTTTGGAGGTGCAGGGAAAAGACTGCAGTCAGGAGGAGCAGTGTGTTAGAATCGGCGTTGTGCTCAGTAATGTACGACATGGTTAAATATTTCAAAGATCGCACATAGTCAGGCTCAACTGAACTGAATCTGACACATTCATAGTCTGAAAAGGGTATGACTTTGCTTGCGCGGTTATCTTTCTTATTTTCGCTTTCATTCCAGCTGGGCAGTTTTCTCCTAAAGGTTTAAGTGATTGATTTTGCAGCTACAGTCCTGTAAGACCGATTTATTTAGCGTCACGCTTTTTCTGAAAAGAGGTTTTTATTACTTCCATCAGCAGATGGCGCTGTTGGATAGGCCAGCAGACCCGCGCACTTATTTAAGCGTTTCGCCGGTAGAGGGCAGTGTTGTACAGGGATTCTATTGGTCCATATTATTCAATGTTCAATTTCATTAAATACCCCCCCCCCCCCCCCCCCCCCTTTTTCTTTAAGAAATATATTAAATTGTTTGTCCTGCTTTCCTCAGTCCGGTGTATTTCAGCTGGCTGTGAGATTTTGCTCTGATTTCTCTTTAAATCTGGAAGGAGCTGGAAAGTTAAATCTTGAGAAATGCACTTGTTGTATCCAGCCACAGTAACTAGGACTGTGAGCTTTCTCCATTAGTGTCCATATATATTTCCTTTTCTTGAACTTTATAATAAGTCATGTTGAATATCATTTCAATTATTTCATTATGCACCAAACCGAAAGAGTCCAAATTTGGAATGGACGATTACTACATCCATTAAGAGTTTGTTTTCTTTTCTTTAGAAAGAAAAGGTTCTGCCCTTGGAAAGTTTAATGTGTGTCCATAAACACCAGCTGATCTGATCATTGGTAGAGTCTTTGAATTTGTCCTATAATTTTTCAGTTTAAACATTGTTATTATCACACTGTCAGGGCATTTAACTCTACAACACTTTAATGGCATTTCTAGTTTAATTCCATGGAAAAATAAACTGTTTGATTTATTTCATAGCTTGACTCGCTATCATCTGTCATTATTACTCATTACCTTTTCTGTATATTGTGAAGAGGGATGCGGGCGGTGCTGGTACCTAGTCCCAGGGCCAAAAGTGGAGAAAAACTCTGAACAGGTCACCAGACTCAGGGCACTTTACAGAAGTGAGGAAAGAAAGAGTGCCTGTCATTGATAATTGTTCAATTGTTCAACATGTAATAAACTAACACTAATGCTAATCCCACCTTATGATGGTCCTAACATTCTGACTGTATTCTTCCATAAATTGTTTGTAGGTTGCTTATCCACTGTATAACATTATATAATGCTGACTCAGGCACTTATTAACTTGTTCACATGCTGCCAATGTCCATATGACTAACACACTGGGTTCTGTTTTCTGCATGTTTTATAGTGTGAAATGGAGACGGAGTGGTTTTTCAACCCAGGTGGTCTTGGTGAGTGAGCTGTTGGACTATGCAGATCTGCTGCAGAACTGGCTGTGAACTGATGCTGTAATGAATCAGATCAAATGTCAGGCTCGATACTGAGTCAACAAGATAACTGGCCATAAACAACACCAGCCCCTCAACTCCCAGTTTCAAAATCCAGCACAACTTTCTCCTAAGGAGAGCAGTTGAGGCGAAGGTGGAATTAATATATGATAAGGTCTCTTTAAAATAAAGATTGCTGTGGTGCTTAAACTTGCTTAAAATAAAGGGGGCAGCAGGTGCTCAGTGATAAGGGACTAGAGCCCAGGATCGGAAGGTTGTGGGTTGAATTCCAGATCAGCTGGTTGCCTTGAGGTATCCATCAGTAACATGCTGTCCCCATCACTGCTCCCTGGGTGCTGGATATGGCTGCCCACTGCTGCATGTGTATGAGTGAAAAGGTATGTGTGTGAGGTAGTGTTTCACTCTGTGCTGTTTCACGAAAACAGATTTTTACTTTACTTGCTGAGGGGTTCTCGGCTCGGAAGCTCTTGGATAATTTTGGTGTGGTTCAGTATCTTCTAAAAATTTCAAAAGGGTTGTTCACCTTCATCTGTCTATACATTATCTGAGCTGTTTATTCTAATCAGGGTAGTGAGGGGTGCTGGAGTCTATCCCGGTCTTTTGCAGGACAAACCCACTTTTACGGATTCTCAATCTCATACATCTCATTGGAAACAATGGGCCTTTAAACCATGTTCTTCTTTTAAGGAGTGGCTAGAAAGAAAACTTCACTTTCTATCTATTTAGAGGTCATTAACATTTCGGATTTAGTGAGGTGTTTGACTATTTGTCTGCCCTGTGATGAACCGGCTTTATGCCTAGGGTGTTACCCTGCCTTTCACCCTGGGACAGGCTTCATCACCCTGCTTCAGATAAGTAGCTTAGATGATCAATTCAAAATGGCTACTTACTTACTTGATTAACTCCCCATTTTTACTTACATATTTTTCTGTAATTTACATGAGGGGTTTTACATAACCTCAAATAAAATACTTTAAAGTAAATAATAATTTGACCTTTAAAGTATGGAGCTGTTACAATGTTAATGTGAAAACTGACATTCACAATAGTGACAGGTAACCCTCCCCTATAGGTCATGGTCTTACACTGCAGAGTTGAGGCTTTAGTGTTCTTGTGAAATCTGTGCCCTGCCCATGCAGGCCCTCTATCAATGAGAAGTCAGCAGCATCCATCATCACTGTGTTCTGTCTGCACTTGTGGTGTGTCAGGGGAACGTATGCCAACTTGTTCTTGGAACACAGTCAAAACCAAACGCACCACTGCAATGCATATCCAGACATTCATGAGAATGTTTGTCTTAAATTGTCTGCTCGTTTCTACTTTTCTCTTTATTGTGTGTGTTTATCAAAATCGCTTATTTAAGGCAGGCAGGAGAACTACAGTCATGTCTATGAAACAAATAGATGACACAGTATCACATGCACATTTGTAAAAGGTAATTTTAGTCCTTGCACCTGCTGCCTTATCTCTCACCTCATTTGATCCTATAGGTTTGCTTTCCTGAAAGACTTCTTTCATGTCATCTGCTCATTTGATTAGCTTTCTCTTGATCCTTTTTAAGATGTTTGAGTTGAAAGAGCACTAATGCTTTGGAATTTTCTCTGACTTTTTCATCTTCCTTTTTTTGGAACATGCATTTTATCCCTCTAGTGCCATAATTTGCATTTTGTTCCAGGAAGTGGTGTTGTACAGCTGAATGCAAATGTACAGCCATGTTCAAATGACATGTTTTGTGTTACAGGCAACATTTCCCCTCTTTTTTCTATAAGATAATTAGCATAAAAATGTATCTCAGTGGAGAACAACTTTAAATGTTAATGTAAAAATCTGAACCACAACTTTACTGAAATATACCCTGGTACTGGGTTGTTACAATGCAAAATAACACTAAACAACATGGCCATGAGTTGATTGAAAGAGAGATTTGAAAACCTAGATAAACAGTGTGCTGGTATACCATTATATTCAGTTTTTGCATAATCCTCAAAAAAGAAGACTACAGTTCTATAGAACGCCAGCTCATTTTATATCATGAAGCCAATTAACACTAAAATTACACATAATTTTAAGATATAATGCTATGTCTGACAACTGCAGTTGATGTTTTTGGCCTTTATACTGACTCAGCACATTGACCAAATATTGGAGTTACAGCAATATTGTCTAATAACTGCTTATAAAACGTTTTTCTGAGAATAAATGTGTGGTCATTCCTGCTGAAAGAGAAAAAATTGTCTTTTATTACCTGTAAGGTGCTTTATGCAAACTTAGGAACTGGACATCTTGCTTGATCCCATTGATTATGCTCTGTTGCGTTGACCTTTGAAATTTGGTGAACATAACCATTGTGTGATCAGAAAAGATCAGTCTTAATCCCAGACATACTGTCAAATGTGGCAATGAATTAAAAAAGGGTTGAATATTCATTGTCATATTTAGGGAGAGTTCAGTGACAAATCTGACCCTATTTCTGCACCACCCGAATGAACACCCTTTGGACTATTTGGGTAACTATTTAATAAAGTGTTGATTGGAAATATTAGCATCACAATTGCAGTGCTTATGATTACAGCCCTTCAAATTTTTCTCAGCACAAATATACCTATAGTGATTATTTTGTGTAGAACTGAAAAATATTATTAACATCTAAAATCTTCCTGCCAGGCCCAGTGTAAAACGAGATTACCACAACACCCATGTTATCAATGGTTTGTTTGTTTGGTAAAGGTGGTCCTTTTTAATTGAGCAAGATATCAATTATCTGTTTTTTGATGCCTCCATCATGTTGTGTAGTTTCCAGCAGTTACTGCGGTAAATCTTACCTCCGTGTGTGTAATGACAGAGGACTGTGTCGGGTTATAATTCACATGTACCTCTTGTTATTTGTCATTACTATGCTGAGTTGTGACAGTTCATTGGCTCAGTGTTTTACATTGTGGTGCACAGGGTATGATCATTATCATTACTGGGGCTGTTTTTTTTTACTCAACACTTCATTTCGCTCCAGGCAGCCCAACGACCAAGTGTTTATGTCTCCCAAAGGGAAGTGATGTCATCTCACTTGGCATGTGGAACAACAGATCAATGCACTGAGGTCAAGCATTGTCAAAGGCATGATTTCTTGCTAGCTATGATCTGGGTGATGAATAATTATTTTTAAAATCCGGTTTTTCTTTCTTGTGGCTTAAATCTTGAGTAATGTCTACGGTAAGTGATTATTAATTAATGACTCATCCCATTCCAAAATTCTCAATGACAGGAACAGGCGTTTTTGGATTTTTATGTGAAAAAAAAATGTAATTCCTTCCCCTCGGCTCCTCTGAACTGCAGGCTTTTCGGTGTTTGCTCATTTATGGGCTCTAACTTTTGAACACTTTTCCAGGTTCCTGTAGTAGCCAAGATCATTGTGTGTTTAAGGAGTACCTTCAAGCCTTTTCTTGACTTGAAGTATGCTTGAGTTTCTTGAATCCCACAAAAACCACTTTGATGCTTGTGTTAACTGGCAGAAGAGAAGTGTGGGAAGAGTGACTTAGCTATTGAGAAGAGAGATGAATTTCCAAAGGTTTTTGAGTTCTTGCGTTCAGCACTGAAATCTCTTAAGTCTAATTAAATATCACTCAAGCTCATTACTTCTATGCCATTTATCTTAACACTATGCATGTCTACTTTACTGGAAATTGGACTGGCTTGAAAGGACCTTAATCCAGCACTCCGACAGGAATATATCATGAATTGCAGAGCATTTTGTACCTTCTGTCTTGGGTGTGAGACTCTGACCACACTACTTGACGTCAACTAGTATCATTCTGTCATGTTAAGCACTTCTTTCTTACATTTATAAGCCACTCTTCTTCAGCAGCTGAAGCCGTCAAAAAGCACATTTATAATCTACCAGCTGTTTTCCACTGTGAGATGAATTCTTTTGTTGGAACTGTTGATGTATATGAACAGATTCAGTAGATATGAAAAGCTTTTTACAGTCTACTAAAACCGTTCTGATAGTCTCAGCAGGGACGGCTCTTTTTAACATAAGACCCTCCCTTAAGATTTCCTAGAAAACCTTAAGATTAGATTTTTTCCTTTTATCAACATGAAGACTGCTTTGGGCATTTTTCTTTGTTTTATCAGATAAACCATAGATACTATATGCTTGATTCTTCCTTCTTCCTTCTGGCTTCAGCTTTTAAACAGGACACCACAAGACCACATCCTCTGGACCTGTTGCCACAACCAGATACCATGAATAATGGATGCTCACTGAAAAGACTGGATTTCATTTATGTGCATTAAAGGTGCCAGATAGTGGTGATGTGTTTACATGGAGGTCCAGTATGTCCCTGGTGGAAGAGCTTTATATGCCAGGACACAGATCAGGGTTTTCTCAAAAGGGTGGTCTAAACCTTTAAGCCAAAAAGCATAAACTGCTTGTTGAATAAAACAGGGAAAATTAAACACCTTTTAAGCATTTGCAGTTGTGATTTTCCTCATTAAAAAAAAGAAATACAATTTTTTTGCTGGTGCAGTGATCAGTGTTATGATTTGTGACTTTATTTAAAGTTTTTAGAAAATATAAGTAAACGTACTTTGTTACTTTGCTAATTTGTAAGGTAACTGCGAGTGGATATCCACCACAAGATGCCTTACAGATGGTGTGTAATTTGCATTTAATTAAGTACTGATAAAATTCATCATAATAATACCTAACCTGCCACTTGCTCTGTAACACTTACAACCTAACCTCAACCCAAAACCTAAGCCTAAGTCTCACATGGAGCCTAACTCAAATCCCAACCAGTTATGTTAACTGATCATCAGTGATCTACAGGGGCTGTTTTAAAGTGGGTTCTTTTGGGGGTACTTTAGACAGTAATTGTTTTATTAACTAAAGAAAGAGTTATTTGGAATGATTTGTATTTTGCTCAGATTTAATTTAAAAGGTACACTTTACTTTCACCCTGTTAATCTTTAAAGAAAAAAAAATCAATCTAGCATTGAAACATTAGCACTGGTGAAGCACTGGTTGTAAATGTGTTTGTGCATTTGTATTTAATGTTTTTGTTAAAACATCCAACACAGAATAGGGGGCAGTGGTGGCCTAATGATTAGGGACTAGGACCCAGGATCAGAAGGTCATGGGTTTGAATCCCAGACCAGTAGGTTGCCCTGAGACACCCTGAGCAAGGTACCGTCCCCATCACTGCTCCCCGGGTGCTTTCAATAGCTGCCCCCTGCTGCACAGGTGTGTGTGGGTAAAACGCAGAGGTGTAATTTCATTGTGGTTCACTGTGTGCTGTGCTGCGTTTCACAATGACAAGAACAGTCACTTTCACAGTTAATATAAGTGGAAGGTTAATCTGTGTAAATAATAAGTCATTGTTCACCACCACTCTGTAGCACCCCAAAAGAGAAATTTTATTTATTAAAAATGTATTTTACTTTTAGTGTTTTAAAATATCAGAACCTTTCTTTAAAACTTCGTTCAGTTGTATTATTCCCTCCACAATTCCACCTTTTACTGAGTTTGATTTTCACTCAGTACCCATAATTACACATAAGTACTATTTCTCTGTATTTTTTCTTCCCGTGCTTTTAATTAAAGCTAAGCTTCCTGGTCTTCTATTCATTTTTCTTTTGCCAAAACATAAGTCGGTTCCACTGAGGGGTAATCGCTTCAGACACCTCGTTACTGGGAGATGGACCCTTTTCCCTAACAAAAGCAGCAGGAGACCCTTGTGATAGTACACTAATACCAAACAAAATGATTTAAAACTCTGAAGAACAATAAATTGTAGCTTTTTCACTTTCTAAAGCCAATAATTCTTTAAAATTAAGCAATATTAAGTTGTCCAACATGCATATTGGTCAATAAGCAATATACACTTGTCCGCCATGCATGTTAAGGCTGCTTTCAGACAAATTCAGCACACTTTCAAATAATGCACTCCACTATGTAGCAGATGATTGGTTGTCGGTGTCTTGATTCATTACATGCCTGCCAGTAAAACAGCACAGTTCTTTTAAGCTTTTAACCCTTTCAAACTGACTACAGTTTCAATGTAATATTTTAGTGAAGTTCCATTAAAGTCCATGTGTCAAACATAATGTATTTACCATGTTGCATTATTAATGGTGTGCTAGAGAGGAGAAAAAAAAAGCATGAATGGCCTATTCAGTCTGTTCGCTTATGCTTTTACTTTATAGGGGAATAAGCCAACTGTATGTGATTTTGACAGTGGGTAGAGCTGGCCCCCCTTCCAGTCCCTTCAGCCCGTGCCAGGCTCTGATCCCTCCAAAGCAAGACGACTGACATCATTCCTTCCAGACGTTGGGGCTTGTTATTGCTGCCATTCCAGGACTTGGTGCTGGAGCAGAGCAAACATTTCAGAGGACTTCAGAGGGGCTCTATCATTCCGGCAACAGAAGCGTTGCAGTGGGGCAGCACGCGAGCACAGACCAGTGTGGGGGACTTCGTGACTTCTTTAATTACATAGCATGGAGATTGGCCGCATTAGCATCTACAGAAAAGCTATTGTTCATAGGCCTAGAAGCTTAAGAGCTGTAATGCTGCTCATCTTTGGGAGCCTGTTGAATTAACATGAGCACAAAAGAGGTTTGAAGAGCAAGTATTGATGCTGTTTATGATTTTAACTTAAATAAATGCTCAGTAAATCTTTGTTCAGGTGCTCCTTTTTACAGGCTTGCCCCTGAGTTCCTGCAATGAAACACATGCTTTACATAGAGTGGCATTGTGCACAATGTACAGTGACCTTTAAAGTCCCTAATCCAAACTCATCCAGTATCTGTGTTTTAAAGTGCACACTGACTAATCAAGTCTGATTAGTCTGAAAATGCAAAGTAGAAGAAGTAAGTCTTCCACTGGTATGATCTGAGAGAAGGGATGACTGCAAGCCACTGTGTACACTATGTGCACATTGCTCAGTGACGCATGAACGATGCGCTTCCATCTCCTAAAAACTGGTCCAGTGCTGTCTCTTTTGCTCTGTGTACTTAGTGCTCATGGCCAAGATTAACAGGGAGCTTTATAGGGGCTGCTCAGATTTTCCCCCCACCTCCCTCACATTCTTTTGTTCCTGTACGCACTTTGCTCACTCTGCTAATACGGGACAGACCCCTTGAGCCACCCTGCATCCTCATCTTGTCAGAGGCAGCTATGATGGTCATCTTTGAACAGTGGGGGCTTACCCCTATCCATTGCCAACCTTGCTAGCTTCGAGTGTTCAAGGTCCCTCGGGGCACCTCTCTTGGAACCATGCATTTTCTCCAGACCACCAAAACCAACATGTCTCTCACCCTATTGTGCTGCAGCTTCGGCGTGAGGCTGACTGTTGATTTGGCACCACAAAATAGTTTGGACAGCATTTGATCCAGCTTAATCCCAGCAAGCGAGACCAGACTGAACCGGTGTTCCCTTCTTATGGAAGAACCACTTTTGACACATGGTTCAACACCTGTGTTTGAACACATACACTCTCACTCTCACTCTCACTCTCACTCTCTTTCTCTCTCTCTCTCTCTCTCTCTCTCTCTCTCTCTCTCTCTCTCTCTTAAATATAGATGTTATAGGAACAGTTGGTGAAGAAAAATTGTATGTGTATAAAAGTAGAAAGTAAGTCTTTGAAGGAAATTTCTACCAGGTTTTCCTGTGCAAAGATAAATGAATTCACACTATATTTAATACAAATCAATAACTAATAAACAAGTTTAACTCCAAATACAATAAAATCAATCTATGAAATAATACAATACTTAGTATTAGTAGTTTCCCGGCTTCCCTGACTCAAAGAAGGAATAAACCTGTTTTGAAAATGTGAGCAATACAGATACAAACGTACAGATATGTGTATTAAAATGATGGAAGTAAATGTAAAAAGTCATCAGGAAATTAATTAATTAATAAATTCTGTATTAATTCATAAATATCGTATTCATTTTTACTTTTTTCATTTCCCTCTCTAACCCTGTTTTAACCCATTTCAGTTTAACCAGAGCTTGTGTAATGGCTTAAGGTCTTGTGTTAGACCTGCTCAGCTTACACTAGTGGGTGCAGGGAATATCCACGAATACAGGAAATAAATCCATCCATCCATCCATTATCTGCCGCTTGTCCCAAACGGGGTCACGGGGCACAGGAAATAAAGTGCAACAAAATCAGAAAGAGTCTGTTATCAACAGCCAGAGATGTTCACCTGGCAGTTTTTCATTCCCCTTTTATGGCCATAAGTTTCAGCAATAATAACTAAACTTTTTCAAGCTGTGATTTTGAAGCCACATTCTTTTGTCCTCTCAAGCTGCCCTTTCTCCAGAGATTTTTCTAAAGTGTTGTGAAGAATGTAACAGCTCAGACTCTGTGTCAAGACTATGGCTTGGGTCTTACACTATAACAAGAGCTTTTCTACAAACCACAGTCCTAAACAACTCACTCAGCTGCTTCTGTTGCATACATTTAGGTTTGTCAGTCATTCTAAAGATCCTGGCCAGCTTGTCTTTACCTTCGGCAGTCAAGTTCCAAAGCCAAGCTCTGATAATAAAAACAAGAATACCGTAAACCAAACCAGTGTACACCTTTTCAGTTTTAATTGCATTCCAAAGCATTTTTTAATTAAAGCTTTTTCTTTTTAGTTGGCATTTTAAAAGTGTTTTCTCAGCAAATCGGTTCATTTCATCTAAAAAAGAGCCAAAGATTTTACACTTTAGCATAGAATGCTTTATATGCTTGTACACCTTACATGGAGAAATGTTCAGCCATTAGTACTCTCAAAGGAGGAGGTGCAGCTCAGTGAGAATATTCGCCATGAAACCTTTTGCTGGTTCTAAAAGCTGGTTCTTTTCAAGAGCAGTGCAAGTTGTGTATGGAGATGTCAATGGCTCTGTGAACAGGACAGACTATAAGTTGAGCATGTTGAGCAGAAAGACGAGCACTGCTTTGTTCCTTGGTACTCTTTCACCTCATAAAAGTGAGATATAGTATCTCACAAATGGATTCCAGCAACATTTTGACAGGTGTGCTCTAAAAATATGTACCTAAAGGACTGGATCAAGTTATGGGAGGAGAATGTAAGAATTTATATATGAGGAACCTTTTACCTCTTGAATGGCTCCTTTGAGATTCTTTGCAGCCAGCAGCTCCAAGGTAAACGTGCCAATAGTGTAAACCAGTGGAACAAGTGTGGGACAAAAACACCCATGTTAAATGAATAGACTGGTTTAACAGTGTAGGTGATTAATGTAATGAGCAGTTGTTGTGTGTTATCCAGTTTTGTGTAAACTTCAAAAGGTTGAAGCAGCTTCTAGCAAAAGTCATGTTTTATATTATATATATATATATATATATATATATATATATATATATATATAAAACAGAAAATGTATATTTAGACAGATATATGGTCTTCATTGCCCTTTAATTCATCAATAACTCACCCATGGAATAAGAGGTCACAGGTTGAAGTCCTATCTCCAGCACTAACACCACTGAATTCCTGAGCAAGACCTTTAACCCAAAGGTTGCTCCAGGGAAATTGTCCCTGTAATTAACAAAATGGAAGTCTCTCTGCATAAGGGTGTCTTTTAAATGCTGTAAATGTAAATAACTCCCCACTGTAACTCTTGTTGGTGTTCTCACCTGTGTATAGTTTGTTACCCCTCCTGCCCAAGCTGTCTTTTCCTGCATGTAAGTAGCCCCTTCATTAATCCAGTCCTGTGCTAGCTTGGCAAGTTACACTGATTTAGTGTTAATCTCTTGTGGTTTCTGTGGATTTTTTTTTACCTTGCTGTTCTGTATTTTGTATTCAAATATTCAATACTGTACAATACAATACAATAATGCGGTGGCCTAGTGGTTGGGGAGTTGGCCCTGGATCAGAGGATTGTGGGTTCGAACCCTTTACTGGTGGGTTGCCCTGAGGTACCCTTGAGGAACCTGCTGTTCATGTCAGTTCGCTCCTCCCTGCGATAGGCTGGTGACCTGTCCAGGGTGTGTCCTCGTCCTTCGCCCTATGTGAGCTGGGATGGACTCCAGCACCCCCCCGCGACCATAATTAGGACAAGCAGCCCAGAAAATGACTGACTAATATTCAATACTTCACACACACACACACACACACACACACACACACACACACACACACACACACACACACACACACACACACACACACACACACACACAAAAAATGGTGGCCTAGTGGTTAGGGAGTTGGCCACAGGATTGGAAGATTATGGGTTCAAACCCCTTAACAGTAGGTTGCCCTGAGGTACCCTTGAACAAGGTACCGTCACTGCTCCCTGGGCATTTTTATTGGACAGTGTTTGCATGGGTTAAATGCAGAGGTCCAATTTCGTTGCGGTTCACTGTGTGCTGTGACCTTGCAATGACAAGAATAGTCACTTTCACTTTTTCCACACACACACACTTTCTTAAAGGATCAAACAAAATATTCCCACAGATGTATTTTATATACGTTCAGACTAGGTACTAACTCAGGAACTGAATCTTCAAGAGTACATCATTAGTTCTTTTACTTAGGGAACACAGTTGTGTAATATTCTGTTAATTTCTTTCTTTACAGTTTCTATTTACATGTTTTTCTGCTGTATTTCCCCTTTACACATAATATGATAGTATGTCATGTATAATATGATATGAAAGTTCTAAACAAAAATGTTATGAAATCCAATTAATTTTTCTTACATGTCTTTCTTCAAAGAACCTTTCTTGGTACCTTTTAATTTTTAAGAGTGTATACTGCTCTGTTACTTCTGAGATTGTTACATTTAAATGTTCCTGTTGGATGTGACTCACTATTCTTCTCTCTACAGAAGGTATGGCTGCAGTGGGAAGTGCATAGACCCAACTCCCTATTCTCTTTATGTATTTTGTATTTGGCTGAAATGTAGAGGTAACAAAACCCCAAACCCACTGGGCAGTTTTGATTTATGCAAACAGGGCCACATTTGATATTCATTTCCACAACTGTGGCCAGCTAAACACACACACACTCACACACACACACACACACACACACACACACACACACACACACAACCACAAATAGAAGCATACCTACCACTGAACAGCGTAGCACTGTGTGCGTGAGTCTGTTCTATTTAAACAGCATTTGTGCTTTTCTCATTCCCGGCAGATGTTTGTGCTTTAACAGATGTAAAAGTCTACAATTATTAAAAACACCTTTTGCTTATAAAGTAACTAAACTAGACTTGTTTAATAAAATAAGAATAGTGGGTTTTGTGCAAGAAAGATAATCTTAAAAGCTATTGAAAACAAGCAGATCACAGTCAGTTTCTGAAGACGAAAGCTTAAGGAAATATGCTTGTTTGCATGGATGAAATAACAGAATAAAGATGAAAGGTTAAATCAATACATTGTTTAGAAAGAGAAGAAACCCTGCTGGATACAGAGAAAATATGGGACACTATTATCACAGGTCTTAACTTTTGCTATAAATGTTTAGACAAATTGCACCTCTGTATGTGCTAATTTCTTTGGCTATAATATTTTGAGGCTGTAAATTTCATGTTAGCCACTAACTCAACCATTATCTATCTATCTATCTATCTATCTATCTATCTATCTATCTATCTATCTAGGTATTTATCCAGCACAAAGGCCTGCACAGTAAGTAGTAGTAAGAAGAACCCTTCTGCTCTTGTATATGTGTGTGTGTATATATATATATATATATATATATGCTTGATTCTTTGCAGAGCAGAAGAGTTCTTCTCTATTGTACTATTGTAAATAGTTCTTTAAAGAATTATAGAACCTTTTTTGAAAAACTAGAACACAAGAAACGTTCTTACTGTGCAGGCCTTTGTGAAGATACACAGATGGGTGATGAGGTTGTTAGACTGGATCTGATTACTGTTAGGAATAGCTGGGAGGCTTTTTGTGGTGGAATGCTTTCTCAATCATGCATTCCAGTGTCAAAACACAGCTAAACTCCTCTGGGTGCTAGGGCAGGGGAGAAAGAGAGATAGAGAGAGAGAGAGAGAGAGAGAGATAGAGAGAGAGAGAGAGAGAGAGAGAGAGAGAGAGAGAGAGAGAGAGAGCAAATGTGCCTCAGGGAAATGTACTTTGTCTAGACTGGTCCAAGGCTGGGCCTTTCTAGGCTAGGCTCTTGTTATTCTTATGACTGCTTACATTTGAAAAAGGCCTAAAGTCACATCTTGTTTAAATAATAACATTATCATGTATGTTCACTTTACATCACCGTCCACTCAAATGTGATACAAAAGTGCTTTACGTTATCAAATTTCCACACTCTGGTTGGTTTTAGCCCTCCAGAAAAACTATTCCATCACATATTTTAGAGAACATGGAAAGGTGATACTTAAAAACAATGTTCAGCTAATTACATTTAACTGCCATAAGTAGTACATTCTACAATAAATAGTAACTCTACATAACAGAGGAATTTAAATGAAGAAGATCATGCAGACAGGTTGGAATGAGTGAAGTTGAATGGGTACCAGCAAGAGCCAAAAGAAAAGGTTTACAGGATGGTAGTGAGACCACCTATGCTACTTGGGTTGGAGATGGTGGTGCTGACAAAAAGACAGAGCTGGAGGTGTCAGAGTTAAAGATGCTAAGATTTTGAGTGACGTGGATGGACAGGTTTAGAAACAAGTATATTAGGGGGACAGTTCAGATTGGATGTTTTGGAGACAAAATTAGAGAAGCAAGATTGTGTTGTATGGACATGTCCAGAGGAGAGACAAGGATTATATTAGGAGAACAATGTTGAGGAAAGAGGAAAATAGGAAGGAGAGGAAGGAGTAACTCTACATAACATGTCAAAAAATGTTGAAACATGCCGTGGAAGTCGTCACATACAGACATGGCAAAGGATGTTTAGGATGTTTAAATCATGTTACTATAACCTGCTAATTGCCATGACAGTTGAATTCATAGTCATGACATCATATATTGTAGTATTTGTCATGACAATAACTGATAACAGAAGGATGACACTGTGATATTAATGGTCCTAATCTGTCATTGCCGTGACATTATGTGGATGCTGTGTACAAGGGTAGAAGCAAGTGTTAAAAAGTAAAGGTTTAGTGGAACAGGCAAAATGTGTAGCGCACATCTATGAGTCTGTCAGTTTGCCCACAACTGTAAAGTTCTACTTTTTAAGAGCAAACAGCTGTATAGTAGGACCACAGCTTCACACTCCAGGCCTCCTCCCCTCACAGTCCTGCCATGGAAAATTTTTAGTTTTAGTTTTAGTCAAGCAAGAAATCATTCTTATCGCTTCTCCCATTTGCCTAGATCTCAGCTCCAGCCAGGCTCAACTCAACACCTAGCTCCCATTCACGCCAACTTCACACACACACACACACACACACACACATTCACGCAGTGTCAATGACCCTCAGCCCTGGCTTCCACTCCACCACACCTGCTTCAGGCCTTTGAACGCACCTCTTTTTCTGTTCATGCCCGGCCTTCGTCACAAGTCAGTGCGTAGACGAGCGGCGGTTCCCATGCTGTAAGCCGATAAGGCGATGTCGGGCTGTGTGTATGAGTGGTGTGTATGCGGGCCAAGGTGACAGGAGTTCACAGTTCTCCTTGGCTCTTTTGTTCTCCTGTGTACTGGAACCGGTAACTGGCTTCAGAATATCTCCCCCTGCACCAAATGATTTACTATGGAAAGGAAATAACATTAACCGCCTGGTTTCTTTTTTTTCGTTGTTGTTCTCGAGTTTGTTTACTATAGTTTGTATGGAAAAATCCTTCAGGAATTTGGAGGAAGTTGCTGTAGCTGCAGCTTTATAAGGTTGGTGATGAATGAGGAAGGGAGGGGGTACCTCGTATCCTGCTATACCTAGGGAAGGGCTGAGTAGGAGGGGTGGTGGTGTTTATAGATAGAAGGCAAAGACACAGAGTCTGCTTTTTAGGATTTTTTTCATGCAATAGTGGATAGAAGGGTGAGATAATGGGTCCATACTAATGAAGGGACTCAAACGTCAGGAAAATCCACTCATTTAACTGTTATATGCTTTGCTTTTCTAGTCCCACAGGCTCACTTATTGGCTCACTGAGAAATGGACATATTTCTGAGAAAAGGTTGTGTCACGGGCTGTGTAAATATACTACATTATTGATTTATTCATAAATTAATTGGTAATATGTTAATAATGTTAATAATCAAACATACTAGGCTGACCATAAATCGAAATGTCAAATTGATTAGAATCATTAGATTGCAAAAAAACATAAATAAATAAATAAATGAAATACATACACTACTTGAAAATGAACAAATAAATACTATCCACACATCTTCAGAGACTTTAGCCCATTAATGCCCGCTCATTTTATCTGTGGATGATTCCATGTAGACGGATATATTCAGCCTGAAGCTGGACTAAAAATCAGCACAATTACAGCTATTTATCATTCTAAAGAGTTCCTTCTGATACAACGAGCCTTTAATTAAATAGAACACTTTAAAACGTCCTGGTGTCACATGTTCAATGCGATCAAAAGTCATCTTTTAAAATTATAAAGAAACTTGAAAAAATCACTTTTTACCTGTGGGAGTTTTTTTCACACTTAAATACCTTCTATAGAACCTTTTTGGCATTTTTTTACACCTGTACACCTGTACCTTTACTTAAATGTTTATTGTACAGTAATGTTGATTGGCCTACCGAATTTTAAATAGCTATAAACAGCTGCTATTAGCTACTCCACACTTTCACAAGTTCACAGGTTTCACAAGTTTATTGCAACACTCTTCAAAGTCATATCTGCTAGTATTTAAACTAAAAGCACTATAGAAAATGACTCTTAATATGCTTTTGTTTTTGCACAACAAAAATAATAAAATTACCCAGCATAATATTCCTTTCAGGAATTCCTTTTTACTATTTACTACTATCTATTTACTACTGACTGCTCCCATTCTTTTCTAGTTTTGAAACACTGTGTAGATAATGTTGTTGGCCATTGGCTCAAGAAACACATGTATGTTAACAAATCAGATCACAGAAGGAAAACAACCTATAGAAAGATATAATCCATTTACAGTGACTATGGTAACCACACTGGCTGTCTTTATAGTGAAAGGACATATCTCTTTTATAACAGAGGCAAAGCAGGTCTGTGCCTCAACAAACCTTTAAAATGAGTATTCAGCATTATCTGATTGAGGTGTAATTCGATCTCCTCTGATGGGGCTGGCGATGGATGAGATGGATAGTAGGGGTGGAGGGAGAGGTGGACTGTTGTCAAAAATGAAATCAAAACATGCACAGTGTACACCATAATACCTGCTTTAGCTGCGATCTGTAATAGATCATTAATATTGCATGCTTTAATACTGGTATCTCATCATGTGCATCACCTTTTCAAGATCATATATGATTAAAACATGCAAGGAATACCTGTTATATTATGATTAAAACCACCTTCATTGAAGAAATACACCATGTTTTCATAATACTTTAGCTGTTATTCTTTTAAATGAATTAAATTCAAATGAATTTGTAATGAACATTTAAATGAACTTTTAATTCTTTCAAAATTGTCAGAGCTTTTCAAACTTCCAAGCTCTGATTCTTATCTGCAGCTGGGAGTCTCGCTAAAATCTGTTTCTCGAGTTGTAATCAGAAGCTAATTAATATGTTGCTTGTTCTCAGTGGACCACCATAGGTACAATTAGGCCCAATCACTGGTTTTAGTCCTGTCTAAAATAATTTGAATAAGGAAGACCAAAATATGAACTTACAATGGGGGCTGGTTGAAAGTGGGAAATCATGTACACTATATTTATTTAACTATTCATTTAAGTATAAGTTTATATAAATGAATTCTATTTTGGACATATTGAGTCTTTCAGCAGTAATGACATGATTGCTGTGTGTACCCTTACTTTACTAATGCATGTTAGGAGTGAATGCATACAAGCGGAACAAAAAAGGCAAGGAAATGTAGCAAAATGTTGTCCTTTTATTTCTGTCTGTCAAGAAATCAGATGTCCGTTAAATAATATTGAATAAATGACATAATTGCTTTGCAGAACAATATATTGAATACTAACACAAAGAAACCACCTAGAAAAATTGCAGAAAAATTCAAGGAAACTGAAAGAATGCCATGATTCTCCCTGACCCGAGCTATTAACAAGGTTGAATATTTATGTTTGCTACTCCATAGAAGATTGCATGAGCCTTAAGGTCTAGACAGGAGTTCATACAGTATAAAGGTTATCAGAGTCCGAGCAGCCATGGTGCTGTGGGAAGTTTAGCTCACTGGGTAAGGTTTTCTAGTATTATTATGTTATTGGAGTCTACAATGACTTCAAAGACTTTTCAAGGCAGCAGGGCACAAGAGGCAGGAAGCTGACTCAATAAGAGGTTAGCAAGTTTGTGCAGTCACTTTCCTTTCAGTGGAAAACTTTCAATAAGATAAATACATTCATTTTGATTTGTGAGACTATGAAGCAAACCGAATCATAGTTTTATCACTCAGTATTCCAAAACATCCAGATTCCTTTGTGAGCGTTGCAGGAAATTAAAGGGCTTAAAAGTGTTAAATCTGAGGCAATGTCATTTTGGAGATTAAACTATTGGAGATTAAACACGATTGCAAAAACTGGTTTAAGATTATGTGTCAAACATCTTATAATAATTAAGATTGATTTATAAAAAGGAGGCCAAATTTTAGTGAGGCAAATAATCTTGATTATTTTGTTATATTTGTTACAGCTGTGCTAGTCAAGTTCTGGGATGTGTTAGACAGTAAGCAACCAGTTGTTTCTCATATTTGAATGTAAGAGAATGAATAGCTGAAAATACCTGAGCGTTATGCCTCTGAAGGTCAGACAACTAGATCAGAGCAGTCCTGAAATGACATGGCGCATGCAACGATCATGCAAACATTAAAACAGGACCTTTTATCATTGGAGAAAGGTTGCCTATTCCTTTTCTGTTTTATATTGCATGGGCACATATACCATTTACCTATAATCAATACAAAAATACACAGCTTTAATTGAACAACTATCTCTATTACAACTACTTTGGAAAGTGGAAGTGATGCATGATTACACCCACTTGAATTTCACAAATATTTAAATACCTACCCTCCCAATTTATTTTTAGCTCTTAAAAATTAGTGTCCACTTAGCTGCCTACCAATCTGATTTGGAGGTGTTTTCTTACAGCAACAGCAAGGATGAGGCAGTAGAGGCAGCTTCATTTTGATTTAGAAAATACAAAATCAAAAAAACATCTTGATTTACATATTTAGCATTTACATAGTCCTCCAATTACAGCACACATTTATGAGTAAAATATACAAATATACAACTTAAACACACATATACACATATAGCCTTTTTTTTTTTTTTTTTTTTTTTTAGGGCACCATGCAAAGTTCTGCACTTTTCTTTGGAGAGCAAGTCTTTGTACTGATTTGGGAGATTTGTTGGGATTTGTTCATCTGCACAAGGACATCATCTGACAATATTAACACATCTTTGAACTTTTAACCCCCAAATGGTATTACAAAGAATATGATACTCAGATATGACTCTAATGTGTCCAAGTTGTAAATGATACTGACTACTATAGAACTGTTTCGCCATAAACTACTGTCAAAATCAGCATTTACAAGTCTCTTGAACTATAAAAACACCTCCTATAGAATAAAAGAGGGGCAGAAGTCGTTCCCTCTCTTTGAGTTATGAGGTGAGAATTCACCCCATCTGCTATTTGATTAATGGAAGCTGAGCATCACTCTCCAGAGGGGTCCGCAGAGGCCCGGGGCCCCCTACTAATGCCATGGCTCCTTATTTACTGCTCAGTGTGTACGAGAGGGCCCAGAGCATGAAATACACACTGTCTACACTCAGATGATAAAGCTCACTGCAAACAGCTCACTGCAAAGGCTTTAGAGGAGCATTCAATTTTAGTGGGGTAGCTTAGAGGACAGACTGTTCACACACAGAGGGTGTATCTGGGTAAATGTATTATAAAGGCTCCCATTAAGAGGGAACTGTTTAAGGCAGTGCAAAAACATGCTTTTTAACTATTTCCTCCTGCAAAATCTCTCCTCCTGCAAAACCAGACTGTGATCACAGCCAAAGCTTATTATCAGGTTAAAGGCATCTACATATTTACTTGGTTTGGTTTGTCTTAAAGTCCCGCTGTGAATGCTGACAGTGAAACCCTGGTGAAACATTGACTATGAAACCCTGGTGGGGGCCAAATAACATGACTCAAAGGTTTTCAAAATTTTATTAGTATGATCATGTTTTATAAGATTTAAAAGTAATTGAAGAATAAACAGGCAAATAATAATAATAATGTTTTTATAAGGCTTTTATAAACAATAGTCCAGCTGTATTTCATTTCAAATAAAGTGGAAATGGAAAAGAGGTCCAGTGTAACATGGGTAACAAAAACTGGCTTAAACCTTATTACTGGTGCAACAACATCCAGCTCCCAGTGGAGGGGCATAGGCATTTCCTATTGGTCATTAAAGTCCTCAATGTTTAGGTTTTATTTGCTGGTATTTAAATCTAGATATGTTACATGAAATAGATCATCTTTTTTTGTGACCATCCAGTCTCCTCACATGAAATTCTTCATATTCGTCACGCAAAAGGACTAGAATAAAATGTTCTAAAGCAAATTAAAGTAAATGACAACATTTGGTCTCATATTCTTTTATGAAATAACTGAATCAAGCCTGCAACCCACTGACTTTACCAAATGGTTGGTTTCTTCTTTGGTCATGTTCCTTTAGGCTTTTACTCCAGCATCTTTCAGCATTTGTTATGGAAGGTTTCTTTCTTTAGTGTCCTCTTTAAAAGCTGAAATGTATTTTCAATTGTGTTAGAATCTAGCGATTGATTTGGCCAGCCCAAAATGTTCCAGTTTTTTCTCCGATGAATTTTTAGGTTAACTTGGGTGTGTTTAGGATCATTGTGTTGCTGCTTGATAAATTTCTTCCTGATTAGTTTGAATGCATTTCTCTGTAAATTGTTTCTTTAGACTTTATTTAAAAAAACAGAGTTCATCTAATGCTACTGTTGAATTACTTCACCAGCTAAGTGTACTGAGTTTGTTCTGGAAACCATGCAAGCCATGACACTAATTCCAAAGTGCTTTAAAGATGAGCTTGTATGCTTTGGGTCATTCTCATGTGCTTTCTTTCTACATGCTTTGGCCTTTATATCACTTCAATAGATAGAAATTTGCCTCATCAATCTAATAAAAGTGTGTGTGTGTGTGTGTGTGTGTGTGTGTGTGTGTGTGTGTGTGTGTGTGTTTGTGTGCGTGTGTGAATCAGCTTTGCTGTTACTTCACATACAGAGTCACATACAGAGGAATGTATGTAAGAGCACACATCAGCATGCCAAGTCGTCTCCTTTTTCAGCATTCTTCTGAGGCTCTATGCTACTGGGATTTCGACCTGCTTCCTTGAAAAGTCCCAGAATGATATAACAGTAGCTAATCAGCACTAACACTGCTGAGAAAAAGTGTTCTTTTTTACATGAGTAATATATGTTGGTGAGTTTTTGTGCTTCAATAAATGGCAATTCATTTGAAATGTGTTCCATTAACTCAAGTTGTCTTGTGTATTTTGCTTCACTCTGTGCTACATTGTAACACCAGGAAATAAAATCTGGAAATCTCTAATATCATATTCAGATTTTAATCTAGCCCTAATCTAATGTCTTTAGTGCACAGCAATAAAAGAATAGCTGTTCCAATATTTAAGGAGAGGACTGTATGTGACTGAATCTAAGTCAGACCAAGTTGTCTCCCATAAGAGCAGTCAGACATCTGACACTTTGTCCTACAGGGATTTGACCCTGCTTCAGGCTTTGCTAAATTATGGTAATGCTAGGCTCTGCATGGTTTATAGCTCTAAAATATCACAACATGGCTAAAGCGAGGCATAAATAAAGCCGAAGAGCTCAGATACAACAGAGAACAGCAAAATAAAGTTGATAAAATATCACAGTTATTGCTGCCAAATGTATAAATGAAACCAAAGTCTTAAAATCTATACAGTCAGTAGCCTTTTCTGCTTTAGCTAGGACCAGTGGGGCCAAACTACACATATAAATTATTAAAGAACGAAGTGACTATTCTTGTCATTGTGAAGTGCAGCACAGCCCAACAAAATGCATTCTCTACGTTTCACCCATACAAGCACATGCAGCAGGGGGCAGCTATTTAAAGCACCTGGGGAGCAGTGATGGGGACAGTACCTTGCTCAAGGGTACCTCAGGGCATCCTACCAGTCTGGGATTCAAACCCACAATCTTCTGACTGAGCCCGGGGCCATCTCCCTAACCACTAGGCCACCGCTGCCCTGCACAGTGTTGAGAGAAAGTTTAAACGTGTTGAAAGTATCAACATCATATCCATGTTCTTGCATGTTCATATTCATATCTGCAAGATGAATCCAGCTACAGATGGACTCGGAGATTTCTGCCTTATCTTTATCATTTAATGCATTGATAGTTTCTGAAAGTATGTACACACAATTTCTATCACTAATAACTTAATTTATATCATGTATTGACAGTAAAAAGTGGACTAAAGCATCAGTAAATTCCTATGTGTTTATAAATGACCTTGCTAGAACTAGTTCTTAACATTTGAGAGCAATTTAAGGAGATGGAAAGATGAAAAGACAGAAACAGCTGCGTGTTTGCCTCTGTGTTAAAGGGTTAAACCTTCATAGTTCTACAGCTGTGACCCTGATATTTGGGGCCAGCACTTGTAAAAATAAACCATTGTCCTCAGATGCCTCTAAAAGAAAGCATTTATGTGGGGCTGTGAAATAAAGCGAAATACAACCTGTCCCCTGTGAGCGAGTGACCCAACACAAACTGATTGGACGATGTACTGAAAAGCCTGAATAAACCAGAGGGCACTGACTCAGACCTCAGATGACTGGATTTATGAGGTATGGTCTTGGCTTACATGAAAAGCCACAACAAATACAAGACCACACTTGCATAAGGCACAGAGAGAGCCAAGTAGACGTGTGTTTGTCTGCATGAATGTGTGTTTGTTTTCATACATTTTCAAGACACAAATGTCCTGACTTGGTTAGAAATCCAACATAAAAACAGAAATTGTCAATACCAGGACAAACAACAGGCTCCTAACCATGTAACATGTTTAAAACCGATTTTTATTGGGGATAAGGATAGAATAAGGTTACATTTAGGCACTGAAATACATATGGGACAGATTTAAATTGCAGTGCCTAAATGTCTCATTGTCTAAAACCTGTGTGTCTAAGACAGTGTGTGTGTAATGAGGTCTTGCGTCTACACAAACGTTAGTCAGTCGCCAATAACTCAATACATAGTGATGGAAAGAAAAAGCAGCCAAGAACAGAAAGCCAGCCACATTGTTGCTTCCTTACTTGCTTTCTACAGAAGGACATGCACTATAGCGGTCCAAACACAGAGTCTGGGCTGCCTTAAAAGGTGTGCCCTACTGAAGATTGCCTTTGCTCCACTGTAGAGCGAGTGTCAGCTGTGATGGATGTGATTGCTCCTGGACTCAAAGGAGGTCAGAGAAGCAGGGTGTGGTGAAGAGGTTTTCATGCACATGCTTCTTTGTTTAAGGTTGTTATTTTTGATGTTTTTTCTTTTTTCTTTAGTCTTTTGGTACTTTTTATAAATGACTTGATCATGTTTCAAATAACAAGTGTTGCTAATAGTTTTTGTCCTCCAGTAAATTGCTGTTCATCTTGAAATGTGTTGCATTAAATTCAGTTTTTTTTAACACATTTTTATAGATATTGCCAGAAGCAATTTAGTGTTATGAATAAAATAAAACAAAACAAAAATGCAAAAATAAGAAAAACACTTTATATATTGTGAGCAAAATCTCATAATTCAGAAACCAGAGTTTATTCAGTAAGACTTCTGTAGGTTTATGTTCATAAGGCAAAATGACACCTATATGCCATAAAATGAGCCTTCAATTGACATAAACCTATATAGGCTTTTATAAAAGCATATTCCAACTAGCGTCCATCGTCATTACACTCTTTGGGGTGAAACTAGTAACAGTAGCCTTTGTGATAAGGGATGCTTGTTGGAATTAAACCTTTATAATTTTCAGTTGTCAAAAGGCTTTTGTAAATATTATAGATTACAGCAAATTATTATCATTTAGCAAGTGAGAGATAATCTTGCAAACATAACCAAACCAGCTTGATTGTATGTCTTTTATCCAGTCATTCATCAAGCCAGCCATACCAGCATTTAGTGTGTGTATTCCCACAAAACACATCCATTCAGTAAAGGAAATAAAAAACTTAACTTCTTCATGCATGGTCACATAAAAGCTAGATGCTTTGGGTGAGTCAGGGATTGAACAGTCTCTACACTCTACCTTTTAATGTAAGGTCAGTTTCACTTATTGCTGTTTAAAAGTCTTGGTGAAAGCATGCATATTAGACTATTAGGCAACACCTAAAAAAATGTATCAGACTGAGGTATTGAGCCCTTTTTGGTGCTTGTCACATTTCCTTCCATTACATTCCAGCTTTGCTAGATGTTTAATCCTACACTACTGTTTCGGCAGGCAGTTGATTTGAAGGAGGAAGATGTAGAGGACAGGAAGAAATAAAGACGGATGATCCACTGTGGTGATCCCTAAAGATGAAGCAGAAGAAGAAGAAGAAGAAGAAGAAGAAGAAGAAGTAGAGGAAGAAGAAGACAGAATAACAATTTGCATTGAAAAAGATAAATAAAACTCTTTGCTGTGTGTGTGTGTGTGTAGGTGTGTGTGTGTGTGTGTGTGTGTGTGTGTGTGTGTGTGTGTGTGTGTGTGTGTGTGTGTGCGTGTGTGTGTGTGTGGGTGTGTGTGTGTGTGATCATGTATGTGTGTGTGAATGTGGCCACATTTGAATATTTCTGCATATTCATAAATGATGTGGTGTGTGTGTGTGTGTGTGTGTGCGTATGTGCGTGTGTGTGTGTGTGTGTGTGTGTTTGGAATATAGTGTGGTCAGATGAATCCACGGGTGAGGTTTATAGGCCAGGCTTGTAGAGCGATGACATCAGAGAACAAACTGTGCTGACAACAATTTGTGTTGCTAAGCAAAGAGGTTAAACTTGGCTTCAGGCAACAGGACCATTGCCTCTGTAATGGTGGTCAGCACAGAGCATGTCCACATCTCAGAGGAGCATAGTCCATCTCAGACTTTCAGTATCATCTCATCATAGTTTTAAAAAGTCATTTATAATTGCACTGGGCAAATTAGGGGCTTTTGGAAATCTTTCTCAACCAGTAAATCTAGAATTACATCTGCATGCCTCGCAACTCACTCTAATCACTGTTTCTGGCCAGTACGTTATTGTATGTAGTGTGAGGCCAGAAATGCATGACTTCACAAACCCTACTGTACTGTAGTCTCTGAATTTATTAACAGTTTATTTGTTAATTGCTGTACAAGTAAAGTGCACTGTGCTGAAATATATAGATCACTGTATGCACTGTAAATAGTAATAAACAGCCAAACATGGAGTAATTGACCCATTTTAACAAAGTGTCTTTAGCTAAAACTTAATTTGGCTGATTTTCTGGTGAGAAAAATCTTTATTAGTCAACTTTAATAAACTTTATTCAACAACATAATTAAGACCTAATCACTGGGTACCTTAATTTGGACAGGCTCATTCTGAATAATCTTTAAGGTTATTTACAGACCATGTGATCCTGGGGCTGGTTCATAACCTCAAACTGTGGATCACCTCATTCTACACTCTTCTTCTGTTATTAGAATACCTGACCTATTCTGAAAAAGGAGCAAGGGCCCCTAGCAGCCTAAGGACTAACACTTCCTACTAAGAGATGGTGAGATTAAATCCCCATAATGCCGCAGGCATCCATGGCCTACAGCACATTTGGCCCTGCGCATTTGTTTGTTCCTCCTCCATTGCTCACTGTGCTTCTGCCTGGGTGGAAAGGATTATTTCCTTTCCCTCCATTGTCCAGTGCAAAGCTAGCCAAAGCAGATGTCTTTTAAGTCACAAATTGGGCAGTATGTATCAGCTGGAAAAGATGCAGAGACCGGCCTCGTGTGTCTCGGAAGGACGTGCCAGCCCTCATCTTCCTGGCTTGGTGACATCTCATGTTGGGAAGACATAGCCAGTGAATATGAATAGGAATGACTCAATTCAGAGGAAACTTAGAACAAATGCATGTTTGTCCTTCCAACTAATGACTCTGCACCAAACAATTAAAGTTCAAGTCTATGTTTATTTTTTTTATTTATTTTTGGTAGGTTTTTACCATTTTTACAGAAACTAGTATTGTGAAAAACATACACTGTGTGCACAATTATTAGGCAAGTGTAATATGGAACAAATACAGTGCTATCAGTCGATCCAAACTGTTAATTACCCTCAAACCTGAATGTCTACTAAAGTGAGAATAATAAACAAACAACTCAAAATGTAGAAATAAACATTTCTGGCATTTGAACAATATAGTCACCCTTCTTTTAAATAACAGTCATAATCCTTCCATTCATGCTTTCTGTCACTTTGTCAGCCTGTCTGTCTGTCAGTCTGTCAGTTTCTTGATCTGTTGACAATCAACATTCAGTGATCATATTTTTGTGCAGCATCAACCGCAGCCACCCAGACACTGTTCAGAGAGGTGGACTGTTTTCCTTATCCGTAAATCTCCCATTTAAGAAGGTCCACAAGTTCTCAACAGGGTTTAGGTCAGGTGAGGAAGGGGCCATGCCATTATTCTTTCATCTTTAAGGTCTTTAATGGCCATGCAGTGGAACTTCCATGCATGCAGTGGAACATTGTCCTGCATAAAAATCATGGCCTTCTTGAAAAAACTTTTTTTGTGTGTGGTTTTCTTGATCCACTGCTTGAAGAAAGTGTCTTCTAAAAACTGATTAATCAAAATGATGATATGGTCAAAATACTTACTTGCATAATAATTGTGCACACAGTATATATATATTTTCCTATGTTAGAACTTTCTCATCATGGCCTTTTATTGTTCGTCATATTAATTATTACATTGCTCACATTTAGTGATATGATATAAGTATCCTTTAAAGTTTCATAAGTTTAGTCAAGTCAAGTAGAGTTTATTTATTTTGCATTTTTCACAATAGATGTAACAAAGCTGCTTTGCAGAAATCCAAGCCCTCAGGTAGAATCCCAAACTGATTGTGGTAGGAAAACTCCCTTGGAGCAGGAGGAAGAAACCTTGAGTCGTACTCAGATCTAGGACAGCAAAGCAGGAACATTAATCCATCCCATCCATCCATTAACTTAACTGGCTTATCCTAACTGGGGTCACAGGGGTTGCTGGAACCAATTCCAGCTGTCATAGGGCAAAAGGCGTTGAAATACCCTGAACAGGTCACCAGTCCATCACAGAAAACATAAACACTAAAAACTAATATATAAGCCAATTTAATGGATGGCTGAGGAACTTTAACTATTTAATAGTAAATGATGAAAGAAATGAAAGAGGGATGACAAACAAAGTATTTATATCAACCAGAGGTAACCAGCTATTAAAGTCAGAACTTAAGGTTTATTAAACTTTGTCTAAAGTGAGCTTTACCTGGGGCAGTGGTGGCCTGGTGGTTAGGGAGTTGGCCCTGGATCGGAAGATTGTGGGTTCAATTCCCTAACCAGTAAGTTGCCCTGAGGTACCCTTGAGTAAGGTACCGTCCCTGTCACTGCTCCCCGGGGACTTTCAATAGCTGCCCCCTGCTGCACGTGTGTGCATGGGTGAAACACAGAGGTTGAATTTCGTTGTGTTGTGCTGTACTGCGCTGCATTTCACAATAACAAGGGTTGTTCACTTTCAAGTGAGATAAATAATATTACAATCAATAAAAAGTAATCAGATCAACCAATAAATAAGATTTAAGGTTATTAAGATTAGTAAAGTAAAACATCAGATGAAACAAGTTAACAAAAGCATAGAAAACAATGCAAAATATTACAGATAAGAGTGCATATTTCAAGAGTCCAAACAAGTGTGATTGTAAATATATGAAAGACTTAAATAAATTTCCTACTTAGAGTTCACTCTAGTGTTAGCTACGCAGCCAGTGTAGCAGAAGGTCAAAACATGAAGAACTGTACAATAATTTCTCCAGCGTCAAGTGAGCTCATGGGAAGATACCTAAAAGCTTGTGTAAATAAGAAAAGGAAATGATGGTGGAACCAGTGCTAAGCTTTTGCAGCTTTAACAAACTACTTTCAGGCAGCCTGTGTTTTGGCTCTAAGGTATAACAAGGTGTGTGAAAATGTTCTCTGAAGCCTACAGCTGTGAACCTGAGTCTGTAGATGACTGGTTTGTTTGTGTGTGCTTGTTTATGTGGGTGTCAGGGAGAGCATGTCACTTCAGTGGCCTGGATAGTCTATCTGTTGATTCATGGAAACAACCTGGATAAGACCTTGTCTTTCCATGCACGCACCACACACAACTACACAACATTCAGAATTATGTAATTACAAATCCACTTTTTTCTGTCCATGGAGCAAATTCAGTTACTATGGCTGCACTCCAGGGCATCTGGCATCCATTCTGGATAATGACGGGCAGATAAGGCAGATGACAAATGGACGGGCATGCCTGAGTGAAACCTCAGCAGCCCCTGGAGGGAGCCAGACCTGCTCCACACGGCCCAGCAAGTGACCCACAACAGGAGTCCTGCATTAGGCAACTCCTTCCAGCTTAGCATCTCTGATCACTTTCTGCTGTAATAGTTTGCATGTGACTGCTTGCTCCTCTAGCATGAACCTTCCTGATATCTTTCATTCCTCTGTCTGTGTACAAGCTCACTCCTGCTTGTACAGTTTGGTGGGAATGAGGGGTATTACTGTAGCAGAATGACTGAATTAGTTTTATATATATTGCACTTTTTACAACTGTTGTTGTCACAAAGCAGCGTTACAAGTGAGTAAGCCGAGAGTGACAGAGGCAAAACTCCCTAAAACTGGAGGAAGAAACCTTGGGTGGAACCAAAACTCTAAAGGGGAACCCATCCCCCTCTGGTTGACACTGGATAATCTAAAGAGAAATGTAAGAAAGTGTATTTTCCCGTAAAGTTTGAGTTACTATAAAAAAGGTCCATTACAGTTTATTACTGGAAGTTCAATTAGCTAATAGTGGTAGTTCTGTTGAGTCAGAGGAGCTTTGGTTAGTGTTAGTTAGTGGCAGTATGTTGAACCAGTATGATGTAGCTGATCTGAAGTCCAGGTGGGGAGAGGATCTGATGATGGTTGATATGATCGAGAAGACAGTTGGCTCAGATGGTATTCTAGCTGGTATAGTTCAGGAAACCCTAATGGTAATTGATGCACTTGGCTGGGAGGTCTTCCCTTTCAGGAAATTCATAAGCTGTCCACCGTACAGGTGGTGGACAGCTTTCCATCTCAAGCAGAGAGAGAGAAATTGCAGTGATGGGGACAGTACCTTACTCAATGGTACCTCAGGGCAACCTACCGTTAAGGGGTTTGAACCCACATTCTTCCGATCCTGTGGCCAACTCCTTAACCAGGCCACCGCTGCCCCTACTGCATTACTATTATTAATAACATTAACTCTTTATTAACACAAATAACACAAAGGAAACTTGTTTTACAGTTGAGCTTACATTAAACAAGCAAATAATAGCCAGAAGTACCAAACCTGTTAATAATTAGTAATGCAAGAAACTTAATATATTACAATATACAGTACTAATATTATTAAAAGTATGGAATTACATATGACAACTAACTTCTTATTCTGCCAGATCTGAAAATTATGTGAACATGTCAACATGTTTTATCCTTTTTTCTGTGTTAGTTTGTTCTTTTTCTCCTGCCATCTGTGGACCTTAGCTAATGAAGAGAATAAAAAGAGAACTGCCTAATTGCCACTAAATGGCAGTCCCATAATCAAGCCATTAACTTAATCAGCCCTTTCTACTACATGCGGTAGAAATACTGGTTAAAAATACAGTTTGAGCCGATCACAACAAAACCTCAAACCTTACATCTGTGAGCAGTTGTGAAAGTATTATTTTTGCCAAGTGCACAAGAAGCTTTTGACAGTTAAGATTATTTCTGAAGAAAAAGCACCTTAGTCATAACCTTCCCACCAAACTAAGTGTTAAGTTATCTGCCATATTACTGCCAGATGTTGGAGTAAAGTCTGAGAGTAACTGTAGAATAAGTTTTCACTGTGATGTTCTTGCTAAACCCATAAACCAAGAGAGCTTCAGAAGAACCAATCAAATAATGAACAACGAATTTGAACAGAAATAAGAGGTTGGTGCAGAAAAAAAACACGACTGTCTCAGGGACTTTGGGATTGATGCCAAAGAAGAGAATCTTCAAAAAAAACTTTAATAGGAGTGAATCTCTCTCACTCTCTCTCTCTCTCTCTCTCTCTCTCTCTCTCTCTCTCTCTCTCTTTTTTCCACAAGCCCACACATGGATTCCCTCTGACCGCAGTGGCAGAGACATACGGGGGTGTTTCAGGAAACGGACGCTTTTGGAGGGATGCTTTTAAAGGCCTGCCTGGGTCCTCCCTGCAATGTCAAGGCCGGAGCAGTGAAAGGCCTCTGTGGAAAGATGCAAGGCTGGAGAATCCCAGCTTGGCTAAGGAATGCTGTTTACTGTTTATTCGTGTGTTTATTTAATGTCTCAAGGCCAAAGAGGCCTTCAGGAGTGCTGTTGCTTGACAAGTAGTGACCAGCCTACTGGACCAGCTCTTAAACACCTCTCAAACAGCAAGTAACTTTATGTTAAAATCATTGTGGTGTATTGTATGAGCAACTCTGTATTATAGCATGAGTAAGCCAATTTTTACCCAACCTCATGTGTAGTCAAAAATGGCTTCTTAAGCACAGCACTGGTTTTAAGTGACTAATGTAAGCAATAATATAGAACTTACCAGCTTACCAGTAAGCATCATTGAATGATTTGATTAAAAAAAATTGTTTGCACAATTTTCTCCTTACCCCATAAAATATAATGCCATGGGCTCTCAGAACTCTCTAATTGCATCTACCTCTTCATTAAGGTGGTGCAGGTTTGTGGGCATGGTTTAGGACTCAGTAAGGCTTACGAGGGCTAGAAATAAGGAAAGTACTTCACTGCGAGAGACTGTAATTTTAACCACACCGTGGCTGGAGAAGACTGATTTTGAGTCATATTTCACTGTACTCATGATGGCTCTTGCCACAAAAAAACTGATTCTTGATCAACACTCCAACTCCTGAGGTGGTTAGTGGTAACAGACCCTGCAGCCTTTGCTAAAATTTCGACACATCTGCACCACCTTAATGAAGAGCTGGATGAGGTTGACAGTTTGACAGTGGATGTCTTTATTGAAACTACTTAAAACATGAAACTTACTATGAACCTGACTTCTAGTGTTTGTTAGCAATGTTTAGCCTCCAGTTGCTATAGTTCCCAAACAGAAGAAGAAAAATGCAAAATCCAAACATGTTGGGGTTGATTGATTGCTTTTGGGGTAAATGGAAAATTGCGTAAATTGCAAGTTTTAACAGCATTTCTAGAAGGCTGCTTCTGACTGCATTTTCTCTTTTAACAATCACATTAGATGCATTTTTTTGGCATCTCAGGCCAGGTTTTCAAAGAATTTTTCTTCCATAGCGCACTGTAGCTCCCACCATAACTTGGAAAGGAAAAAGGAATCAGATATATTTAAATTAGATTTTTAGCAAAAGCTCCTTTTTAACAGCCACTAATACAAAAACTGTTTTAAAAACACAATCACAAGGGCCTGGATGACGCAAACACTTAATTACTTCCTCTCATAGCTAAATATCTTCCATGTTATCATTGTAGTAGTTATTAAAGTTAGTATTGCAATATTTTAGTAAACAAATATTTAATTTAAAAACCGAAAAAATGTACTAAACCTAATGATTATACCTTCCCCTACTTTATATAAACATATATAGCATATGCAGCAGTATTTACATTCAAGTAATGCAATAGTGTCATATAGTATCATATTGTGGTGCCAAAGTTAAGAGTTTACAGTGTGTATAAATGTATAAGTATGTCAGCGTTCATGCTTGTTTGTCTGACTGGAGTGGTAGAGTGGTGCTATGCAGTTGGATGTGGAGGTTGGGCATAAATGAAACACAGCTGCGCATCCAGAGCGACTCTGATCCAAATGAGACCCAGGCGCTGCTTGTGGCTTGAAGCTTATATATTCACATCATTCTTTCTCTCAACACATCATCTCCCTTTCAGTGCATAGAGCTCAGGGCTGGAACCACGCCAGACTCATACAAATCTCAAAGCCCTGCACAAATCACATAACTTAAGCGGCATGTTATGGAAAGTTATATGATGGCGTTGCAGTTGCATGACCTTCCCTTGATGGCTGCACTCCTGCAGGAACATTCTGACTCCGTATTTTAATCAGAGACCTTGTAAAAAGCCCCGAGAGACCCTGCTTCCACCTCAGAGAGGCCGGGAAAAGGTCGCCTGACCGACACAGGGCGAAAACGGAAAAAGGGGATACAGTGAGGGGTGAAGATTGATGAGCGTGTAGCTCACAGAAAGTGCTGTGGGTAAATTTTTAACTTATGTCTGGGACCAAGGCCTGGTCACTCAACAGCCTGAACAGGGCCTGCTTCCTTTTACTTTCCCTACTTTCTATTTTTGTGCACTCTGTTCTTCTGTTCTCTCTGTATGTAAATACCATATGTTTGCATGTAGTCCTGCAACTTCAAGCTAACACATTAGAAAACAAGGTTGTGAAACATTCCAGCTTTCACAGTAGGGAGCAAATACATATGCACATGTCATTTTAAAGGCAGCATATTTTGCCCTAAAATCTCAGTGTACTTTTTGCATTAATGCTGCAATCACAGAAATGTAAATTAGCTTTGCTGATACAGATCCACATCACGACAGGCCCTTGCTGATAACATAATGGATTGTTCTTTTCGTCTTTAGTCTGGAGAACACAAAATTTTTTTTTTTAAATGATTTGGAATACTGATTCCTCTGTTCACAATATGTTTCCACTGTGTGATGGTTCATTCCAGATGCCACTGAGCCCAAAGAATTACACGTATGGACATCTTTAACATTTTGCACAGTAAAGTTTTAAGTGGTTTTGACTGTAACTCCCTTGCATTTGTGGCTCTGTCAGCTATTGATGAATGATGGCGAATGATGCAATGTCATCTGAGGAACCGGATATTATGGGTGTTCATCTTAGTCTTAGTGCCCTTGCTCTTCACGCTGTAAAATTCCTCCACATTCCTAGAATCGTTTAATGATATAATACCCTTCCAATCTTTTTTCTTCAGGAACATTTTTTTCAAACATTATAATACCTTTCCTCTGCCCAAATTTGCTATTCAAAAAAATGTTCTATTTCTATAAAAAATTGCTATTCAAAAATTTTATACAATAGATACATGTCATATCAATACCTTTAATTTGATGAATTTGTATATTTGCTTTTACCACATTAGGAGCCATACATTGCATCCATTCCCTATGTTTTTGGAATGTGTTACAGACATAAATTGCAGAAATGGAATGGCAGAAAATTGTAATTATGTTGACGTAGGCAAAGCATTAAATATTTTGGATTCACACTGTCTAAAGTGAATAAAAATCAATGTATGAATTTATTTATTTGTTTGTCTGTTTGTTTGTTTGTATACTGTACCAGTGTTTTCTCATTTGGGGGTTGTAGATCAGTTTCAAGCTATACTAAATAGATTCTCGGGAATAAAAGATCTATTTTTTTTTATTAAACAGTGTAGTGTACTACATAAAAACTGTTAAAGTTTCAGTGCCTACCCTTCACTCACCAGTGCACACAGTGCATGTGTGGAAAATAAGTTTAAAAAATAGCTTGTTTTCCTTTAATCTTTCTTGTGATGTTACAAAAAACAGCTCTTTTTCATGTTCAGTCTTCAGCAAGTTAAACCCACTCATGATGAATTTTTCAATCTGGAGGGTCATTATTGAGCCAACCAAATATAACTGAGGT
Source organism: Hepsetus odoe (assembly GCA_017165825.1). Lineage (NCBI taxonomy): Eukaryota > Metazoa > Chordata > Actinopteri > Characiformes > Hepsetidae > Hepsetus > Hepsetus odoe. Next base: position 13,197,001 of record CM029367.1, read on the forward strand.
AATTTAAACACATACGTGTCTAAGGCACAGTAAGTCTGTTTACTTTTATGGGAAGATGGAAAATAAATTTTAAAATGAATGTCTTTTTTTAGTCCATCAATTTATATAAACATAATAATTAGGGCATAGGAATTGGTGGTCATTACTCACACTCACTGGGTGCACTGGCTTAAAGAGAATACTGGCTGAATAGATGGGTCAAGTTTAGGACACATTTTTTAGGGGTTAAAAAGCAGTGGTAAAGAGCACAGGAGGCAAATCAGGAAAACAAAAATTGTCTTTATTCACATGCTCTGATTCAATTTCTTCACCACCACAGGACTCAGAGCCAGTGAATGTTCTGCCCACTAATAAAGCAAGCCTGCTTGTACTGCTGGGAATATTAAAGTGCTCCAGTCAAGCATTTTACACCATCTTTTTGTGGGAATGTGGGAGTTTTGGTGTGTTTTGGGGGGGACTATTTATTTCATGGACATACAGCAGTGACATCAAGTGGATTCTGAATCAGTATTGGTTTTTGTTTTTTTATTAAATAGCTGCTAAAGTCTCTCTCTCTCTCTCTCTCTCTCTCTCTCTCTCTCTCTCTCTCTCTTTCTCGCTCTCTCTCTTTCTCTCTCTCTCTTTCTGTCTCTCTCTCTTTATTTCTCTCACTCTTTCTCTCACTCTTTTGGTTCATTGTTCCATTAACTTCCTCTTTTGCAAGAGGAACAATTTGAGATTTGTGTTCCTTCATTTAATTATAGTCATTTTCATTTATTAAGCTGTTTTGCACTGATCACATTTCATAGCAGTCACACAGAAACAAACAATGAACAAGGCCAGTTTTACACTTCCTGAGAAAGAACTAATATCCCATTAAAACTGTCAGTCACCTGTAAATCCGGTTTATGACAATGGACCTTGATGCATTCTTAATCTGCTTTAATCCCAAAACAGCAGTGGCTAATAATTTCATCGCTCATTACTATGTAGGAGGTGACATTAATCCTTCATTATATATAAATTCTTCGTTTTTATTATCTCTGAATGCGGTTGTGACAGACTCACATACCAGAAAGCGGCAGTTTTCATGAGTAACTGATTTCAAGGTATCATTTTTCAGCATGTTTATTTCCTTGATCTATTGAAGACAGTTGCTCATTTGAATGGGCCATATTAGCTGCAGCCTACTAGGCTAGACTAAACAGCAGCCTGTCAAATGCTGCTTGGTAAAACTCTGGTTCTCACAGTCTGTGTATGGGCAGGATCCTGGGTGCACAGCTGCCTGCTGGGTAAGCCCCTGATCCCCTTAGCTAATCCTCTAGTAATGACTCCTCTATCACCCAGTAACACCAAGGAGGTCTTTTAGCCATTACCCCCTCCCATACCCCTAAGGGCTCCTGAAACATCCTGGAACCCTAGCAGGACAGAGGCAGGATGTGTGTAGGGGACAAAGACTTGGGCCTGTGTGACCAACACAGAGTTTCAGGCAGGAAACACAGTGGATGCTATATGAAATATTTACCCTTACTTTGGGAAGCAAATATATTTAAAATGCTATTTTGTTTGCATTGATTGTGTTTGAAATTTTTTGAACCATCTAGAATTTTCTGCATAAATAGTTCCTAAAACATCTTCAGATTCCCTATTATTACTTAAACACATAAAGAGAACTCAATTAAGAAAAATTTAAGAAATTAGATCAAAAATATATACTTGGCCATTTATTCATTGAGAAAAATGGCCAAATGTTGCACATCTGTAAGTGGCTGTAAGTATTTTAGCCTTTACTTTCTCTAACTGGCATAACCTCCTTGTGCTGCAAGACCTGCAACCTAAAGATTCACATACTTTTCCCATTCACAATTGTGTAAGATTTGATCAATTGTCTTAATAAATAGCAAAGTATAATGTTTGTCATATTTGTCTAACTGAGCTCTCTTTATCGAGCTTGGGCACATGTTTGAAAATTAGATTTATGCTAAAATATAAAAAATATATAAAGTTTCACAAATTTCTAAGCACCACTGTATTCTTAATCATCAAAAGACCAAGTATTAAACTGTCATTTGAATGACAAAGCAGGGGTTTCAGCTCATTTGCTACATATATTACAAATATAAGCGTCCTTTTGGAGATGTTACATGTGGTTTTGTCCCCTGAAGTACTCAAGGTCTGTTTTTGAATGTGAGTGGGACAACATGCCCTCACTCCCCCCGCAGCATTCTAGAAACCTCATGGCTGGGGCCGTCACTTTGTGGTTCTGAAATCCAGACTGTGGCTTTGCTGTTACTCTTAGATGTAAGATCTAGACTATGGATCTTCATTTGACTATCTTGAGTTTCAATATCTTGACATGGAAGAAAAACAGGAAAAAGGAGTTAGAGCAAAAGAGGGTTTATTCTGCTTACATTTTCTCACAAACTTCAAGGAGTTCTGATTTCCTTACATCCACCACAAGTCAACTGCAAGGAGTTACAACACATCTTTGGTCGAAAGAAGCGTCTGATCTCTGATTGCTTCTGAGCCAAGAACATCTCCTACTCAAACGTACAAACATACTCCAGTGGCAAAGCTCTCCACCACATATCCTCTCTGCTGATTGGATGTCTGGTCAGGCCAGCATATGTCATTGTTCATCAAAACCAGCAGTGGAAAGAGTGAAAAGCTGCAGATGTTAGTTTCAGAATGAGAAGGGAACCTTCTGGGGTAGTTTTTTTTTTCTTCCTTTCTTTTTCTTTTTGCCATGCCTCAGCCCACTAACCCAGCAATCTTAGCTCAATCAAGCCCAGCTTACACTGGAACTGGATGTACACATACCTCCCTCTTCCCATTACTTCCCAACTGAATGTGGTGATCTGTGAGATTAGGGGCTAAACCCCAAGTTGGGTTTCCCACCTAAGAAGAAGTAAAAGCAGAAGCAGGAGTTAGGGAGATGGGGATGGAAAAGGGATAAAAAGAAATGGCTGAAAGCTACAATGAAATAGAGGATCAAGCGTCCATAATTACACCCGTTACTAATGTAATTACGGCTCTGCCATGCTGTCATATATAATTGCTCAGACGCTGATGTCATTATGAGCACTCTAAAAACATGTGGATGCACTGGGAACATGTGCAAATCAAACAAACATCCGTACATAACCCACGCTAACTGGGACAGCTGTTCAATGTGAAGGTATGCAGGACATGAACTTATGCCCAGACACCCAGGGGAGAAGCAAGGTCCTGTTTCACACTTTCACAAAAAGTCTTTGTCATTTTGTGTTTGTCAGCACTAATTCTTTTTCATTTTTTCATTAGTAAATACAATGGGTGGTAATGTCAGTATTTGAATGAATGGCTTGATTTGAAAGAGTTAACAACTAGAAAACGTAGAATTTAAAGCTTTAATTATATTAGTTGGCAAGTACTGAAAACTCTTTCTGCAATAACCTCAGCCAGATGTTCTTTACAGCTGCTAAATTCTGCCAACAGTTAGAAGGTATTTTGACCCATTGTGTCATACACAATTGTTTTAGGTTTATATACAGCCATGGACAAAAGTTTTGAGAATGAAACAAATATTAATTTTCACAACGTTTGCTGCCTCAGTTTTTATGATGGCAATTTGTATAAACTCCACAATGTTATGAAGAATGATCAGATAAACTGCAATTATTTTCAAAATCCCTCTTTGCCATGAAAATGAACTTAATCCTAAAAATCTATTTCTGCTGTATTTCATCCAAAAAAAAAAAAGATCTGCTGACATCATCACAGGTGAGAGTGTTGAGAACAAGGCTGGAGATCACTCTGTCATGCTGATTAAGTTAGAATAGCAGACTGGATGCTTGAAATCATTGTTCTTCCACTGTTCACCATGGTTACCTGCAAGGAAACAAATGCAGTCATCATTGCTTTACACAAAAAGGGCTTCACAGGCAAGCATATTGCTGCTAGTAAGATTTTACCTAAATCAACCATTTATCAGATCATACAGAATTTCAGGGAGAAAGGTTCAGTTGTGAAGAAGACTTTAGGGTGGTCAAGAAAATCTAGCACATGCCAGGACCATCTCCTAAAGTTGATTCAGCTGTGGTATCAGGGCACCACCAGTGTTGAGCATGCTCAGAAAGGGCAGCAGGCAGGTGTGAGTACATCTGCGCAGACAGTGAGGTGAAGACTTTTGGAGGATGGCCTGGTGTCACGAAGGGCAGCAAAGAAACCACTTCTCTCCAAGAAAAACTTCAGGGACAGACTGATATTCTGCAAATGTTACAGGGATTGGACTGCTGAGGACTGGGGTAAAAGGTGAGCACTACCATCACTTCTGTGTCATGCCAGCAGTAAAGCATTCTCAGACTGTTCATGTGTGGGGTTGCTTCTCAGCCAAGGGAATGGGTTCCTTCACAATGTTGACGAACAACATAGCCATGAATAAAGAATGGAACCCAAACATCCTCCGAGAGGAACTTCCCCCCACCATTCAAGAACAGTTTGGTGAAGAACAATGCCTTTTCCAGCATGATGGAGCATCGTGCCACAAGGCAAAAGTGATAACTAAGTGTCTCAGGGAACAAAACCTCAAAATTATGGGTCAATGGCCAGGAAACTCCCCAGACCTTAATCCAATTGCAAACTTGTGGTCAATCCTCAAGAGGCAGGTGGACAAAAAAAATCCACAAATTCTGACAAACTCCAAGTACTGATTATGCAAGAATGTCTTGAAAAAGAAGGGCCAACACTGCAAATATGGACTTTTTGCAGAAATTTAATATAATTAAATTGCAAATAAATAAAGAATAGTTTGTATTTATACGTATAGTTTGTATATATACTTCATTATACCATCGAGACATCTGAAAAAAAAATCTAAAAACAAGCAGCAAACTGTAAAAAACAATATAAACAGTATGTTTTTAAAATTTTGGCAACAGGTATATATTTGGAATCCTTGGACATTTCATGATTGAATTGTCTGTGTAACAATAGAACTGATGTCAGGTTTATGGCATGGCAACATTTCTAAAAACAATATTGGAACTTCTTCAGCTTGAGCCAACATGCTTTTAGTTTAGTCCTGTGTTTTGGATGATTGTCATAGTCATAACCAAATCTCCTTTAAGTGTAGGCCATAGACAGCCCAACCTTTTGCTGTAGAATGGTTTGAATCATCTTAATGGAGTGAACTGATTAGGGTTAGCCATATTAAACCAAACATGAACTTGATCTTGAGATTTTCTAATGCTGCTCCATGCTCTAGTTTCCTCCACTTTCATTCCACAAGTCACTTAGGCAGTCGTGGCCTAGTGGTTAGGAAGTTGGCAAGATTGAAAGATTGTGGGTTCAAATCCCTTATCAGCATGCTGCCCTGAGGTACCCTTGAGCAAGGTAATGTCCCTGCCACTGCTCCCTGGGTGCTTTCAATAGTTGCCCCCTGCTGCACGGTGTATGTGGATTAAATGCAGTGGTGTGATTCCGTTGTGGTTCACTGTGTGCTGTGCTGTGTACTCAGAATGAAAAGAATGGTCACTGTCACATATTTTATCCATGCAAATGACACATAAAAAGGTTGAGCTGCAAGAGATACTGCAACGTTTTCTTATTAGGCATTAATTTGACCGAGTGTGCTGGCTGACTGCTCACTAGATCATTTCTTGATTGTCTGTGAGGCACTGTTTTTTTCACATGACCACTAGACATAATTAGCTTGATGTTATCGATTGTAGATACATTTAAAAATGATAGTTTATCTGTTTTTTCCATGCTCATTTTGTGTAAGTCATTCTTCAACCCTAGTTATCAGTTTCCCAACAAAGCACCACTATTGATGATATATTTTTGATTGACAGATTATTATTGTTACATGGTGGTGCAGGTCAAACCCATATTTGAATTACCTGGAACAACTGACTCATCACAACTTCACAAAATGTTTCTCATAGCTCCAGGTCCTTCACTAACCTTGGAGACATAGGTAGCCCGTTTGCATGACTGTGCAGCTAAGAAATGAATAAGGCCGTGATGTAACTTTCCACACCCTTCTTATCTGTCATGTATTGCCCCTTATAGACTAGATGGATTAATATCTATTTCCTCACTTTGCTGGCTACAAAATTGTGGGATCCCAGCTGTCATGCTGTAAGCAGTTAGCTGAGTTTATTTGAAATAGCATAGCAACGAGTCCCTAAACCAGAAATCCCACAGTAACATTATATGTTTAAATCCCAGCACACCAGGGAATGGATCCAGTGACCTCCATCCACCCAGTTACAGCTGGGTGAAAAGATATTTTTTTGTTCTTTATCTGAAATTAAACTGTATTTCAGAAGCGCTGCAGTCATAGTGACCATTTACTCAAATGACCGTGTCAGCTCATGAATGAGAATGAAACTGGAAATGAAAAGATCTGTTTTGATGTGTTTGCTATTTAGGCAAACAGTATAAGCATATCAGGCATGGGAACATGGCCCTGGTTTGACTGTGTACAGAGAGTAAACATCTTACAGTCATTACTGAGCGTGGGCTGAAAGAACCACACATTTTAATGGTATTAGTTTGGCTTACAGTGGTCTTAACCAAACTAATAAAACAAAAGAAGGAATGTGCCGCCACAGCTGCAACTTAGCTTCTTAGTAATGGAAACTATTGTCATCCGAAACAGGCAGGGAGTTAAATGGACACAAACCAAGAAAACTGTCACCACCCGAATCGAAAGAGCTTATGCAACTCAAGCACATCCTATTTGAGGCAATGAAGTAAAATAAACGCTGATGTGAATTCCACAATCGAGGGCTCTTATATAACGGTGAGATTGCTACACAGATGAATTTCTCTTGGATGCATGTTGATTCCCAAGGCCTGTGTTTATTTTCACTACTCTCGGAATAACGCAGTGCTAGAATCTGATCCAAGCAGACATCGGGCTGCAGAATGGAGTGAAAGAAAAGGGGTTTTCAAGTCAAGTCAAGTCAAGTAGGTTTTTATTGTCATTTCAACCACATACACAGTACACAGTGAAATGAAATAACGTTCCTCCAGGACCCTGGTGCTACACATAAGACACGACATAAGACACAAGACAAGACAAACAGACAAGTGCAGACAACAACAGACAGAACTTCTTTTTGGGAAGTCAAGAAAGATAATGGAGTTCATCCACCAATACCTTTTGCTGGGTCCTTCGGAAGAGTCCTAGTGATGCAAGTGTACATACTTACACTCTGTACTAAACATGTTTTCCAGCAGGGAAAGCAATTATACAGGAAATATACAGGATTTCTGGTGTTTCTATTCACTGTAACCTTGCTGCTCTACTTGTGTCTTCATTACTGAACCAAGGTCAATAAACCTAGAGTGTTTGAACTTGCAATTATGATTGCGCTATAGATCTTAAATCAGTCAGTATGATTTAGAAAGTCCCTGGAGCGATTCTGGCAGTCAGGTCCAGAATGCTCCAATAACACCTGCAGGCATGTGACTAAAGGCCTCACCCTATGCCTTCCACTTTGTTGTTTTTGGCACAAGCCCTGATTACTCTCATGTTCTAACAAGACCCACATGACAAACGTAAGTAACACTAGTGTTGTGCAGGTCTGCATATTCCCGCCCTCAACAAGCAGGCAAAGATGCAGACATACTTGCCTGACATATATTGCTATCAGCACCGTTATTGACGTTGTCTGAGATAAACGTAGACATTATTTATCTGCTCCAGCCCCCACCTGTAGCCTCTTTTCTTTTCTTTTTTTTCTTCTTCCCTTTTTTATGGGTCAGGAAGCATGGAGACTTCCCCCTAAGCCTCTGGGTCTCTTTCATCTACTGTACTGCAGAAACATTGACTTTGGCAGGGTGTTGAGTGCTTGAAATAGGCAGGAGATTATCGTTTTCTAAACTCAACAAGGAAATAGACAGTCAGACCCAGTCAGACAAAATCACTTTGTCTATATTTATGACTAGAGAAGGCAACAGAGTGAAGCAGTATCTGGTGATAATTTTGATATTTGGACCGTCGAACATCACACAACACCTCATAACCATGTTTCCACTGTCAGAACAAAAAAACATTTGGGTCAGCTAGATTGTTCACAAACATTATTTTACAGACCTTTCACTGGAGCAGAATTATGCTGCCGTCCATTCTTGTTTGGCATGTGATATGGAATTACAGAAGTGCAGACGTTTGTGTTTGAGATAAACAAAACATGTCAGTTATTTCCTTGTTATATTAAGTACGCGTTAGTGTAAAGAGATGTTTTATTCAGTGTCAGAGGGAATACCACAGTGAGTACCTCAGACAAGTGGCCCAACATGGAAAAGATTTCAGGGTTTGTTTCTGAGGTCTCCATGTTTGGAGCTACATAGATCCATCAGCGGACCCATAGGGCTTTAATTACAATTATGAGTATGATCTTATATACTTACTAATATATATGTATTAGATACAATATGGAACAGTATATTGGACAGAAATGGAGGTTGAACAAAGAGTGTCAATTGGAATAAAACGGGGACATTTAATACGTTAATCAATTTTGAGTTGTGAATGTTTGTGTAGATGGTGCGTGAAATAGCCTCACTTCAGTGAGAGTATAATATTGTATTATATTTGTATTGAAAGACACATCTGTTGATAAATTTGTCTAATGTTTCATAATTATTAGGAAAATAAATATCAATAGTTCAGTTTTAGATTTACAATTGTTAAAAAAAAAAAATGAAAAGACAAATACATAATAGCACTTTCAGTACACAGTGACCTCAAAAGTATATCTGATTCACCCTACTCATTTACAGCCAGATTAATAATGGAAAAATCTGGATGTAGGGTGGGGCCTTCCTTTCTGATATGACCGGTGCACTTCCACATACTTCCTAACCTAAGCTCAGATAGGATGTTATAATAGTAAAGATAAACCTGCTTGCTTCCCTTGGCCTGGACAGTACCCCCTGCAGCCTTTCCTTTGCCTCATGCAGTCACACTGAGCTATACTGCATCATGATGAGAAGTGTGAGTGCTGTTTATAATGTGAGCGGTGTCCATTGGTCAGCAGTGCTCTGTTCTGATTGCCCTGCTGATGACTCTTGCTTCTTTTGGGCCCCGTGCTCTCCATCACCCTTCTCCGACATGTGTTTCCTGTTGTTGTAGAACTACTCGGAGAGTCCCCATCCCCTCCCCATTTTTCCTGACAGTGGTGCAGCCTTTGTTAGCCAGCGCTCTGGGAACAGTTTAAATTTAGATGTGTTTGACAGAGACTGTGTGGGCCGTGCTGGGGCTGATGCTATCAAGTCTATTAAAGTCATAAAGCGAGGCCCCTCGGCCAAAGCCCTGGTGCTTTAGCTCTCAACCCCCAATGACACACATGACTGCAGCATTAAGAGGAGGAGAGGATGGTGGCCACTAAGAAAACTGCCAATGGTTACAATTAGTATGATAAAGAATAATGGATGCAAGGCTGATTGTGTTAATGTGATGTGTCTTAACTAGCCTTTCCATTCAGTCTTAAAACAAACCAGATACAGCTGTGTGTTCCTTACAAAAGCAGTCCCCAGAGTGTCTCTCACCAATATTTTTTGTTCCCCTTGAAAAAGACTAACATTCACACAAGAAGCTACTCACACACACCTCAGCTGCCTTGTACTTTTCTTGTGCAAGGTGCACCTTTTACTGCAAAAACATTTCTGAGTGAAGTGGATTAAAGATTATTGACTCATGCAAAGTCAAGACAAAATGAAAAAAAAGGGCCAAAAACTGGAGTTACCAATACCATTCAAAAAACAAAAAAGATGCACAAACATGGGACTTGAGACAGCCCTGGTAAAGCTGATAAACCACCCAAAATGTTACCTTCAGTTTCATAGTAAGTCCTCATCTCTGAGAAACAAAAGAACATCAAAGTTTCATTTAAAAAAATGGGTACTTGAAAATTGTTTAGATTAGAAATTACATTAATGAAAGAATGGCGTCTATTATTTGTACAGTATTGCATGTACTTGGCTATATGTCTTGACAATGTATAAATGATGCATCTTCAAGCTATGTCTAGCTCACAATAGACACATTAGACCCAAAAAGGGAGCATTTAACACAGGAAATCTTGCTCTGTTGTTTTTCATTAGGCTGGATCTAATTTTTCTTTCATTTATTGACAGCCCCAGTAAAGCATGATCCATAAATTTATATCAAACCCAGCAAGCAGCTTTTTCCAGCCCTCATATCATCTGCTCCTGGGACTCATGTCTTTGAGTGAAACTTCAATGCCGTTGTTATGTTGTGGGGATTAATTGGAACGATGTGCAGAACCACGCACTGTATTTCGAGAGCGTTTGTAGGTTCTGTGGCCTGACGATGCATGAATGTTTTCCATCATGGATTGCGCTAATTTATGGTGTGGTAAAAAACTAGAGGCTCAGCATTTTGTGCCCCCCTGCCACCCACACCCCCACTTCTCTTCCTCAGGCCTGTTCTCTCTTTGTCCCCCCCACTTATCCTGACACAGCACTTTGCCGCCTGTGCTCTGCAGCCGCTCCGTGACATCACAGTGAATCTCTGTAAACATTCCTCGGCATGATGAGTCTCAGATGCCCTGGTTAATGGTTTCCATATGGGGCCTGCATCCCTTACTCTCAATCTAGGGGGTGGGGAAAGAGGTTGGGGCAGAGGCAAAGAGAAAAGCTCTCTCTCTCTCTCTCTTTTTTTTCTCTCAGGCATGAGTTTGTTCATGGAGCTGTTGTTGTCTGGGATGAAACTAATGAAACAATGACTATGTTTTTGACCATGATCACCATAGCTATATTTTGACCTCCCTCTCTCTCTCTCTCTCTCTCTCTCTCTCTCTCTCTCTCTCTCTCTCTCTCTCTCTCAGGAAGCAGACACACAAGTGTTTTCCTGTGCAGTGTAGTTGCCTTCACTACAGTGGCAACAGGTTTGATTTGGCAGGTCTCCAGCCAGCTGCCTGCTGCTACAGCCTGGGAACATCCTGTCTGTTTCGCAAGGGTATGAAAGGACACCCATACACATACACAAACACATACACGTACACGTACACGTACACAAACACATACACATGCACATAGACAAACACATACACATGCACAAACACATACATATACATATACACATACACGTACACGTACATGTACACGTACACATACACGTACACGTACACAAACACATACACATGCACATAGACATACATATACACATGCACAAACACATACATATACACAAACACATGCACGTACACGTACACATACACATGCACGTACACATACACATACAAATACACATGCACATAGACATACACAAACATGCACATACACATACACATACATGAACACATACACGTACACAAACACGTACACGTACACGTACACGTACACGTACACGTACACGTACACGTATACATACACGAACACATGCACATACACATACACATACTCATACACGTACTCATGCACATGCACATGCACATGCACATGCACATGCACATACACATACACATACAAATACACATACACATACACAAGCACATACACAAGCACATACACATGCACTATGTAGTGTGTTAGAGTTTGGAAATACCTTGCTTTATACTGAAATTTTAATTTACTTTTTATTTTCCCATAAATAAAAATGGTCACATTTATGTTGATGCTATACATAGACAATTTACAGATAATTTAATTTTTAACAAACCAACTAGTGAATCTCATTGGATTATCAACAACACTGGGATCAAGTTTAGAACTGGAATCATGGTTGAAGTTAAGGTAAAGGTTAAGTTTAAGATTAATATTTAAGATTTACTAGAATTGCTTTATTTAACTTAAAGTTCAACGGCATTTGACAAGTATTTTCTTGAATGTTACCAAGCTGAGCAGGACATTTACAATGAACCATCCATGAAGTGTTCCCAAAACAAATCTGAAGATATGTTGTTAACATAAAACAGCTCTTTACTCTTTGTCCATTTTACCACACTCTTCATGTTCATTACAGTTTCATGCAGGGATGAGAGATGAGATTTACAGATGTAAAGGTTTTATTCTTTTGACAGTTGTGTATGAACACTGATGTATGCTGACATCACAACAAGAAGATAAAAAAGTGTTTGTCATTGCTCCCAAGGCAGATATATTTTACAAATATTTGCATATTTGCATATTTTACAAATATTCGCATATATTATACTCACTCACTCACTCACTCACTCTCACTCATTTTCATCCCTTTTTGTCCTGATAAGGGTCACGGATGGTGCTGGAGTCTGTGCCAGCACTCACTGGGCAAAAGGTGGGGGAACACTCTGGACCGGACACAAATCCACCGCAGGACATAAACCTGTATCCCAACAAGCATTGAACAAGACGTCAGTTGACAGACACTTAATATTAGGCACTGAATGTTAAATCAGAAAACAGGATAATCGTTGGTGTTACCATCTATATAGTCTTTTATGATCCAGCAGTGTAGTTTTTTTTCTCATAGGACATTTTCATATTTGTACTTCTTAACTTAAATCAAAGCTCAAGATTCAAGACAAGGTGGATTATTAGAGGGCAACGTAATATTAAATGTCATTTATGGCTGTTGTAATAAATTTTCATTCATAAAATTTGTGATTCCTCAAACATAAGGAGGCCAGATTAGTAGGCCTCAGGCTGTGGAGCCACTTTATATGTGTAGCACCTTAAAAGCCAGCTCCCGAGTCACGCAACTGCAGCCTTTATTTTCCATCCCTGTTCAGGTTCATCATTAATCATTGTTAATGTTCACTTAATCCTGCATTTTATTTTCCTGATTACTGCCCAGGGGTTCATAACCAGGCTCTCTACGGTGTTGTGGGAATAAAGATTAACTGCTGGACACTTTTTACCCCTGACCTCTTGCCATTGTCCCCTTAATTGATCACTGATGCTTGGTTGGGATTTTTCAAACATGGAGACCTCTTGTGATCAAAGGCTCTCCGTCAATTAATCCATTGAAGCGTTGGCTGGATTAGAAGAGAACTGATTTATTAAACAATGGACAGTCACAGAAGAAAGGAGAGAAAAAAAAGGCCCCCAAACAACCCAGGGGTCAGAAGAAAAGCCTGTCCTGCAGTCAAGATGGCTTAGCCTATAGTTGTCTCTCCCAACTACTAGAACTCCTTATAAGATGGTGCAAAATATGAAAAAGAGGGGGAGGGAGCTCTACTGAATCCTCTCTGTTGGCTCAGGGCCTGGTACATGTGGGAAGTCCTTGCCTGTGCTGCCAGTGCTAACATGCTAACCTTAATTAGCTTCTTAATCAAACAGCTAAACCAGGGCACCATTTGGGTGTGGATACACCTGCTTGCTGAATTGCTGGGTGAGGTGGAAAACATGGGTACAAGCCAAACCTGCTCAGAACATAATCACTTCACACCTTATCCATCAGTGAGTGGAACAGGGAATGAGTAGTTATGAGAAAGGAAATGAAAAGAGGGGATTTGTAGGGCACTGGCACAGTTCTTTTTGCTCTGCCTGGTCATCATGATTACTCACTTGCACTTAGTTTACACACCTGCAGCAGCTCCTCAGTCTCAACAAAGGAAGACTGTGCATTGCTGGAGTACTCAAGGCCTGTTGTTTTCATTTGCCCTGTCTCTAGATCCAACTGACAAGAGCTGAGATTAGTGTCTCAGCTCGCTGTACCTCTTCCTCTGGTTAATTGCCATTTCATAGTTTTTATTATCAATCAAGCATTAAACCGAGAAAGGTGATGAGTGAGCAAAGTCTTGGCACAGACCTGCCTTCTTCATACTGACCTCCTTTCTTTTTTTCACCAGTTATCAGAAGAAAATCTGAGCCTCAGAACTTCTTTGCTCATCTGAGCTCCATTTATCTTTTGACCTCTTGCTGCAGAAATATCTCAGTGGAAATTCCCACCTCAATGACGATAGACTTCCCACTATCAGCTTTGTTTTAGGTTAGGTCAATGGGAAAATGCACTCACACAAAGCAACGAATTCCATCCACAAACCCCAGGCTGATGCAGTCCAAAAGAAATCTGCTCAACTGTTATTAAAATAACTTTTTTTTTCCACTCTTTGATCACATAATTGCTGCAATTGAGAGATGTTTTAGAGCCAAGTATCAATTTGCATTATTGGTGTTACAAAAATATTCCATAAATTGCTTTTAATGAAGTCAGGCAGGAAATTGGAATTAAAAAGAGTTAAGAAAAATCACATACCACAGCATGCTGGCATGATCTATGGGGCACTTTTACTTGTATTATTAATGCATATAATTACTTTCTTCAGAAAAGAAATGCTAGAACAACATTCCCACATCTGTAAAGAGTAAGCAGTTGGTTGTCCCAAAGGGTGAACCACTGTTTGGACAGGGGGAGAGGCCTGGCTGCACGACTGATGCGGCAGAAAAAACACAGCCATGTGTGAGGGGCACCTCTGGTCTCCATGTAAAAAAATGACATATTGTTTAAACTGGCAAGCACTGAGATTTACTATACTTCTGTATAAGGATTTATTTGTGGATATATATATCACATGGTACAGTGATACCAGTCAAAAGACATTTGGACATACCTGACTGAATTTCTCTCATGTTAAGTGTTTTTAATTTGTGCTTAAATTTTTCATTTTGTTTTTTTTGCTCCAAAACTCCATCTCTCTTCTGAAATATATGCTTATAACAATAAACAATAAACAATATTCTTTAAATTCATCCTGAACTGAGTCTGAACTGACCTTTTTTACTATGTTAGGTCATGCCCCTAGTCCCATTAATTACAATTCACCACATGATTACATTTAAAAGAGATGTTTACCCATAATCTATCAATTGGTAATGACTTTGACCTCTTCTAAGACATCCTCAGAGCTTTCATTACATCACCATGTATCAGCATGAGAGAAATTATACCATTAGCTTAAAAATGGCTGCACAATGTCATAATATTATATAAAAGTAATAGTAATAGTATCTTCACTTAGTGCTGTATGCAGTATGAAACCATGGTCTCTTCCCTTCCATGTTCTCCTCAAGCACACCACAAGAACTGCAATTCAGGTTCAGTGCTTATGGTGATAATGTGATGATAATTTAAACAGGGTGTGATCCCAAATTTCTGTAAACAAAGGCTCTCACAGAAACCAAAAATTCTGGTTTGGGTCTGTAATACCATATGTAAAGCCAACAATGAGTTTAGTCTAAAATAACAAGTCAAGACAAATACATAGTCAAGCTCATGTCCATTTTTCAAAAATTAACCATGAACAATCCCATATTAACACTAAGCCTTTTCGGTGCAACGTAAATTACTTTGTCTTTATGTTTTAAAATTGTTCCAGTATGAGCTCCTGCTGCTCTGGGTGTTCTGTCTCTCCATGATGTAGTGTTAATAGCGCCCTCCTATGGACATTGCAGAACTGTTAAAAATAGTTACGTTCAATTCATAAAGCAAGCATTAAAACTTTTTTCTTTTTCTCTTGATGCATGACAAATTCTTCCATCTGTTAAAATTAAAAAAAGTATCTTTATGGTGTGAGCAATTTTATTATTTGCTGTACTACCTCCAGCTGTATACCGCAAATGGCTTCTTGTTCAAAGTTTTCACTTCCAGCTCTGAATTATATAATTTTTCATCTCCTCCTACCTCCTCCATCCTATCATCAAGGCTCTGCTAGACCCTGCCTGACACTGTGATTTACACTGTAAAACTATGATTTCTGATCGGCATTTCACTTTGAGTTTCATTATTGTTTTCTCTTTATGAGGAACCATTGAAACACAGCCACAAATAAAAATTATATCAAATAGGTAACAGTGAACTTCCATACACATGCTTCCAGACCAAGAGTGCAATTTATTTCAGAAGAAAGAGTCTTTGATGTTTACAGCAGAATAAACACAGCAGCATTCACTTCTCCTGTTTACTGTAGTACAGTCGTTTCCATGACTGCCTTCCTCTTAGAGAAAACAAAACATGAACTTTAAATGGGGGCCGTCTTGAAAAGCCAACTCATTGAGAAAACAATTCAGACGTTTACAATAGCAGGACAGGCCGTACGCGCAGTACACCGCAAATCAATTACTGTCGAACCAAGTTACTGTGTCACTGAAGTGCTTTTGTTGAGGACGAACCAGAGCAGTCAAGACATGGTTCCGCTTTCAGCAATTTAGCTTGTAACTCGATAAGCTGAGAACCAAGTTTCTGCGCTTTTCCGAGATGATGTGCAGAAACACTTTTATGGTGTGTGTCACTGGGATCGTGTGCCCTTGTGTGTATGGATGTTGAAGAGGGCAAAGGCCTGGCATAACAGCAGTCCTTAAGAATGTGAGAGATACAGTCAGGGGGTTAAAATGCTGTAGACTGGGACTGTGTGAAAGCCATGTGTTATGGGGGAATGCACTATATCTATGGCATGTTATGCATTTGTGTTCGCTGGCATGGTGGGGCACTGTACACTCAGACCTGCGAAGCGGTTTGAGAAGATTTGCGCTGAGTTGTGCTATGCCAATGGTAAGGGTTGCTTCGTACTACTATTGTATAGACAGGAGAGAGTAATGATTGTGTATGTGTATGTGTGTCTGTTTGTGTGGGTGAGTTACCCAGTGCCAGCTTCCGCTTCACTCCATTTACCTTTCATGCCCAGCTGCAATGAGGAACACATGGGAGCTGTTTGGAGTCCCTCTTGATGGACCAAGAACACCCCTCCACCCCCCTCCACCCGCTTTTCATTCAAACTGTTGAAGCAGAACAGGCAAAGCCAATCGACCTCAAAATTTCCATTCGTGGAGGAAAAAACAAAACAAATACATTAAGGAGAAAGAAAAGACAAACGAGCGCAACAACAACATTTGTGAGTGTGCAGACGATAGCCACCCTGCTGATTCTGTTTAGTTTGGCAAGCCCTGAAGTGCCTAATCTGGAGGTAGAAAAAGGGATGGAACAGTCGAGGCAATGATGTGCTGCGCTTGCCAGTTGCGTATGTTTGAACCTTAAGAGATGTTTCAGATGGTTGTAATTTTCATATTAGGGTAATAGGGAGCTATATCAGGGTTTGGGACACATGATTGCATGGCCAGGGTGCTGGTGCTGCATGGTTGAATGGTGTGTGTGTGTGTGTGTTTGTGCATGTGGGTTTGTGTTGTGTATGTGTGTGTCTTATTCCAGGATTCATACTGTACTTTGCACTTCCTGCATTTGTCAGATTCTACTAATTTTCTTAAAGTTCCACTAGGTTGAATTTATTTTTTCACCGGTATACATTTTCTTTTAAGAAATCTCAGCTTACAGGGTGCTTTAATAACAGTTTTTGGCTGATATACTAGCTGCTCTTGCAAGATATTAGGAAATGCTGAATATTTACTGAAAAAGCTGTAGGCTTTGTTTGTAGGCATTGCTAGACCATGTTTCTACAGGTAGAACCTAAGCAAAACAAAAAGGAAAAAATATTCCAAAAAATCATAAGAATTAGAAGCGGGGCGTCCTAAAATCGGATTTGCCAGATTGAACCTATTACAAAAGCTCATGAAATGTAAGAACTTGAACTCAGATCAAAAGATTGTGGGTTCAGCTGCTTTACCAGTAGTTTGCCCTGAGGTACCCTTGAGCAAGGTACCATCCCCATCACTGCTCCCCATGTGCTTTCAATGCCCCCTGCTGCACATGTGTAAGAGTTTGGGTCAATTGCAGAGTTGTAATTGTAGTTTTGCTGTGTCATGTTTCACAGTGACAAGAATGTTCACTTTCACTTTCAGTTTGATTTCACTGAGAGTTAAATATAGATAATATATATAGGTAAATATAGGTAAAAAAAAAAAAAGGGTGATTGCCTGTGACTGTAGAGGTCCCAGGTTTGAATCCCACCTCCGGCACTACCACCTCTGGGTCCCTGAGCAAGACATGGAAGCCATTCTGGATAAGAACGTCTGCTAAATGCCGTAAAAGTCATTTGTGAGCATTTTGTTATATTGAGACTTTCAAGCAGAAATGTTTTATTTGCTTCATTAAATTCCAGCATTTATCTCATTTGAAGTACTGTAAAGATGCTAATTTCAGCAAAATACCTTTAGAAGCTTTCCTGCATACACAGGACAGATGTTTGAAGTTTATGCTTGCAATAAGCTTGCAATAAGCTATTATGTACATTGCTTTATGCAGCCCTTTGATTATTTGTACTCAGATTTTCCCAAATTTTGCTAAAAGAGCATTACTGATGTGAAATGTGTATGACTGGGGTACTGGTGGTCTAGTGGTAAGATACTTGCCTGAACCAAGACATTGCAGATTCAAATCCCACCTTTAACACTACCACTATTGGGTTCTTGAGCAAGACCCTTACCCCTGAGTTGCTCCAGGAAATGGAAATCTGTAATCAGGAAAATGGAAATCACTCTGGATAAGAGTTTCTGCTAAATGCAGTAAATGTAAATGATTGGTCTGTTAGTTTGCTATAGCAGTTAAGTAAAGGTGCAAATCAGCAATTGAACATTTAAGTAGGCTTAAATAGACGGCTCAGCTCTAGCTGTTGTTGAGAAGTGCTGTTAGCTTTTGAAGCAACAGATTCAATTCTATTTTTGACAAGTGACATGAAGGATAAGTGTGGTTTAAAATCAAAGAATAAGATAGCAAAAGTTCACCCTAAGGCTCGTGCAAATGGACAATTTTCTAACAATTCTCAGTTGCCCACATGTGTACAAAGTAAGTTTATTCATTTTGATGTGAAATTGAAAATGGTGTTGTATTTGTATATGTCTAGAGTTAAAAATGGAAACACACAATAAACACTAAAGAATGCTAAGTGGAAGCATTATGTAATTGCAGCCTTGTGTACTAAGCCCCTTTGCTCCTGGGCTGTTTGGTTCAACAGTAGGAATGTGGTCATCGATACCAAAGTCATCATTTAATGACTTCTGAAACCAATCAGTCTTCCCTCTCTTGTGCTTTCCACAACATTGCCCCAGAGCTGAGTCTTGCTTATTGTGGAGAATACACCCTCTGATTTGGCCTTCAAATCCATGGTGACCTTTCCAAGTTGTTGATGTATTGCAACTCATGTGTGGCACACTCCCATTCATTGCTTAGCACTGGGCATTCATTTGGGTCTTCAAGGTTTCCGTTAAATGGGTGGTCTGAAGGTAACTCAGCCAGTCCATTGATACCATCCAACCAACCCCAGCCTGCTTTTCAAATGTTCTGAGAGTTAAAATGCAGGCTTCAGAGTAGAAGCTACTCATTGAGCTAACTAGCAAGAAAGCTCTACCACAGCTGCATTTGCCTGCTGCTCCTACGATATGTCAGAATTGTGGGTTATTTTCAAGACGTCTTGCTCACTTTGAAGATTATCCTTCTCCTTGCTCTTTTACTTTTCTGCTTCAAAGATCATTTTTGCCATAGGTTTATATGAGAGCTTTAAAAAATTCCTGTTGAAATAAAAAGTAAATTCACCTCAGGCTTTTCTTTAAAAGGAGTCTGCTGTATATGTATCAGCAATGTAATTATATAAGTGTTTACTTTGGATAAATCTGGACTTGTGAGGCCATGCCCATGAAGGATGTTTAAAATGCATTACAGAAACAATCACCACATTGAAAGGATAATATACCCAAAACAAATAAAGTGTGTGTGTGTGTGTGTGTGTGTGTTTGAACACTCGTGTGTGTGTGTGTGTGTGTGTGTGTGTGTGTCTGTGTGTGAACACATGTGCATGTACATGCATGCATGTGCCTGTCTATATGTACGAAGCTGTGTGGCTCTCAGTGTGTAAATTAGTAAAGAAATCTTTCCTCAATTAAAGTCTGCTGTGCTCTCAGGATGCTCATGTAACTTGCAAATGGATTGCAGCTTTTGAGAGTTTTCCAGAACGCCATTTGGTCTCTCCTATGCCTTTGAGTAGCAGCTATTTGAGAAGCAGCCGTGCATGCCAGAAGGGGGATTAACCAAAATTGTGCAAGTCAGTACGTTTGACAGAGATGAGCGTAGGTGGAGAGAATGGGGAAGGTGTGTGTGTGTGTGTGTGTGTGTGTGTGTGTGTGTGTGTGTGTGCATGTGTGTGTGTGCATGTGTGTGTGCGCATGTGTGTGTGGAGTGAAAGGGAGCTGTGTATGTGTATGTGAGTGAATGCAGACACAAAAGGGAGGAAAAGGCTGGCATAGAGTTGTGAACTCAGAGTCACTGGAACTCATTCAGACACTCTCAGCTAGAAGTGTCCTGAGAGAGCGAGAGAGAGAGAGAGAGAGAGACAGACAGAGAGAGACAGACAGAGAGAGAGGATAGGAAAGTTAAACTGTTTACAATTAGCAGATGTTTGGTGTCTGAAGTTGGCTTCTTTTGCACCCCCGCTACAACACTAATGCAGATAACAAATGATGGTAGTTATACAACCATTAGAATTTAGCAAACAGCAAGCTGAATCTTCAGAAAAAATCCACTAAAACCTGCAGCACTAAGTATGATAATCAATCAGTATTTAATTAGTATACATTTCACTTTTGTGTAATCATTGCCACTTTAAATCTTCCATCCTTTCATTCTTAAACCCTGAGTTTTACAGCTGTTTCCTTCATGAAAAGCTGTCCCCAGAGCTCTCACTGACATTATGTTACCCTTCAATGAGGCATTTTCACACAAGCAGCTACTCACACGTACCTCAGCTGCCTCACACACTCATGTGTATTTAAAATACCTAAAGAAGAGAGGATTTCCTAGATTAGATACTTCACTTTAATGCACTTTAATGAAGGAAAATACGTGAAAACCCATGAGTTCAGTGTTCAAGGGTGAATTTTTTTTGTATAATTGTTTTATGATAAAATTAGTGTCGGTTGATTCAGCTTACAGTTTATTTCATATGGTTTCTCTGTTCTCATATGTTTTAAGTAAAAACAAAAAAGCAGTCATGTCTCTGACTGAAAGCATTTTGGAAACCTCTGTCAGATGTATATTTTATCAGTTCATTAAAAATAGCTTTTAGTAAGACACAGACACAGCAGGATAGAAAAATTAAACTGATCAGCTTTAACTTACGAAACATATGGCCTGTCTCATATCAATCAATCTGCAAACACCCGGATAGGTTTTACAATAAATGAGAGGAAAAGTATTTTATAAAAGTTTTGAATTTTCAGTGCTGAGTCATCCAACCAAGAAGAGAATGAAAAGGTCCTCTAATCCAGCCCCTTTAAAAACATTTTTTAATGGAAATGACAGTGTAATTTAGCAATCTGAATGGATCTACTCCCCTGTGTGTGTGTACGTGCATGCATGCGTGCATGCGTGTTTGTCTGTGTGTGTGTGTGTGTGTGTGTGTGTGTCTGTGTGTGTGAATGTGTGTGTGTGTTTGGCTGCTACCTGATCCTTCCCTGTTATTATCTCTTCAGCTGTGGCCTATAGTTGGAGTGAGCACATCCACCTTGTGGTGAGATGATTGACAGGTGGTGGTCTGAAGGCGGGAGGAGGTGGAGGGGTGCTGACTGACAGCAAGGTCAGGTAACTACTCGTTACAGATGGGCGTACACAACCAACCATCCGTCAGATACACACACTGACACACTCACAAAATAGCTCATACGTACAAACACTGTTTATAAAGCCTTCAAACTGGGAATGAAAAATGTTGCAAAAAGCAAAAGTTCTGAAAATGTATATACATATTGTTATGACATGTTTAGGGTACAAAGATTGCTTCTTTAATTTTTCATAACAGCTCCAAAACTAATGAAGCTAATGAGTAAGTTGGATCATATTACATAGGATAATACCACCTGCATTTCTGATTCTTCTTTCTTTTTTACTTAACATGCTAGGAAATAATAACATTTATAATAAAAACTCTTGCAAAACAGACAAAAAATAGCTTTACAATGGCTGGTACTACTATTTGTTACTTACATAGCATACCTTTATCCACTTCTATAGGTTTCTTTATACCAATAAAATGGGAAATGCAACACAACATAGTTCACATATATCACAGCTTAGCTTTTCAAGGATTAAGGTCACTCAAAACAAGATGATCAATCAGGTTTTCAATGTCATTTTAACCAGTACAAAAGAGGGTACAGAAACCAAAGCACAAAGTGGATTTGAATGTTGTTGTTTGTTAAAGTGTGCCAAAAAGCAATACATTATGCAGTGCATAATGCAAAGCACAAGGTGCATTCTAAGTGTTTTAGTAAGGGTAGTGACAGACAAGCTTGTCCAAGCTGTCTTCTACTCCCAGCAATCTTTTTCCAAGTTAACCCTCAAGGCAAACTAGCAGTTTGACAAGTCTATCGCAAACCGTTTTGCATATATAATTCTATAATTTTTTAAATGATTGCTTTCCTTACAGTAGAAGCTGCCAGTGCCCCTCTTCTTTTCACATGTTAAGTGGTTATGCCTGTTGAACTAATCATCAGTGTCATTTATCAACCACTTAACAGCCACCTAAACATAAAAATGCCTAATGGGTTTGTGCAAAAGAATAGTCTGCTCACCTTTATTTGGGGTGGTTTTTTTTTTTGGTTTTTTTGCATTCACATAATGGTGCTGAGTATGTTTCCAGGGTCTCAAGAAACAAACTTGATAAGGAACAAACAACAAAAATACTGAGCTAAGACCAGAAATCACCTTTATGTTGGTATTCAAACATACCTCAGCTGCCTTCCACAACTCTTGTTCATGTTCATCTAAATGGTTGATGAAGTAAATTAGAAACAAAAACGGCAAAATCAATGGAAAAAAGCTAGTTCAAAAAATGTGAGAAGAAAAACACAGCACTATGTGTTTGAAAGGGTTTGTAACTGTCAATGAGGCAATACTGAGAAATGGAAATATAGAAAGCAAGTAGAAAAAAGAGAACAAGTTGTACATCTGCCATGAGGAAGAAGGATGGTGTAGACTCATGAACTGATGGACTGATGTTTAGATTTGTCTAGATTTGTAACTGTGATTTCCTGGGTCCTGGGAAGCATAAAGTGCAACCCACAATTGAAATATTGCATTAAGGTCAAGAGTATTGGAGGCAGGTTCAGATTGTTTTACCATGGTGTGGATGGAAGGAGAAATGGGATAGTTGTTATCCTAAAGATGTTTTGAGTGGTGAAAGAGTGTTTTGGAGGTAAAGAGGGTGTCAGAAAGAGTGATGAGTTTGAAGCTGGAAATTGGAGATAATGAATGTTGTTAGTGCTTATGTTGTGAGATGGAGGACAAAGAACAATTCTGGAGTGACATAGTTAAAGTGTTGGGGAGTGTATACAGGGCACAGAGAGTTGTGATTGGTGTGGACCTTAATGGCCATGTTGGTGAAGGGAGCAGAGCTGATGAGGAGGTGATTTGGGTATGGTTTCAAGAAAATTAATGCAGAAGGTAAGATAGATGTGGATTTTGCTAAAAAGATGGAAGTGGCTGTAGTGAATATCTATTTTAAGAAGAAGGATTAACTATGGTTGGCATGCAAGTGCACACAGGCACACAGTTGCACACAGGTAGGTATATCATTTGCAAGAGGGTCTGTCTGAAGGAGATAAACAGCATAAGATGGTGGTATGAAGGATGACTTTGGAGGTCAGGAAGAGGAGGTAGCACAGTTGAGAATCAAATGGTGGAAGCTGAAACAGGAGTAAGGTGGAACTCAGGCAGGAGTTAAGCAGTTGTGAAGTAGTAGTAGTGAAGTTGCTGGGCAGCTACTGCAGAAGTGTTAAGGGAGACAGCTAGAAAGCTACTTGGTGTGACAACTGCACAGAAGAAGGAGGACAAGGAAACCTGGTGGTGGAAGTAGGCTTAAACATAAGGTGTATGATTAGTTGTATTGGTTAGTTGTATTATAGGCTGGACATTAAGGAGTGAGAAAAGAACCTTTGAAGAGACCATTGAGGGATGGAGATATGCTCTAGAGTGGAGTGGAATGAAACCCAGTACAATCTATACATTAGTGTTAACTGGGACTGGGGGGTGGGGGGTAAATAGTGAGGATGCAGAAAGTAGAGGTGACAAAGTTGGTGGAGTTTAAATACTTTGGAATTAACAGTTCAGAGTAATGGGTAGTGCAGAAGTGAGGTGAAGAAGAGAGTGCAGGCATGTTGGAATGGGTAGAGAAGAGTGATCTGTGACAGATGGCTACCAGCAAGAATCAAAGTACAGCTTTACAGGATGGTAGTGAGGACAGATATACTATACGGGTTGAAGATGGTGACACTTGATGAAAAAACAGATGGTGGAGCTGCAAGTGGCATAGTTAAAGATGTCAAGATGGATGGACAGGATTAGATGATTGTATTATAGGACAGCTCAGGTTGAACGATTTGGAGACAGTCAGACAAGATTGCATTGGTTTGGACATGTACAGAGGAGAAATGAGTAATATATTGGGAGAGGAATGTTGAGGATGACACTGCCAGGCAAGAGGAGATAAGGAAGACCAAAGATGAGGTCTTTGAATGTGGTGAATGAGGACATGTAAGCAATTGTAATGAAAAGTGAAAAAGTGAAAGTGACAACCCTTGTCATTCCGAGGTCACAGCACAGCAAGTGTGAACCATAATGAAATTGGACCTCTGCTTTTAACCCATGCACACAGACACCGTGCAGCTATTGAAAGCGCCCAGGGAGCAGTGACAGGGACGGTACCTTGCTCAGGGGTACCTCAGGGCAACCTAATTGTGAGGGAATCAAACCCACAATCTTCCGATGCGGGGCCAACTCCCTAACCACTAGGCCACCGCTGCCCCGGACCTCTGCTTTTAACCCATGCACACAAACACCGTGCAGCAGTGGGCAGCTATTGAAAGCGCCCAGGGAGCAGTGACGGGGACGGTACCTTGCTCAGGGGTACCTCAGGGCAACCTACTTTTTGAGGGAATTGAACCCGGGGCCAACTCCCTAACCACTAGGCCACCGCTGCCCCGGTGGAAAGAGGAAAAGGAAAGAGGAAGATGCAGAATAATGAAAGAAATGGAAACACATGAACCACTGGCGACCCCTAAAAAGGAGCAGCCCAAAGAAGTAGAAGTTATATAATAGTGGTCTCTTATGCAATAAATGAAACAGTGGTACTTTGCGCAACGCACAAACTGAGTGAAGCAAAAATGTGTATTTAATTTGTCAGACTATCTTTTCAAAGTTATACCTTTTCAGTAATATTGCAGTATTGGCATACATATTTGCAAATGGTACTTACTAGCTTCTAGTAACTGTAAAGAATCTTTCCCTTTCTAATCACATTTTCTAATAGTGTGGTGTGATGGAGTCATGACAGCTGCAGTTTAGAAGACAAACGGTTCCTTTCTCTGGTTTGCTTGAGTGTGTCAGTCTGACCCTAACCTGCTCTTCTGTATGCCTCGGGCCTAGCTCCGCGTCAATATTTGCCCCTTCTGTTTGCCAATCTTTTAACTCAATTACTCGCCCTGTGTACAGTCTCTGAGCACAGGGATACTGTTGAGGAGAAAGAGAAAAAATAAAGCCAAGAGCCTAGACTACCTCAAACAGACGGCTGAGAGAGGAGGTGGCAATGACACGTTAGAGATGGATGACACAGAGAATTCTGGGTAAGAAAGATAGTTAAGAGTCATGAAGCATTCCCATATCTGTTCAAAAACCCACATTCTGACCGTTGTTCCTGTGTGGACCAGCATGTTGCGTATATACACAATCACACATTAAGGGAAATAAACAGCAGCTTTTAATTGGTCAGTGTGATTATGGTTTAAATATAGCAGTCGACTAATAAGTTTCTTATTGCCACTCCATTGCCCCTCACCCCTCTACCCCCGGCCTTGGACCAGTGTAAACACAGCCCTTTCAGAAAATTTGTTTTTGTAAAATTAGATGTCCGACCACATCCTTCTTGATTTAATCTTAGTCATGACACTGGGTGGCTAGACAAACAAACTCAGCGGGTTGATTTAACATAGATGTCTCTCTCTCTTTCTACTTCTCTCTCTCTCTCTCTCTCTCTCTCTCTCTCTCTCTGAGTGACTGAACTTCAAACACAATAAATGCTGCCTTGATTTGAAAGAAAATGTTGCACGTTTATTCATGTTTGCAGAGGGTTACGGCTGCTACTCTTACAGGTTTTTCATACATACACATGTACCATTTTCTTTTTTTAAATTACGGAAATACTCAGTGCTATTCTTTAAATATAGCACAATCCTATAAATTACTTTCTGCATTACAATACATTACAGTGAGGTACAGGCAGAAAGTCCAAAAACAAAGCCTGAAGTACTTTACTGATGTGATAAAACTACACCAGATATAATGACCTCACTGGAATACAGTCCCCATATGTCAGAACAGGTTTCAAGAAATGTCATCTTCAACAGGGCATGGCTGTTTGCCTGACACACAAACTGACCAATCACAGAATGTTTAAGTGGTCAATAAATTGAATTACTGATTCCAAATGTGTAACTAGTTTTAAGATGTTTTAAGAAGCTTAACTTGTGGGTTTGGAGAAAGCAACCTTAACTTCTTGAAATAAGATATTGTTTTATGGTTCATAACACTTGCTTGCTGATATTATATATATATATATATATATATATATATATATATATATATATATATATATATATATATATATACTGTGTTTTTCTGTGGACAGAATGCCTGAGGCTATAAACCTTCTCTGCAATGCACGCATAAACTGGAGTCTGTATTAGTATGGTAATAAGTAAGATACCGTGACATCTGGAACACAGTTTTTTATTGCTTTGGTAAAAGTCAACTAGTCAATGACCTTTTCAAATCCTTGCAACACCAAGAACTACTGAGTTAACCAGTCACATGCAGAGAGCTTGTCTTACATCTGTTAGTTAATTACTGGTGCAAGTACTCTCAGTGCACAAACCTTCTTTATACTATCAACAGGGGAAAACACTTCTACGCATCAAACCACTGCATCTACACCAACACTTGTAAACGGTATTATTAACCACTTGGTTAGGTACTAAGAATTACCTGTACTGACCCAGTTCTTCTGTTGTTAAGTTGTGTATGTGTGGATGTATGGGAAGCTACTTGGTTTGGTCAAGTTTAGTCTTGTTCTCCAACAAAAGACTAAAATGGCTCAATGGAGTATGTTACATAATTGCCTCTACAATCTACAACCCATTTTAAGTCTGCCTTTCTCTTTTTCTCTTTCTGCCTTCTACATTCACACCCTTTGTGCCTACATTTGACTCATCGTAAGGTGTTTTCAAAGGAAATGCTATGGCATAAGCCCTGGATTTTCTGTTCTATGATTCCATCAATGGGTGCTGAGGAAGCTTTTAATAAGCGCTTAGGTTCTGTCAATAGAAGTAAAGAAACCATTGCTTATCCTGCTGGCATAAAGCTGGCAAACGTTTCATTCAACGTTCCGGCAAGACCACAATATTGTCTGCTCAGACGGTTAATCTCCACAGCTTGTTTCATGTCTTTTTCAAACTGTTCTCAGAACGGTAATGAAAACCATTTGACACTAAATTCCAAACATGACCTAGGGGAAAATTATATAAAACCAAACAGACAAACACAGCATGGGTCAAGCAAGCTTAACAGAAAAGCAGTGCATGTGAGCTAGATGAGCACTTAATCTCTAGAAATAGTGTGTTATTATTTAGTCATCTTACACTACTCAACGTAATTACGCAAGCTGTCAGTCAATGACAATAACTGTGATTAATCTCATTATATTTTGTAGTTATTCACAGTGAACTGCATCTTGACCCATTTTTTTTCTGTTTTTGAAGGTGCAAAATTGTTAGAACTGTATGAGGGAACCAAAAAACCCTCATCAGAATGTATTCATTTACTGAATTGCTGAATTGCTGGATTGCTGATTCAGCAGTTCCATATATTGGAAGGTTTTCATGCTTAATTTTTTCGGTCACTTCTCCACCCACAGGTTTTGAGTTAATTGGCTAGTTCCAATTCCTCATGTCCATTATATTGTTCTTCAGTGCTCTTATAGTTTGATTAAATATTAACTTGACTTTTTTTAATTACTATAAATGAAAATTAAAGTAATAAATTTGTTGTTTTATTACTGGCTTGCTCTGATTGCCAGACAGAGTATTAACTACTTAACTGAGCTTAAAAATTGAAAGTCAGCATAACTGTCAGGCTGTTGCAGATTAGGTCAGAATCATAGACAGAGGTATCACTAGATATACTGTATCACTGTATCTTTCCAATTCGCTGATGCTTTTATTAGTTTGGTCCTTGTTGATTTTTCTTCAGTGAGTTAACCATCCATCATCTGCCGCTTGTCCCAAACGGGGTCGCGGGGGGGTGCTGGTGTCCAAGCCAGCGCACACAGGGCGAGGACGGGGGAGGAACCCTGGACAGGTCGCCAGCCCATCGCAGGGAGGAGCGGGACGGGGACGGCACCTTGCTCAAGGGTACCTCAGGGCAACCCACCAGGAAGGGGCTCGAACCCCCGATCCGCCGATCACGCAGCCAACACCCTAACCACTAGGCCACCGCTGCCCCGTGAGTTAACCATTGTCTGCCAAATTACTGTTTGAATGATACTTCAAGTTAAATGAAAAAATTTATGACAAACCAACATCTTGTCAGTTACTGAAGTAATTTTTTGATTATAAAAAACATTGCCATTTAAAAGATGCACCTGAACAAGTGAACTATAAAATAAAAGAAGCTAAATAAAAAAAATAAAATACAAATAAAAAAATAAAAGAGAAATAAAGGGAGCAATATGCATACAATCGATATAACTGTATGCAGTGAACACTGCTATGGGTACTATTAAGATACGGTCCTAGAAAATGGTGTTCTAAAACAATTGTGCTGTATTAATTACTGTTGACCTTGGTGGCTCAAGTAGTTAACTGTGCTGTAATTTTGAACAATTACCTTAACATTTTGTTCAATTTATGTATCTCATTAAAATTTGTGCAGTCCAGTTTTTATAATTATTTTTCTGTTGATTTTGTTGAATGTGGGACAAGAACATATCCAAGGTAATAATTTGCTGTTATGCACAACAATACCCTTTTATTAGATTAAAATCAAATTAAAATATCTCCTTTTTCTCCAAAACAAAAATGAGGTATCAGTTAAAAGCTTAAAACCCTGTTTGTGACAGAGTTTCACCACTTGATTGAGTGTTTCAAAAAACAGCATTAAAATACACCAGGCTTTTGTTAGTGCCGACAAAAACAACATCTTTCAAGGGTTAACGCGAAATCCACTGGTCAGAATCTGAGTCTGCCAGAGCTCACTCAAGGTCTTCCCTCATAGAGGTGAAAGACAGACGGCAGGACCTCGCATGACTGCATGCTCTAGTGGAACAGTGGGGTTGGTTTTGGCACAAGGTAGAATCTCACAGCTTGTCCTGCCCAGTGTGTGAAGTAAAGACCTCTCGGCCTGTGGTGTGAGAGTGTCTGCGTGAGTGTGTGCGTATGGGAAGACTTCCCTGTCTGCTGCGGTGGTGGATCTTGTTTTGACAGCAATTTCCTTGGCAGAACAGCAGTGCTGGTAAAGGTTAGCTGGCATGGTCTGTGCTATCATCTGGGGCTAAGAGCAGATTGAACAGAGGAAGCCAAAAGTCTGTTTCTCTCTTTTCACTTTTATGAGCTGCCCTTTCCCACTGCTTTTGCTTCTTTTTTCACCCCCCACCCCCCGTTTTTTGGCCTGCATACCAGAATCCATTAGGAAAACAGTGCTGTGCCACCATTGAGAGGTCGTATAACACCTGTTCTGTGAAACGTGTCTAAATTTGTATCAATGCATCTCTTTGTGTGTTGGACCTTGTCTATGTCTGTTGGTGAGCTCACTTGCTAGTGTGAGTTCAGTGTGTGTGTGTGTAAGTGAGAGTTGGTGTTAGTTCGACTGTCCCTTGCCTGACGTCATGGAATGACCTGTTTGAAGGAGATCCTCAGTTGTGCTTTCTGTTCTCATCCCAGATAATCTTGACAACAGATATAAACACACACATGCACACACACGTACACACACACACACACACACACACACACACACACACACACACACACACACACACACACACACACATTTGTTTTCGTACCAGGCAAGGAGGTTGGATCAGAGGTCTCATATGTAATAAAAGGGACCTATTATGCTTTTGCCAAAGCTGCCATGCTCAAAGTAACCTCAAAAGTGAGAAACAACGGATGAAGCAATTCCGATCTTGTGTGGGCCAATGAAAGTCAACATTTGCAATTTTCTGGTTTAGTT
Source organism: Hepsetus odoe (assembly GCA_017165825.1). Lineage (NCBI taxonomy): Eukaryota > Metazoa > Chordata > Actinopteri > Characiformes > Hepsetidae > Hepsetus > Hepsetus odoe. Next base: position 13,227,140 of record CM029367.1, read on the forward strand.
ACGTAGGTTTACATGTGATTGTGTTTGTTTAAAGGATGTGGGGTAGACCATAGAGGTAGACTGTAGGTGCCAGCAATCTGGCAAATCAGAGCACACTGGGCTATGATTGACCAACTTCACTGGGGGAAGGCACTGGTGCTTTAACAAACCCTTTCAGAATGAGGAGAAAACATCACAGAAAAGCATGTGCAGTATAATAAAACTTATATTTAAGTAAAAATTATATTTTATTTATATTAAATAAAATGTATTTCAATGAAGCACTGATGTATGTTGTTCTGGATAAGATCTGAATCTAAATATAAATCTGCTTAATGTTTTAAGTGTGCATATAACTGTAAGTGATCCTAAAAAAGACAGATATATATAACAGATTCCCTTGTCATTTATGGTACAAATTATTGCATCTGCAAAAGAACTTTTGAACATTTTTTAACATTTCGTTTCTGTTGGTTAGTTCATCATGACCTCTGATTCCCTCTGCCACCAAAATGTAAACTGCAGATCTGTTAAACCTTGTCAACTGCAAGTTAGGGTCTCTGTGCCTGATGCTTGATCCACAATAGTTGCACCTAAATGATTGAACCCATGATTACCCTAAAAAGCAGTATCAGCAAGTGCTTCCTCTGGATGCTTTGAGTTTCCTCGCACAGTCCAAACAATTGCACTTTGGGTAAACTATAGAAGCTAAATTGCTTTTACTTTTTGCCCCATGCTCTGGAATTGGCTTCAACATCCACGTGTGTCTGGTAAGAGTAAGTGGATCAGATGATTGGATAATGATTGGATAGGAAGATGTTGGAGGCATGTTTCACAGAAGCAGAATGTTTTCAAAGATGTTACATTACCAACAGCATCATTTTTGTTGTTGACTGTTGAAATGGCTTTAAAATGACAGAAGGCTGTATCACTTAGTACTAAAAGTTTATGCTGAAATATGCATGCATTGACCCAGGACTCAACTAAAAATATGCATCTATTGACTTAGGACTGAACTTGAGACTTTCCCTCTTCCCCATGAAAATGTACACATACACACACGCTCCTGGATGTCATTCTGCATGCTAAGTATACTCTTCCCTGTGTGTGGGATCCCTTTGTTAGTAGGCCACTCTAATCTTTAGGCTAGCTCAGACAGAGGAGCGGAAACAGATGCCAGTGCTGTGGGCTTGCCCTAAAGAGCTGACTGTATTTTGAGGATTGCCTCCACATCTATTCACCACACTCAGGTCTCTAAACTTCCAAGCTTTGCTCTCTGTCGGTCCATGGCACATGGACAGCCTGGCAGGCAGAGTTTTTTGAATGGATACACTTTTGCAATAATCAATGAAAATATTTCTTCTTCAGCTGAGCTCTCTCACATGTGCTTGAAAACAACTCAGAATAAACAAACTCATCATCTAAAGACCACCAAACGTGCTTTCCGAATTCTGCTCATTTTAGTATCCTAGGAGATCAAGGGAAGACAGAACACACTATTTAAATTCCATTTTCAGTCCATTTGGTGCAAGAAGTTTCCACACATGGATCACAGCAAAGTAATGCACTGCTTGATATCAACTTGGTGTTGCTTCTCATTTGGTCCTTACACACAAGGCACGTAATTGGGCAGGTAAAACTTTTCTAGTACATGTGAGATTTCTATCACCTTTTAGTAACTTTTTGTTTGAGTTCCTCTTTCTTTTTTCTGAAAGCTTAGTAGAAATGGTGTACATGGGGTACATTTTTGTCCATTCCATTTTTTTTTACATTTAAAATCTCTAAGAACTTAAAAAGGGTGGAAACATGGTTCTTACCCAGCTTCAATACTCCTTATGCCCAAATGGGCTGGCGGTGGTCTAGTGGTAGTGGTGGTGGTCCATAGGCTAGTGGTGGTCCACTTGCCTATAGACCTATGGCTCAATAGGTCGCAGGTTCGATTCCTACCTCTGGGACTACCACCACTGGGCCCCTGAGTAAAACCCTTAACCCTGAAGTCGCTCTGGATAAGAGCATCTGGTAAATGTAAATGTGTATCATGGTATTTGTCAACTGGTTAAAATCTGTCTGAGGTAGTTTATGCTTGTCATGTTATGCCTGGTGTGTGTGTGCTGCTGCGTCCATGCTGGGCAAACCTGGGGGGTAGACTTTGTGCTTATGCAAAATGTGCCCCATTAGAGTCTCTGTTTATATACCCCTGTCAGGGTGGAGTTGTTGGACAATGTCATTTGTCATCATCAGTATCATTCTGTGAATCAGTCTGTAGTTCATGTTGCTCTTCTGTGCTTGTTCTTTATCAACAGTTTGCCTAATAAAACCCTTGTCTGTAAGAGTCAGGAGTTGATGTTCTCAGGGATAATAAGTGTATGGGTAGAGAAGCCATGGTGGACCTGCATGAGGGCCAGGAGATTCTGAATCAGCTTTGGCTGTCATTATAGATATGTAGCAGCCCCAGAATAGACAATCTGGCAGATTTTGTGTCCTTATCCCTGAGGAGGCTTCCTAGAGATAAGCTGCAGAAGGTCAAATTATCCTCTGTCAGCCATTCTGGTTCTTCATCACCAGCTCCAATTTTTTATTTATTTTTATTGTTTTTTTGCTGGAACCATGTTTATCCCCACTAGCTCCTGCAGCACCCCTGCTGGCTCTCCTTTGTGGGTCACCTGCAAGTTTCCTTGATGGGTTTTCACTGCCTGCTCTTCCTGTAGGTCAGCATGGCAGTCATTTGTTGCTGGAGGCTCCTGGTTATTTGTTGCCAGCTCCTGGTCCATTGCAGGCTTATCCTACTGTTAGGTAGGTGGTCTTTCATGGCTGCCAGCTTCTAGTTTGTCACTGCTCTCTACTCTTGGTCCTTGCTCCTGACATTGTTCCTGTTACTGCCAAAGTCACTGTCCGTGTGTACAGTGTCCATTACAGTCCTGTGTTCTGTCCTCAGTCTAGTTCTGTATTCAACTCCTGATCTAGTACCGGATTAACTTCCTACCTTGTATTCAGTACTAAAGACCCTATTCATATCCCTATCCCCATCCCATATACAGTGTCCCACTGTGCAACTGTTTGACCTTGTTTGTTAGATCTTGTTTCTTGTCTTTGTTGCTTTGCCAGCTTCCAGAGTTAAACATGTTTGCCGTCCAGAAGTTACTTTTTCAGGGTTTCTGTCATGGTATGCCTGGTGTGCTGCTCCATCCTGACTGGGCACACCTGTTGGTGTTTGGGACTTCTTCTTGGTGCCAGTTGTGCCCCATTAGAGTCTAGGTATATATTTACATTTACATTTACATTTCTGGCATATAGCAAACACTATATATATACCAGAGCGACTTATCCTAATTAGAGACAATCCCCCTGGAGCAATTCCGGGTTAAGGTTCTTGCTCAGGGACCCAGTGGTGGTAGTGCCAGAGGTGGGATTCGATGGGTGGGACCTCTTTAGCCATAGGTCTATAGGCAAAGTACCCTACCACCAGACCACCGCCACCCCATATAAACCTCTGTGTGTCAGGGCTGTCAGTCATTTCATTTGTATTGTTGTTTTTGTATGTTTGAGTCTGTAGTTAATGTTTCTGTTCTGTGCTTATACTTTATTGTTGCATATCCTGTACTTGCCTCATAAATTCCCTGTCCATACTTCTGACTACATGCTCACGTCCTGCCGTGGTCATGTCATGGTATAAAATAAAACTTCCTGTCTCTTACAGCAGAATAAATATAATCTTTATTTTTATTTTAGCTCAGTGCAACATAATTTTATTCAAAAAAGTCTTCTGAAGAAGTCGGCTATTGAAGTCCACTACTTCTTCCAATGCGAATAAACATGAGGGCTGTGGAGGGGAAATTTTTTTAAAGCATGAAATAGGAGGACACCTTTGCTGCCAGAGGCGCAATTCTCTCTGCACCTCTTAACAATGTTCTGACCCTGCCATGTGACCCGGACAGAGAGCTGTGTGTGCTGGTTGGCTCGCCTCTGCCTCAAAACAACAGCCCAAATGGTTTGCAGATGTTGATCGACTAATAAATTCTTCTCGTAGTCAGCAAACGTCTGGGGACCAAAGGACAGACCGTAGGGGGCTGTTTGATTTTTTTCTCCAGCATGTATTTCTTCTTGCATGGTTTCCTTTTTTTACAGAGACTTTACATAAGAGGTAGGGGACTACAGCCACAGTAAATTTTACTTACCGACATACATATTTGCTGAGGTGCTTCCTTTCTCAATACTCTCACTGGGTTGCTCTTTCTTTATCAAAAAGGATTAAATTGTACACCCTTCTTTCTCCAGCCTTGTTTGTTTTCTACATATATACAGTCAATATACACTCACACTTGAAGCCTTTTCCCTTAGCTGTAAAGGCACGGAAATAAAACAACCATTTCTCTAGGCTCTTAAACATTGATATAGCATGACCGCATCTCCATAGCTGAAACTAATAAAGCAATTTTTCTGTTTATTTTTCCATTTGCCCCCCCAACAAAGAGTACATTCTGACTTTTATTATGAACACCCTATGTCATCTATATCAGATGAAAGATATTCAGGCCTGTAATACTGTATAATTAAATTAACAGACCCTTTATCACATGCTGTGTTTTGCTTTGGGTACGTAAGTCACTTCTACATCCATGTTGTAGAAAAACAATCACCTTTTTTCAGCTCAAACTTTTAATGCCAGTAGGGGGATGGAACGCCTGGGTTTCCTCACACCTTTGATACTCACTACAAACTCACACACACAGACGAACACAAAAGCACACTGTGATAGCTTATATAAAGACAATCTCAGAGGAGAAAAGCCTTGGTGACATTAAACATCAGCGGTAGAGAATGCTCAGAGTAAACAAGTCAAGAGGCAGAAGGCCCTGTCTTCAAACACACACACACACACAGACACACATGCACGCACACACATGCAGACACACTTGCATACAAAGTGTAGTTATCCCTGAGATCAGCAATGTTTACTGAGGGCCCAGGGTCATGGGGAAAGAGAGAGAGAGAGAGAGAGAGAGAGAGAGAGAGAGAGAGAGAGAGAG